>CM038352.1:20276006-20706305 GCA_021464625.1 Proterorhinus semilunaris | reverse complement strand
TCAAGGACTTCAACAGTTTCAAGGTTTCAACAGTTTCAAGGACTTCAGGAGTTTCAAATATCGATCAAGTATTTTAACAGTTTCAAAGCCTTTTCAAGGATTTCAAGGATTTTTCAGCTAAATTCCACATTAGATCTGTTCCGCAGTCAATCGCAATGGCTTCAGCCATTGCAAGTTTCTAGTTATTATAGTATTTTTTTCCTGATTTTCTGCAGCTTTCACAGCTTTCACAGTTTCAGCGATTTCCACAAGTTATACATCAAACGTTCCGCATGTTTGCAGGAATCCTGCTATTACTTTTGGGAATTCAGCGATTTCCGGTTTTTCCGCAATCGGCCGATATTCAACCGATTTTTCCCATTGACTTATAATGGGGCTTCCGCAAATTCATGGTTTTCAGCGATTTTTTCAACATTTTCTGCAATTTCTGCAGTTTGTACATGTTCAGCTTCCACAACTTGTGAGTTTTCAGAAAAAATTTGAGTTCTGCGGTTTTCCAGTTTTTTTCTACGGGCTTGGGAATTCTGCCATTAATTTGCATTGAGAATTCTTCCATGCATTTTAATAGGCCCATGCAATTTAATAGGACTAAAGGTCTTTCATACATTTCAACAGTTTCAAGGATTCAACAGTTTCAAGGACTTCAACAGTTTCAAGGTTTCAACAGTTTCAAGGACTTCAGCGGTTTCAAGGACTTCAGCAGGTTCAAGGACTTCAGCGGTTTCAAGGACTTCTGCGGTTTCAAGGACTTCTGCAGATTCAAGGACTTCAACAGTTTCAAGGTTTCAACAGTTTCAAGGACTTCAGCGGTTTCAAGGACTTCAGCGGTTTCAAGGACTTCTGCAGATTCAAGGACATCAGCGGTTTCAAGGACTTAAGCGGTTTCAAGGACTTCAGCGGTTTCAAGGTCTTCAGCGGTTTCAAGGACTTCTGCAGATTCAAGGACTTCAACAGTTTCAAGGACTTCAGCAGTTTCAAGGACTTCAGCAGTTTCAAGGACTTCAACAGTTTCAAGGACTCAACAGTTTCAAGGACTTCAGCGGTTTCAAGGACTTCAGCAGTTTCAAGGACTTCAGCAGTTTCAAGGACTTCAGCAGTTTCAAGGATTCAACAGTTTCAAGGTTTTCAGGAGTTTCATGGACTTCAGCAGTTTTAAGGACAGTCAATCTCCATGGCGTGAGCCATGGAGATTGAAACTGTTGAAACTGCTGAAGGTCAATCTCCATGGCGTGAGCCATGGAGATTGACCTTCAGCAGTTTCAACAGTTTCAAGTTTTCCAGGAGTTTCAAGGTTTCCAGGAGTTTCAAGGACTTCAGTGCAATAATGCAACCTAATAGGGTTTTTTCCATGTAAACCAGTATAAACCAGTATAATGGAACGTAATAGGTTTTTTTCCATGTAAACCAGTATAAACCAGTATAATGGAACCTAATAGGGTTTTTTCCATGTAAACCAGTATAAACCAGTATAATGGAACCTAATAGGGTTTTTTCCATGTAAACCAGTATAAACCAGTATAATGGAACCTAATAGGGTTTTTTCCATGTAAACCAGTATAAACCAGTATAATGCAACCTAATAGGGGTTTTTACATGTAAACCAGTATGATGGAACCTAATAGGGTTTTTTACATGTAAACCAGTATAAACCAGTATAATGGAACCTAATAGGGTTTTTTCCATGTAAACCAGTATAAACCAGTATAATGGAACCTAATAGGGTTTTTTCCATGTAAACCAGTATAAACCAGTATAATGCAACCTAATAGGGGTTTTTACATGTAAACCAGTATGATGGAACCTAATAGGGTTTTTTACATGTAAACCAGTATAAACCAGTATAATGGAACCTAATAGGGTTTTTTCCATGTAAACCAGTATAAACCAGTATAATGGAACCTAATAGGGTTTTTTACATGTAAACCAGTATAAACCAGTATAATGGAACCTAATAGGGTTTTTTCCATGTAAACCAGTATAAACCAGTATAATGGAACCTAATAGGGTTTTTTCCATGTAAACCAGTATAATGGAACCTAATAGTTTTTTTTTCCATGTAAACCAGTATAAACCAGTATAATGCAACCTAATAGGGTTTTTTACATGTAAACCAGTATAATGGAACCTAATAGGGTTTTTTACATGTAAACCAGTATAAACCAGTATAATGGAACCTAATAGGGGTTTTTACATGTAAACCAGTATAATGGAACCTAATAGGGTTTTTTCCATGTAAACCAGTATAAACCAGTATAATGCAACCTAATAGGGGTTTTTACATGTAAACCAGTATAATGGAACCTAATAGGGTGTTTTACATGTAAACCAGTATAAACCAGTATAATGGAACCTAATAGGGTTTTTTTCCATGTAAACCAGTATAAACCAGTATAATGGAACCTAATAGGGTTTTTTACATGTAAACCAGTATAAACCAGTATAATGCAACCTAATAGGGTTTTTTACATGTAAACCAGTATAATGCAACTTAATAGGGATTTTTACATGTAAACCAGTATAAACCAGTATAATGCAACCTAATAGGGTTTTTTACATGTAAACCAGTATAAACCAGTATAATGCAACCTAATAGGGATTTTTACATGTAAACCAGTATAATGCAACTTAATAGGGTTTTTTACATGTAAACCAGTATAATGCAACTTAATAGGGGTTTTTACATGTAAACCAGTATAATGCAACTTAATAGGGTTCTTTACATGTAAACCAGTATAATGCAACTTAATAGGGTTTTTTACATGTAAACCAGTATAATGCAACTTAATAGGGGTTTTTACATGTAAACCAGTATAATGCAACTTAATAGGGTTTTTTACATGTAAACCAGTATAATGCAACTTAATAGGGTTTTTTACATGTAAACCAGTATAATGCAACTTAATAGGGTTTTTTACATGTAAACCAGTATAATGCAACTTAATAGGGATTTTTACATGTAAACCAGTATAATGCAACAGTTTCAAGGACTTCAACAGTTTCAAGGATTTTAACAGTTTCAAGGACTTCAACAGTTTCAAGGATTTAACAGTTTCAAGGACTTCAACAGTTTCAAGTATTTCAACAGTTTCAAGGACTTCAACAGTTTCAAGGTTTCAACAGTTTCAAGGACTTCAGGAGTTTCAAATATCGATCAAGTATTTTAACAGTTTCAAAGCCTTTTCAAGGATTTCAAGGATTTTTCAGCTAAATTCCACATTAGATCTGTTCCGCAGTCAATCGCAATGGCTTCAGCCATTGCAAGTTTCTAGTTTGTTTTTTTGTACAGTCCTGAAAACAGCCATGAAACCGTAAAACTGCAGCCTTTTGGTGATCTGCCCCCAAATTATCAACTTTTTTTAAATTATTGGGTTCTTTTTGTAGCATTTTAAGCCACTGTGACATTTTTGGACTAATTATATTTTCCCACATCCAAAGAAAAGAAGCAATGAATAGGTTACGCAGTATGATGCCCACGTTCTCGGTTTGTTTTGAGTGGTATTGTATTTTTCATTAAACTGCGTGTAGTTAGAGCATCTTCTCTCATCTTTCTGTTGCTCTCCTTTTTGCATTAGACCAAAGTAACAAGTGACAACCAGGTAGGGTAACATTATTGTAGCTTCAGGTTTATTGATAACTACCTCATAAGGAGCGCTGAGAGGGAGGCGAGCTGCTCTTTTGTATCCAAGCAACGGCAGAAATGGTCCTTGATTATGATGATGTTATACTGTATGGTATGTGAGGGAGTCATAATAGCATGGTGCAAAGTTGGTTTTGTGCCATTCGGTGCCACTGACCAACAAGAACAGTGTCTGCTGTTGACAGTGAATATTATGTTTGCATTGTATTTGTATTCCTTGTAGTGTTCTCCTGAGGTTTATCTCATCAAATCCGAAGAAAGGTGCATCTGAGACAAAGCTTTGACAATACTGGACAACTCTGCCCTCTAGTGGGAGAAGTAATAAATGTGTCAGGATCTCTCACTTGTTTTGTATCGCTCTAGTCCAGTGGTTCTCAACCTGGGGGTCGGAATCCCCGCAGGAGTCGTAAGAAAAATGTAGGGGGTCAGATCATGTATATAAAAATATATATACTTTTATTTGTATTACTTTATTGTAGCATGTGTGTGCTATTTTACCAGAGTGGCATTATTTGTTCTTAATTTATTTATTTTTTAAATGTATTTAGTTTAATTTGTATTTAGTTTAGTTTAGTTTAGTTTGTTTTTTTCCTTTGTCTTGTAAGAATTATATAGACTAATGTCCCTGTTTCACACGGTGTGACCCAACAGCGGGAAAAAGTAAGACCCAGCGGGGTCACGACCCCATTAATTGTTATGTATTGATCTATCTCAATAATAATACACTTGCACTGCGCTTTACAAGCTTGAATCAAACTTGAGTTTGAGCTTTCTCAAAGCGCTGTATCATTATTTATTCATTTCACACCCAGTGGTGGTCAGCTATTATTGTAGCCACAGCTGCCCGGGGGTAGACTGACGGAAGCAAGGCGACCGATCTGCGCCATCGGTCACTCACTCACAGCATTTACACAGGCAGGGTGGAGACATCAGGGACACAATCAGTTTTAACATACATTAGAAAATAATGCAACAAAATATGGGTGAAATTATAAAATATATAATAAAATGAAAATATTGTTGAATATTGTAGAAATAAACAATGGGCATCACTGTTCACATTGCGCTGCACAGACACAATTGCAAATTGAGATTGAAATACAAACTAGAAATAAACAAAGTATAGTAGACCTCTTTCTGTTTTAAATTTTACACACCATCCCTGTATAATATCCTCAAACATAACTTTATAGAAACCTACATTATTTTCTCATATTCTCTGCTCATTTTAATTACAGGGAGATAGGATGTGTTTGTTTTGCAAGAGAAAGGTTTCCTTTGGCTACTTACAGTAGATGGTGAAAATTGCTTACAAACATGATGAAGTAGCTTGGCCTTTGGGTTTTAAACATCATTATCCTGTGTAGACTGCGTTTTTTTCATAATGAGGAACCTTATTGCCAGCCCTAAACTGATTAAATCTTGTTGTTGTAGCTGAACTGCGACTTCTCCCCTGAGCCCTGGAATATTTATGTGTGGCTATAAAAGTGTATGTTGTTTAGTATAATACTGAGATATGCGGACAACAGGGCGTCTCTATTCAGAACTGCACTGGTTTCCTTGAAAATATGCAGCGCTTGGAGTTGGAGCAGAGAAATAAGAAATCCCTCCTCCTTTAATTTTTCTGTTACAATATGTAATTCTTATGATGTCCACAGCTCACATTTTTTATATTAATGATACACTCAATTGTCACTCATACTGTGTCATATTGTGAACATATCAACTAAAAGATAATATAGAAATAGTTCCAATCCAACATCACCATATTGAGTATATTGCACATGACAAGAAACCGACCAAAACCGATGTCTGGTAAAAAAGAGTAGTATCTGCACTTTTGTAACCCACTGTAAAGTTGATTTTTCACTTGTAGATTTATTACAGAGATATCCAATCATTTAATCGTAATGTAATGTCTCTGATTTTTCCCATTCTCTCTACAAGACCAAACATGTCCTCAAAAACGAAATCATTTTTCCTCCATATAATAGTATTGGCCTTTAGAATGCTGTGATGTCGCCTGCAACCCAGCAATAGACGCTTTAATTGTTTGTAAACATTCCGGGCTTTGCTGGAGGCGGAAAGTTAGATTCCTATCTATTCCCATTGTAGCTGTTGTCATAGTAACGATAAACAAATGTCTAACTGTTTTTGGAAATATCAGATAAACCTTATTTTATCGTCTCAAATGTCATTCCTCTTGTTCTTGCACCTTAAGCCACAACAGGACCACATTTTTCAGTTGTAGTTTTACACTTAAAATCGCTAGTTTTAGTTTAATCTTATTTTTCTTGATCACTTCCTGCCTCTAGCTGATGTCACTGATGATGTCAGATCTATATAAATAAAGATCTTCTTCTTCTTCAGTTAAAGGGTCTATTGTACCTGTTTTTAGTGGTAGGGGAAACCGGAGTACCCGGAGGAAACCTACGCAGACACGGGGAGAACATGCAAACTCCACACAGAGAGGCCCCGTCCAGGTGGGACTCGAACCCAGACCTTCTAGCTGTGAAGCACGAGCACTAACCGCTGTGCTACCGTGCCGCCATCTAATTTGTCCATGAGAGCGTTGACTGACGGGTGTTTGTTTGCGCTCTCTAGTGAGGCTCCACTGACCATTTCGCTGTATCCCGTCGCCATGGTGAAGGTAGCGTTCCCGCTCCACCCGTTGCTTGGCTCTTGTTGCTATGAGACAGCACTCTTATGCTCCATGTGTCTGTCACTGCACGGGGGGAAAACATGGCTCCCTCCTGCACACTGGCTGCTCACCGACCGCCTGAGGACGGATAAACAACAGATGCAACTCCCCACAAGACCAGCGTCAGCTTAATATTACATCAGATGTGTCTTTTGTGACCAAAGTGTGTCACCCACCACCAGGACAACGTGCCAGGAGGTGCCAATGTTCCCAAAAGTATGAACCTGCAGGCGGGAGCGCTGTAATAACAGGACTTCTGCAGATTTAGGACCCTAATAATTTTATATTTATTTGAACAGGGACAGTGTACAATAGCCTCAGAAAGGAGAGATGCATTGTACCAGGTTATAGCACTTGTGCTAATTTCCACCTGCAGTCCCTGGGCCTATTGTACATGTTTTTTAGTGGTAGGGGAAACCGGAGGAAACCTACACAGACACGGGGAGAACATCCAAACTCCACACAGAAAGGCCCCGTCCAGGTGGGAATCGAACCCGGACCTTCTAGCTGTGAAGCACGAGCGCTAACCGCTGTGCTACCGTGCCGCCCTAATAATTTTGATGATCATGTATTGACTAAATCCAAATGCCAGTAGCGTTGAAAAAGGTTTCCTCACTATAAAGCTGTTTCTAATACAATAATAAGCTGTCACACATGAACAGCTTTCTCTCTCTGCCATTAGACTTATGGACAGTAAATAACCTGTTACTTGCCATTTTCACTGTCCCATTGAGAGGCCGCCTCTTACTGTCTCTAAGCTGGCCTGGTGTCGGGTTAGGATCCCCCAGAAGAGCTGGAGGAAGTGTGCGTGAATAGGGAAGTCTAGGATAAAGAGGAAGGAATTGGATGGATGGGATTTCACATCTTTGTAAACCCACCAATCACACGGCTGTTTATTGGGACTTGTATATTGTGTATATTGTACACAATAAAAAGTTGATAAAAAAAAAGAAAAAAAGACAGATTGAAGTTTGTGTAAAGCTCTCCCTCATACATCAAGTAGTGGCTTAAAAAAGGAAGATTAAATATCTTAGCATAATCTTTCCTAAGCTCATTCAACAGTTCTGATTCAGTACTTCTGGAGTGAACATGGTGTGATTGAAAGTCTCCCTGCTTGTTTTGTCACTTCCTTTTCTTGTTTTTCTTTGTGCTGTTGGTAGGCAGTGTCTCTGTAACGATCTTTGTTGTCATACATGTTTAAAACACCATGGTCCTCGTCAATGTCGTCTTCATCTTTTGGAGCGTCGTTTTGGGACTCTGAAGCAGCTGGGGTGCTGCAGTCTCCCTGGTCATCAGACTGGAGCATTGGAGCGTCTTTATCTGTGCCTCCTGTGTATCTGTTACTTCCTGCTGTTTTGCTCTTTTCTTTCCTGTGTAGGTGCTGGGAGTTTCATCCTGCACATCTGGTTCTGTTATTGTTTCCTTGGGCTCAGCGGAACTGGATAGTCCATTAGCCCGCTCAATGTTTTTTGTCTGTCCTTCTAGACTTATTTATTTTATTACTAGTTTATGTTTCATGTTGAGAGAAACGGTCCCACTTTTTGAATGTACCGTCACTGACAAAGAAATTATATTGTAATATAAATGGGTTTAAACAACTACGTTCATTGCATCACATTCGATTGTTTCTATTGAAGGCGTAGCAACTTTAATTAAGGGTTTGGGATTTGGAGAGATGACTGCATTGATTATCCTACACTGAAGTACAAAGAAATGTATAATTACGTACTTTATTGTCCCTTTTTGTGGTGTTTTTTTTTTTATTCGATTTTGCTATGACAGATGACTACAATAACTAAGAACTTACTATTTATGGCCAAACAACTAAGAAAGCACCAAATGCCATATCTATGAATGCTACTATTCCCTATTAGCACGTTCTTTGTTTTATTTAAAAATACCATATGGTGTGACAATGAACCAAGAGATTCATCACGCTTCCTGACCGTTTCTGTTTTTTATTTCTGAAGAAGCTTGGACTGACTCACCAGCATCAAAACAAGGAGCTATTTTACCATCTGTGTCTGATCTTTCTGCTGCTCTCTCCTCGTCTTTTTTAGTCGGCGAGGCCAGAAACCTGATTCCCATGGATCCCAACGGTTTGTCAGACCCGTACGTCAAACTCAAATTGATCCCGGATCCGAAGAATGAGACCAAACAGAAGACCCGAACCATCCGCTCCTCGCTCAACCCCACCTGGAACGAGTCCTTCACCTTGTGAGCCCGACGCGGATACACACACGTTGAGAATAGTTTGAACAAAACATTTACTTTTAACAATGCACAATTCGGTGGCGCAGCAGTTAGTGCTCGTGCTTCCCAGCTAGAAGGTTCCGGGTTTGATTCCCACCTGGACGGGGCCTTTCTGTTTGGTGTTTGCATGTTCTCCCCGTGTCTGCGTAGGTTTCCCCTACCACTAAAACATGTACAATAGGTTCCCCTCTGGGGCCAGGACTACCCTGTAAAAGAGATTCTTAATCTCAGTGGGACTATCCTGGTTGAATAAAGGTCAAATAAATACATCAAATAAACAGATAAACAGATTTTTGATTCGGCTTCATGTTTACCAAACCACTTTGTGATTATCTCTATTCATGTTTTCCTTTCAGAGGGTTTGGACTCAGTGGTAAAGAGCACCAGGCCATGGGTAAAACATGCAAAAAGTGCTGTCATTAAGACGTTAATGAATCGTGCATTGCCTAAAATCGTTCCAAGAAATTTGGAGAGTGTATAGTGTAGTCCACCAAGATGGTGTGTTCATTTGGATTGTTTGGTAACACCAGGAAGCCTGGCGAATGTAGTGAGTGAGTGAATGGTTGGTGGTGGTCGGAGGGGCCGATGGCACAGACTGGTTGCCTCACTTCCGTCAGTCTACCCCAAGGTAGCTGTGGTAACTGATGCATTATTATTTATTTAAAATGGACAAACCCTGTTGTACTGAAAGTACTGAAGCATCTTCATGTTTAAACATGACCCAGATGATGTATTTTATCACTAGTTTAGTTTTAAGCTGATTTTTTTTTTTTTTTTTTTTTTTTTGTTATTATATCTTTGAACAGCTGAAAAGTTCTCTCTTTCATAATTTAGAATTAAACTCATTTGTGTGTTTATTCAGTAAGCTGAAGGCCTCGGACAAAGACCGGCGCCTGTCCATCGAGGTGTGGGACTGGGACCGCACCACAAGGAATGACTTCATGGGCTCCATGTCGTTTGGAGTCTCAGAGCTCATCAAGGCTCCCACATGTGGATGGTCAGTGCCGATCAATTTAAACTGCATTCTCAACCCAAACAATGTAACAATACACCATCTGTCCTGCTAACCATAATATTTGCTCCAATCCATTGCGATAGTCATGTTATTATTATTTGTATTTGTGCACTTTTTGTCCTCATAGTGAAATGTGTCCTCTGCGTTTGCCCTGTCCCTCAGCCAATGCGTCAAGGCAAACTGTCAGGACTCATATTTGTTGGAGCAGCACATGTTCTCCTAATAAGACCTGCTGTAGAGTTGTACAGAGAGGCAGGAGACTCTGGATGTCTAGTATTATTGGTCATTAGTAGTGTTGATCATTCAAGTCTAGTTACGCTTCCACAGAAGGAGGTTTAAAAAGTCCTTGGAGTGGCGTTGAATACGGAGCCAGTAAAGCTTATGGAGCATAAGGCCTCTGTGAGGCAACGTTGTGCCAAGGGAGGTGCATACACAACGCAACATCAAGAATGACAATAATGGGCAGCATGAGAGGTGTCCTTGTAAGGCTGTGCAAGGGCTAGACAAGTCTCTAACAAAATCCAGATCTTGAGCTAGGTTCATGGTCAGAAGTGCTTGGCTTCTGACCATGACTTTAGTGGTATTTAGTCAGGCCATAATTCAGCTGATTAAACATTGGCTGGTTGCGAAAAACCTTAACATTTGCTGTATGTAAGTCCAGTCATTTCCAGTCTGTTGTCAAGTTAAACACACTGATAAGATAGTTACAAACCTTTTATCAAATTGGCACTGGACTTTAATATTATTATCAACTTGACTATGGCTTATCGTGAATGTATAACGTCTCCATGGATGAAAGGAGTAGCAGTTTGATTGTAATATTTTCCTCTCTGCAGACTCATTCATAAACACACCGTTCAGGATTTTACAAAGCCATGTTTCCGCTGCCGCTTAGTCTAAACACACCCTTAGGGTCATCTGAGGGAAGCACAGATCTAGAGACAAAGCAGGCGTGGACATAAAAGTTTTAATGCCAATATAGTTTACTTTATCTTTATGAAACTTGTGAAGCCAGTCCCAATATATAAGAAGTTGAAAAAAAGACCAATACACTTTAAGGTCGAATTATAAAAATGTAACAATGCCATAGAAATGTTCCATTTTACAGGGAGGCTAACAGTCATACAAACCTCCACATGTCCAAATATTTAACAACAACTCCACCAGTTATGTAAAATCTGTGTTTGTTCATTATCAGAAATGGGCCTGGAATCCCGGAAAAATAATGTGGTTTTGTTGACACAATCCAGAGCTACAGTGGTGAACATAGCCTAATAGTTTTGTTTTTGTTTTTTTAGGTACAAGTTGCTGAACCAGGAAGAGGGTGAATACTACAACGTCCCCATCCCAGAGGTTGATGACGTTAACTTTGAACTGCGACAGAAATTTGAGGTGAGGGTAGACTGCAGTTTTCAAGCACATTTTTTCGCCAGTCATCTGTTATATATTATTGACAGTCCGACTAGTCTCCTCCTCTGTCACCATGGTAACCTGCTTGCCACAGTTCTGCTGAATTTGCTATTTTATTAGGAAACATTATTTCAGGCAGCCTTCTACATGTTATTAACTAGTGAGCCGAACTTTTAGGATTATTACGCGGAATTAGAGGATTAGACACATTTTTACCTGTGTTATCCATAATTCACTTTAAGATATAAACTTAAAAATGTACATATTATCATGTGCATATTATCTTACATACACCTGCCACAGGTAAATCGCCATATAAAAGGTCACATGATCTACTGTATCGTTGGACCGCCTCTAGCTTTGATTACAGCTGTGGCATTGTTTCAATCAGAGACGGTTTTTCCTATACGCAAACTACGCAAGTTGCGTTGGGCCCCCGCAGCCGCAAGGGCCCCGCATCTCTGTCAATGACAGTGTTGTTTCGCTGATTAATAAACGCGTTGTGACGGCTACAGGCTCTGACAGTGCTCACTCCCTCGCCGCCTACTTTGCCACATAAAACACCAAAATGGAGCAGCGTAGCTACTGCCTGAAGTGGATGAGCAGGAGAGGCCTACCGCCTTCCCCCTGTCACTTCCAACGCGTGAGTGCCTCTCCGCTCGCGTCTCCGCTCGAGTCTCCGCTCGCGACTGTCTCTGCTCGCCTCGCGCGCGGCGTTCTCCCGCATGGTCTCCGGGCTCCTGCGCGCTGCTCGTCTCATGTTTTCATGAGCGCAGTTACTTTCAGTAACTCTAGTTCTCTGAATGTGCTTGGTGTAAAACTAATTACTGTCAGGCATATTCTCAGTGGTAAGACAGAAATAACTGTCAGCGGCAGGTGTAAATTTGTTTTAAATCAGGGGTTCCCAAACTGTGGGTCAGGGACCAGAGGTGACGGAATGTGACCATTTACCATTTTAAAAAATGGGTAAAAATAGACCAGTGTCGTCCTAAACCCCAGTATGACAGTGGAAAATGGTGAGTGGTTTTCACACAGGGGCAGGGCCTGAATTGAGGGCATTATGTTGCACCCTGCACTACTGCGTGTAACTTTTTATGACCGTACATGGGTTCACTGTTCGTCGAATAGGCTTGGGATGTGTACTGTAGGGCCACTGAGTGGATTTTTGCTTAGGGCCTCAGAAGGGCCAGCACCAGCTCAGGTTTCAATAAGCTTCTGCATATTCTGCATCCAAGAATCATTAGCTTCTTGCAACTTAAATCTGGCTTGGATTTACACATTTTTGTTACAAACAAACTAACGCAAACAAAAAAATGCATGAGAACATATAGTTTTGTTTTATTTTACACCTGTTCTTGTCCTGATTTATTCGACGGAGCATTGACCTGTGTTAAAATGGTTTAGTAAATAGTTTCTGTATGTAGTGGTCATTTTGTCAGTCTTACAGACCAAAGCAGAAACTCTTGATTGATCACGGTGCACTGCTCCCTCTAGTGTCTATTCAGCTGTATTCTTTTGTATCCTCTGTATCACTCATTGTTTCCCAATAACAGATCTCACCATATCTTTGGAAAACAACCTATTCAGAGCAGATCAAGGCTGTGCCGTCATTTAAGTCTGCTTTGTTTTTGTCAATACTCTGCCACTGTTATCTCTCCGCAGACTCTTTTTGTTTGAGTTTAATTTTCTCCTCATAAAGCCGCGACCTTGACTATCCTTTCGAGAGCGTTCATATAAGCTTGTCGTTGCCGTGGAAACTGGAGGGAAAAAAGGCTACAATGCCCCCCTCCGGCAAAACAGATGCATTATTCTATGTTCTCTATGTATGCTTTTCTTGTTTATGTTTGTTGTAACATGTTACTTTTTCTTACCTTGTTCCAGTGAGAAGCAAACACACATCCACCAAATAACCCTCTAATGATTAATGTTTTCTTTTTTTAGGCTTGCCAGTTAAATATCCACTATCTAAAGGTAGCCCCTGCCTGCTCTGTCCTCTCTTCCAATGCTATGAGCTTGCATCTCACTTTAGATAAGGATTGTTTGTGGATCTCTCTCGTCGGACTTCCGCAAATGAATCCATTTACTAACAAAAGCTTTCCGCTGCGTCAAGCTGGCCTTGCAACATACCACATCTGTTTCCCGATGGATTTACATTACTGTAGACAGTAGACGAACAGTGAATGAAAAGTTGATCGCATTCACACATACACATCGCATTCACACAAGACTAATCCTGCATCTGATCTATGTCATTTTGCTGTACATTTGTATGTGCAATGACAAATCGAGCACTTGACCACATGCTACTGTGAATGAAGGCAGGGTCATGTTAGAAGTGCACTGCCTGACCAAAAAAAAGGTCACACGCTAATATTTTGTTAGCCCGCCTTTAGCTTTGATTACAGCACGCATTCGCTGTGGCATTGTTTCAATAAGCTTCTGCGATGCCAAAAGATTGTCTGTGGCATTAATTATTCGCTAAGATCTTGTATCGATGATGAGAGAGAGTGACCACTGCGCAAAGCTTTCTCTAGCACATCCTAAAGATTCACTATGGGCTTAAGATCTAGACTCTGGTGGCCAATCCATGTGTGAAAATGATGTCTCATGCTCCCTGAACCACTCTTTTACAATGCAAGCCCGATGAATCCTGGCATTTTCATCTTGGAATATGCACATGCCATCAGGGAAGAGGAAATCTATTGAATAACCTGGTCATTCAGGATGTTCAGGTAGTCAGCTGATCTCACTCTTTGGGCACATAGTGTTGCTGAGCCTGAACCTAGAGTTGACCAACAGCAGCAACCCAGGATCATAACAGTTAGTAATAGCCACTTTTTTCTTCTTTTTTTTTTTGTCGGGCAGTGTAATTCACCAAGTCTTTCTGTAAAAATGACTTATTGTAACCACTAATTACCATCAGCGTGGTAATTGTTTTAGGAAGTGCAGCCTCTCCTGGTAACAATTCTTTAAAAATAGGTTTAATCATGAACGGCATCTGATACTAAAGTCCAAGGCACGTTTTTGTCTATACAATTTACCTACATTTTACATTAGAAGAGGTTTAGCTGAATGTTACTTTGTAGATGCATACATAGACAGAAAACATAATGATGCCACAGAAATCTTAGGGGAAATGTTTCTTAGATGGTAGGAGATAGGAGATAAGTCCCACACATGCACTGCCCTCTCCCCACACAAGATGGCGATATTGTTAGTAAATTCATGAGTTTCTCTTTCACCACTGCACTGCTAAACTGGCTGAAGTGTGGTCCCCCCCTCTATAGTCTGGACTCTGGACTATAGAAGGCCTTTTGGACATGATGCATGGACACTCTCATCTTAACTAATTCTGAATCAACACAGAAATACTTCCCGTGCGCATGCCACATCTGGACACCGAGTGGCACTGTTACAACGTGTCCGTCACAAGACTGGTGCAATGTGGATTTTATACTTCATAGCACTCACTGTATCTTAACTTTTTTGTATTTATGTTTTAGTTTTTACACTGTGACGGCAGCTGATCTAATATGCACATATTCATTAAGGAGCAATACAATTACATCTCTGTTCAATTCACCAAGTTATGCATCTCCATATTCAAATGTGTAACTAATGTGCAAGTTTGTGATGCCTAGTGTAGTATGATCCTATTGATATGGTCTCCTTGGCAACGGCTTTTGGTGTCCCGCCAGCTAAAGGTTCCTGGAGCAGACTGAGACAGCAATGATGGGTGCTGGCGAGGCCCTAATTGCCCTTTAGTGCGTGTCTCTTGGCAGGCCTGTCATTTTAGCAACAGGGATGCTCGGCTGACGGCTGAACAACCCCCCCCCCGAAAAATAAAAATGAAAAGAAGGTTGCCCGGTATGAATGGCAACAGGTCCATAATACATTGCCATTTACACTGATGGAGCCTCAATGTTCTTTATGTATTCAGTCAACCAATAGGTGAGCCTTCTAAACAGTAGTCCTCAGAGCTGGACTGGGACTACAAAAAGCCACGAAGCAATAAACTACCGACATACAGCCCAGTTTTGGTAAAACATAATTATTTGAGCTTTAAAAGTAAAACAAGTTGTGTCTCCATGAGCTGAATAATGCAACATTTTATAAAAGAATCAACAATTAAATTCAGTGTATCTTTGTTATCATAGAAAGCCAAGCTCGGCCACGGTAAGAAAGTGATCACACCGTCCGACCATCGGCGCTTCAGCTTCCCCTCTGGCAACATGGACCGGGTCAGACTCAGTGACTTCAACTTCCTGGCTCTCCTCG
Organism: Proterorhinus semilunaris; assembly: GCA_021464625.1. Taxonomy (NCBI): domain Eukaryota; kingdom Metazoa; phylum Chordata; class Actinopteri; order Gobiiformes; family Gobiidae; genus Proterorhinus; species Proterorhinus semilunaris. The sequence continues at coordinate 20,691,011 of CM038352.1, read as the reverse complement.
GAAAAGGCAGCTTTGGCAAGGTCTGGAAAACAATGCAGTATACTTTAAAGCACTCTAATAGCATGGTAACATGGTAAAAATAGCACGTTACCTCAAAAAAAAAAAAAATTTGCTTCTTCATATGGTCCTATTGTTGCACACTTCACGATATTCCCGTCTTTAGGTGATGTTGGCTGAGATGAAGTCAACCGAGGAGCTGTACGCGATCAAGATCCTAAAGAAAGACGTGGTGATCCAGGACGATGACGTGGAATGCACGATGGTGGAGAAGCGCGTGTTGGCCCAAAGAGACAAGCCGGCCTTCCTCACTCAGCTACACTCCTGCTTCCAGACAGTGGTGTGTACTTTCTCGCACACAACCACTTTCATTATTTTATACAATAGTGCGTTCATCATCGTTACAGCTGTAGCTCTAGTCTGTATGTGCTGTCATCACCCTCATTGATCATTCCGTCTCTCCACCTGCAGTTATTACCTGCCTTACAAATCACAGAGCAGAGACCACCTTTGAATGCAAAGACACGCACGTTAGAGATGACGTAGGCTGTGTACGCACACAGGGTGACTCAAGGAATACTTCGTAAAACCATACACACAGCCAAGTATAGGGTGCATTTTTCATACAAGGGAAGCTCAATTTATTTTATGGTATTTTAATAAGAAACATCCAAAGGTATTTGTGGCTATTAAGCCCTTGACCGGGCTGTGTCACAGAAAAAATATTTCTGTAGGACTGGACATTATGTTCTTACAAGAATGTGAATTTGATTTCTTTGATCTAACAGTCTGCCCGTCCCTCTGCAATCTGTGTGGCTCGACTGTAGGTTTGGGGAGAGCACTCTCTCAGACCCTCAGGGTGATATAGGCGTTATCCTGACAGCAAGTGCTGAAGTAGTAGAGACTCCGGATGTCCTAGTGAGAGTATAGCTGTGGGGGCTGAGTAAGGGGTTGTTTGGTTGGTGGAACAGCTGGTGGAGGCTGGGATGGCTTTTGTTGGTAAAGCAGCAGAGGGGCAGATCCTTAGTGGTTTTAGGGGTAGTGTTTCAGTGTTCAGAAGAAGAACTTAGACCTTGATTTCACCAGTACTATTAACAATAGGAATTTTACCTGCACGCCATCTCTATTAAATATTCTTTCATATTAAATATATTAAATATTAAAAGGTTTTAATGTGATAATATGCAGTACATGTAAAAGATACATTTAGTTATTCTTTCTGCTGACCTTCTGCTTACATTGACAAATGCAAACATATTATACACAATACTCTTATTTTTTTCCAGGACCGACTTTACTTTGTCATGGAGTACATCAACGGAGGCGACCTCATGTATCACATCCAGCGCATGGGCAAATTTAAAGAGCCACAGGCAGTGTAAGAACAATGTGCATTATACACACAGGAATCAGAGGCACTCATGCTTAAGTCCTTTACTGTTGACACTGGGACATTTCCCAACCTAGCCAAACCAATGACCATGATTTTGTTTTTGAAATCTAGTCCAATAAACATTTCAACGTTTCAAAAACATTTTCTTTTCTGTTAATTGTGGTGCAGATCCTCGTTACAAAATGCAATCAGTAGCCTTGAGCTTTTTCCTTTACATTCAAATGGTTGGTTTGTATCGTAAATAGCGGTGACGTTTCATTGTAATATATTTTCCTCTGCAGATTTTATGCGGCAGAGATTGCTGTTGGGCTATTTTTCCTGCACCGAAGAGGAATCATTTACAGGTTCGTTCAAATGTGTGCATGACTAACGACTGATTTGTAGCTCGTGTTTAGGTGTGTACAGGTCTTTGAAAGATTTTGACAAACAATGGTACTTTCTCATCATTATGTTCCTGATACGTTGCGCAAACGATCTCCGAGGTTGGCTCTTCTGGATAGAGAAACATATTTGACATGGACGTTTCTAATGTGCCACTCTTAGGGGTGTGAGTTTGACTTGTTCACCTTTGTGTCTCAGATCTTCTTTGGACAAACATGTAGATTAAGTGAGCTTGACTGGCGAGACTAACAACACCAAGTGATCCATATTATTGTTACTTTGTTTCATTCACCCCTTCTGCTAAGGACTATTATTTCTTTATTTGGAGATGGATGTGCTAAATGTCAAATCCGTGAGTCGGCAACGGTTAATGATAGCCGGGATACCTGAAGCACTGTGACATGACAAACTGCACAGTGTGACCTCGTGAGACTCATGTTTAAACCTCTGCTTTGCCGCAGGGATCTAAAGTTGGACAACGTGATGCTGGACTCCGAAGGCCACATTAAAATCGCAGACTTTGGCATGTGCAAAGAAAACATGTACGAGGGCATGAACACGCGCACTTTCTGCGGCACGCCGGACTACATCGCTCCAGAGGTGACACACATAATCTACATTCTCTTTCTGACCATCCGTGTCTGGAGATGTTTGATTGTGCGTCATATTGATAAGCCGCAGCATAAGACGCCTAGGATGCAAAGTTATTGCTACATTGCACTGTATCTGTCTCCTTTTCTGATATGTGTCGCCAGCGAAGCGTCTAATTGCTCTTTGGTGAACTATAAGCGTTTGAAAAGTGCAGCTGCAGTCTCGCTCGGTGCGGGATTGTCTTGTGTGTGTGTGTGTGTCTGTGTGGGGGCGTAACAAGTGGGAAGACAAATTGGCTGGTAGCGAAAAGAGCCCTTTGTTTTTGCAACTCGAAATAGACCGTTCTATTTAATAACGGTGGTTTTGACATTTACAAAAAATATCGCTGCTGCTCTTTTCATTGTCTCAACTGAAGATTAAATGCACTGGCAGAAGATTCGAGATCATATTTAACACTTGAACAATATTTTCATTGCATTTAAAATAATTATTTTGTGGCCCATAGATAATTGCATACCAGCCCTATGGGAAGTCAGTGGACTGGTGGGCTTATGGAGTTCTCCTGTACGAGATGCTTGCGGGACAGGTAACTGGTTTATTTGATCCAATTTTATTTGCCGAGAAACATGTATAAAGACACTACACCCACCATTTCTAAAAATATAATAAGCTTATAATAATCATCAAATCTCTTGTAGCGCTGGGTACCCTTTCGATACCGGTACTTGAACGATACTTGGTTTTCGATACCGATACCTGAACGAAATAGCGTATGCTAAATTATTTTGTCATATAGAAGCATAAAACAGATTAATAATGTTGATGTATTCCTTTTCCTTTCCTTTCATTTCTTTTACATTTCTATTTGTTTGAGGTGAAACAACCAAGAAACTTCCTTTAACTACAAACGAGCAGGAACACTTTCCACATTTTTCTTATTCTCTACCCAATTTCAATTTTTTTTTCACTTTTCTCCCACTTTCCCCCCCAAATGTTTCCAAGTTTTTACCCCAATTTTTATCCTTCACTTTTTTCAAAATATTTTCTTCCTAATTGTTGTTATTTTCTTTTAAATTTTGACAATTTTTGAAATCCGGACCGATTTCAGGGACGGACAAAGCTAGACCAACGCGAAAAAAGTTTTCAAGAACATCAAAATATTCGTTAAGAAAATTCAGGCCTGCTGAGAGGGAGCAAAATGCCAAAACCGCCGAAAATAGAGGCGAAGCAACAGGCAGATTCGGCGGTGGAAGAGGAATACGTAAGCCTCAGTCGAGTCACGGAGCTCATGGAGCAGCAGAGGGTCATGTTCAGAGAATTAATTCAACAACAGCAGGAAAACTTCAAAGGATTTATAAAACTCATCATGGAATCAACAAACACCCGCATGGATTTACAGACTAAGGACATTCAAGAACTAAAAACAAGCCTGCAGTTCACGCAAGGTGAGGTGGACACTTTGAAAGAGCAAAATCTGAAACTCACGGAGCGCACAAACACTTTACAAACGGACTTTTACAAAGTATGTGACAATTTACACATCATCACGGACAAACTGGAGTATCTGGAGGGGCAGAGCCGCAGAAATAACCTGGTATTTGAGGGAGTGTTGGAGTCGCCTGGGGAGACTTGGGCCGACGCCGAGGAAAAGGTGAAAGAAATACTGAAGGAGAAGCTACAGCTAAATCACGCGGTGGAGGTGGAGAGGGCTCACCGCGTAGGGAAACCCGGCGGAGGGAGAGACTGGCCGAGACCCATCATCGCCAGACTACTGAGGTGGAAGGATCGCGAGGAAATCTTGCAGCGCGCCAAACGACTTAAAGGAACAAAAATCTTCATTAACGAGGACTACACCGAATCAATAAAAAGAAAACGTAAAGAACTGATGCCGGAGCTGAGAGCTGCACGAGAAAGGGGGGAGATCGCCTTCTTGCGATATGACAAACTCATTATACGTCCACGCAGCAGTACACCACATCCAGTATAAACACCGAGAAAAACGTATGGATTTTGGTATGTAAAAGCACATAATCTCACATGTCTAGTAATACATACAGTTCTATAGGAAGCACCGACTTGGATTTTTCAATAAGGAGAATTGCTGAAGCAAACTCCCAGGATTTTACATTCTCTCAATACGACCTACAGAACACTGAGATCGACATCGACCCTGAAAATAACTTTTTTTCTAGAGCTACCAATGACTGTCAATATTACACAGAGGATCTGTACAATAGTAAACTTAAGAACATTAAGGCATTCACTGTAATCCACTTCAATAGTCGAAGCCTCTATGCAAACTTTGACCACATCAAAAGCTTCTTAAAACAGTTTTCCACACCATTCAGTGTCATTCTAATCACAGAAACATGGATCAATAATGATAGAGAATTTGAGTTTTCTATTGATGGTTATGAATTTATAAGTATGAACAGAAGGAACAAGCATGGAGGGGGCGTAGCTATGTTTATAGACTCCAACTATAGTTATAAAGTAATGGAAAATAAGACAATGGTGGTGGATGATACACTTGAATGCATTACTGTTGAAATTACAAGGCAAAAAAAGAAAAATATTATTGTGAGTTCTATTTATAGAACACCTGGCTCTGATATAGATGTTTTTTCTAAGTGGATGGAGGAGCACTTTTCAGGATTAAATCATAAAGTCATGTTTGTGGGGGGAGACCTCAACATTGATTTGTTAAACCCATATAAACATAAAAAGACGGACGAATTTATAAATACTTTATTCAGTATAGGTCTGTTTCCTCTAATAACCAAACCTAGTAGAATTACAACCCATAGTGCAACCTTGATTGATAACATTTTCTCAAATGAAATAGAAAGTGACACAGTCAGCGGGTTAATTATAAATGATATTAGTGATCACCTTCCAGTTTTCGTTATGTATAAAAATGGATATTTAAAAGATGAAGAGGAAAACAAGTATTGGTTTAGAAGGGTAAAAACAGAGAAAACTATTGATGCATTTAAAAAGGAGCTTTTAGCTCAAGACTGGAGTATTGTGTACAGAGAGAATGACACGAATATGGCATATGATGAGTTTACGCAAGTATTTCAAAAGGTATACGACAAAAACTGCCCAATGAAGAAATACTGTAAAAACAGAAAGTGTAAAGAAACACCATGGATGTCTAAAGGTTTACTAAATGCTTGCAAGAAAAAAAATAATCTTTACAAAAACTTTATAAATAACCAAACAAAAGAAGCTGAGGATAAATATAAGAAATATAAAAATAAATTAACAGGTATCATTAGAAAATGTAAACAGGATTATTATAATAAGTTGTTGGATAGTAATAAGAATAATATTAAAGGTTTATGGAACATCTTAAATAGTATAATTAGAAATAAACCAAGAACGATTAATTATCCAAAATATTTCAAAGATGAGGATAACACGTTAAATAATATGAATGAAGTAGTCGAAACATTTAATAAATTCTTTGTAGATGTTGGACCGAACCTTGCTGCAAAAATTACAAACGTTGAGAATTATAATTGTGATCTGATAGAAGCAAATCCTATGTCCCTGTTCCTCAAACCTGTGGAGGAAAAGGAGATACTGGACATTGTTAAAGGGTGTAAAAATAAAACTTCGACCGATTACCATGACATGGACATGAAAACTTTAAAAACTGTTATTGAAAGTATCTCTAAGCCGCTAACTTACATTTGTAACTTATCGTTGCAAACTGGAACTTTTCCTGATAGTATGAAAGTAGCAAAAGTGATTCCTCTGTTCAAAGCAGGAGATAAACATCTCTTTACAAACTACAGGCCTGTTTCCCTTTTACCGCAATTCTCTAAAATCTTAGAAAAGGTTTTTAACTCTAGACTCGACAGCTTTATTGAAAAGTGTAATTTACTCTCGGACAATCAGTTTGGTTTTAGGAACAATCACTCAACCTCACACGCGCTCTTTGATATAACTGAAGAAATAACTAATGCTGTAGATGACAAGAAATATGCAATCGGATTATTTATTGACCTGAGTAAAGCGTTTGATACAATAAACTATGATATATTAATTAATAAACTAGAACTTTATGGGATTAGGGGGGTAGCTCTACAGTGGGTTACCAGTTACTTAAAAAATAGAAAACAATGTGTGAAAATCGGTGATTATCAGTCGAGTTGTCGACAAATTGTCTGTGGTTTACCTCAAGGTTCTATTCTGGGCCCAAAATTGTTTAATATGTATATTAATGACATTTGTAAAACATCTGAAGTACTTAAATTTATCTTGTTTGCTGACGATACAAATATTTTTGCATCAGGAGACGACTTACAGCAGCTGTGTCGGATTGTCAACTGGGAACTCAAAAGTGTCAACAAGTGGTTCAAACAAAATAAATTATCTCTAAACCTGAGTAAAAGCAAAATGATGATATTTGGCAACTGTAATTCCAATGCTCAGGAAGCGATTCAGATAGAGGGTGTTGTTATCGAGCAAGTGCATGAAATCAAATTCCTTGGGGTGATTATTGATGACAGAATTACTTGGAAATCTCACATTAAATATATATCTACGAAAATTTCTAGAAGCATTTCAGTAATTGCAAAAGCAAAGCACATTTTAAACATCAAAGCTCTACATACCTTATACTGTTCTCTGATTTTGCCCTACTTATATTATTGTACTGTGGTTTGGGGTAGTACTTATAAAAACACAGTTAAACCAATAATATTGTTGCAAAAAAGAGCTATCCGAGTAATTCATAAAGTTGGGTTTTTGGACCACACAAACTCATTATTTCTAAAATCAAAGATCATGAAGTTTTGTGACATTGTTGAGTTCCAAACTGTACAAATGTTATTCAAAGCAAGATACAAATTGTTACCAAACCAAATACAAAGAAGGTTCCAAGAACGTACTGGTCGTTATGAATTACGTGATGAATTAAACTTTAGGATTCAGAAACATAGCACAACTTTGAAAAGTTTTAGCCCAACAGTTAATGGTGTACAATTGTGGAATAAACTGGAGATGGAATTGAAACGATGTCCAAACATCAACCTGTTCAAATATAAATACAAACAAAAGACTTTTGAAATATACAGACAAGAAGAAATGCGTTGCCATTAAGGGGAGCAGTGGGATCAATTATGTGTATTGTTTCCTCTATATTCAAGGAAGAGTGTTGCTGCTTGGAACGGTTGTCATTCTATTGCTCAAATTCACAAACGGAGAATTAGGGTTGGCAGGTTATGGATCTGTTGAGAGGGATCCTCCCAACGGGCTCTAAACCTTGTCTTTTAATGCACCACTCAGCATAGGAACATATTCTACAAAATCAGCTGTTAGGGCAGCTGTGTGGGGGTTTGTTGAAGGGGAGTTACTGCCCTCTTCAACTGGCTCACTCTCTGGCTTTTTAATGCACCACACTGTGCAGGGCTTTCATCATACTTCACATATAAATCAATTAAATAAATTATATAATAATGATGATGATAATTAAACCCAAATTAAAATTATACTGAGAATGGTAATGACAACTGGAAAGTATCAAGATCTCAGATTATAACATCTATTAATGTACCTTTATACCATAAAAGTAACTCTGTAATCACGGGTAAAAATATGCAAGCAATATATTAAGTAACACATTTTTTTGACTTGCTTTGTATTAGACATCGTATATGAAACTAGATTGTTGTTGTAGCTGTGCGTTGTTCCAATTAATTATATAAACAGTTAATATATTTTTGTTGTTTGTTGTAAGTTGGTCTGTACGAATGTAGCTGCTTGAAATGTTTTGAAATGTTCTTTTTTTATTTATTGCACTTGGGGGTGGGGGCTCATAAGCTTTTTGCTTCAGCCCACTCCTTTTGAGCACAATGTGTATTGCTCAAATAAACAAATAAACTAAACTAAACTAAACTAAAATCCAACATTATCAAAACTTGTATATAAAGATTCAACATTTCTTTCGGTACCTGCTTTCAATTCTTTTATTTTTTTTCGATACCAGTAGTACCTAAACCTTCTTTTTTAATCATTTATCATTTAACGCTACCCAGCTCTAATCTCCTATGATAATTGCTATTTCTCCCAACCTTTGTCCCTCTTCAGCCTCCGTTTGACGGGGAAGACGAGGACGAGCTCTTCCAGTCCATCATGGAGCACAATGTCTCATATCCCAAATCCTTATCTAAAGAAGCGGTGTCCATCTGCAAAGGAGTAAGTGCCGCTCCATTCACTGCCTTGTGATGTTGAACTAAATTTAAACCCTTCATCCTATTTATTATTTTTATTATGCTGGATATACTGTAGTTGTGCCGCTTTGTTCACTGGAGAGAGCGTCTGGTGGAGTCTATTTTGAGACACACCCGCCTCTGTTTTCCCACCTGGGCCTTAACAATATTATCACATAGACGCGGTGTCATGCATCTCCATTATTATTTACCTGCGAGGAAATGAGTTTTCACACCGGCCTGAGTCATAGCGAAGCAAGCATGACTACTGCCATAAAACATCTTATTCACGACTTTAAAAGAGACTGGTCCTATACTGTTTGTTTTATCATCAGAAAATCAGAAAAAGAATTAAAAAGTTTGGAAACCTCTGAACTGCAAAACATATAGTTTTTAAGCCTTAGTGAAACGTTTCAACGCCACCGTCTGTGAAATGACTGTTACTTTGAAGCCGATTTAAGCTTTTGTGTCTGTGTCCTGCCATGTCTCAGCTCATGACCAAGCATCCATCGAAGCGTCTGGGCTGTGGACTGGAGGGGGAGCGGGACATCAGGGAGCAGGCCTTCTTCAGACGCATCGACTGGGATCGCCTCGCCAACAGAGAGGTCCAACCCCCCTTCAAACCAAAAGTGGTGAGCCTTTAGTTGGCAGATGGTAATACTCAAAGTTCACTGTGTTGTGTGTGTTTGGAAAAAAGGTTGAAATCTATTGAACTGTTAATGTCATCCCCCGACTACTATTTAGATCATTTTAAATGTGTTAATTTATTTGAGTATCTCTAATGTATGTAATTATTCCTATTCTTGAAGCTGCTGAATGTGTTAAAGGGTCATTTGTTTTGAGACACTAATGTCACTGTAGCCCCAGCTGCAGCCACCAGCCGTTTAGCCTGACACTCCTCACACCTCTGCTTCTCCTTTATTCTGTATTGCCCTGCCATTGCGCCCCGGGCTGGTTGATTATAAATAGCCCTGTCCGTGCTACAGCCACAGTAATGGGTAGGCTTACGTAGCAAATGTATTATTCTCCATTCATACAGAGAGGACACACTGCTAAATGTAGATTGGTCCATTGAGGTCACGCAGTACGTTACTGAGTGGACTGGAGTGACACTCAGGACTCCCATCTGCAGTTATAGTTAATATGACCAAAGCAGCTGTTAGGTCTCCTGAGATTACATGTCTGCAGAGAATGCACTCTTTTTACTTAAATGATGAGTAATCATTATGGCTCTATTTTAATAACTGTGTAGATGATTAAAATTCTACAGTTTTACTAACTTTTACTTTATTTATGCTACAGCCTACAAAAGCTCAGCTTTAATTGGGTTTCATCTACGGGCGTGTACAGACTGTACCGCCTTCGCTCTGTCCCATCCTGTCAGATCTCGGAAGCTAAGCAGGGTAGGGCCTGGTCGGTACTTGGATGGGAAATTGCCGGGGAACACAAGAAAGCCTGGGTGAATCTAGTGTGTGGGTGAGTCGTTGGAGCGGAGAGGCCGATGGCGTAGATCGGCAGCCTCGCTTCAGTGAGTCTACCCCAGGGCGGCTGTAGCATGCCATCACTGAGAGTATGGTGTGAATGATTTACAAAATGGTAAAGCAACTTTGAGCATCTGGAAAAACACTGTGTAGGACTAATGCATTTTTCTTTATTATTGTTACTATTATTATTACATGTCATGTGACAATCGGCTGCATATTGTGATTGCAGATCTTGCAATTGCTGCTGTGCATATTTTGTAATACTTTGTTGTTGATGCCTTGTCATCTCAATGAAATATTCTTGTTAGGTACGGTTCAGGTACAGCAGATTGTTAATTAAAACATCCCTCCCACAGGGTCAGGTTATCGTGCCTCCATCTTGTTGCCATCAGGGACATTAACTATTCTCTTGTAACATCTTCACCACTTTTCCCCTCTGTGAAGTAGCTTGTTTGTGGTGTTGTTGGTGTGAGATCCCCGTGCACTGGCTGCTCTTGTTTCTGCTGTGTGACTGTAAAGCACTGACGAGCGAGGTTTAGTGTGCTGGCACGTGCTCTCAACTCAATCCAAAAGGATCTTTTACAAAAACAAAGCTCTGCTTTTTAGGTCCAAAAACAACATGAAGGTGCTTGAGTTACACTAAAGGGATTTTGATTGTGAAAAAAGAGAAACATGGCTTTCATCATGTCTGCAGCCATGACAAGCCCAGAGCCACACTACAGCGACGTGCTGACCTCCACTATGGACGCCCTTAATTACAACTTCTGCCTGGTTACACACGGCACTTCGACATTTCCCTGCACCTTCCCTCTGGGACTGTCAGCACTCTGTCTGATCAAAGCACTAAGATGAAAAGTCTGATGTTAAAGTTACAAGCCAAAGATCAAATTAATCATTATAGTTCCTGTTGTCTGATCATTTTTAGTACAACGCAGAAACAAAGCCTTTTACTAAATGGTTTTGTGACTCCAAGTAAATGTTTTCTGTGAGTAAATACAATCTACAGTGCAAACTACATTTAAAAAAAATGATAGCAAAATAATTTTAAGCCATAGCATCTGGCAATCTAAAGCATGGGGCTCGTTCTACTTTTTGACTAGAATATCAGCTGTAATTTTGCATCGAAATGAAAATTACAATTGTTATCTGTGCAACCATTACTTAAATTGAATAGGTTCACCTCATAATAATCAGGAGAGTGGCATTGTTGGTTAATGAATACTTAGAAAAAATATTGACACTTCTGTTTTGCGTATTGTTTATTTCCAGTGTGGCAAAGGCGCTGAAAACTTTGACAAGTTCTTCACTCGTACCCAGCCCGTCCTGACCCCGCCGGACCAGCTGGTGATTGCCAACATTGACCAGAGCGAGTTTGCCGGTTTCTCTTGCATCAACCCGCAGTTCCTCCATCCGTCACTGCACAGTGTGGTATGAGCAGGAAATATGTGGACTCTTCCAAAAGAAAAAAAACTACAAATCCCAGACATCTGCCATATATTTCACATTAGTCGGCTACATAAACGTCAAAACAGCGCTGCACATTACATGTTTCTCAACCAATTTAATCTCCTTTTAATTTCTTTAATCCTTTAATCCTTTACATGTGAGCTTTTCCTGTGTCTATTGTGTGTATCTCTATGCTGTTTTCACCATTTTCTTAAAGGTTGTGTACTGTGTAAAATGTAACATGTTTGTAACCTCGTCAGCCAGACGACACTGGCGTTATCTCCGTGAGTTCTAAAGGGCAGGGAAGTGCATTGTTCATTACCCGATCATAAAAACATTAAATGTAACAAGAAACGCAAAACACCATCTTCTGCCAAAACAACTGGTGAACTACTACACTGTTTTAATTACATAATTATAATAGTTTCATATTTTAGAGAGTGGGACAGCGGATGGAAATGCACGGCCCCTGCGCTCCTCCGGCAGGAGTCTCCTAGTTATTCCTAAAGTCAACAGAAAGACTCACGGCGAGGCGTTTTTCCAATATTATGGCCCTCGCCTCTGGAACGACCTGAGGAGGAGCTCAGGACCACAGAGAACGTTCATGTATTTAAGAGCAGGCTCAAGACCCGCCTTTTTAGCTTAGCTTTTAACTCACATCTATTTATTTAGTGCTAATGATAAATAAAGTTTGATTTGATTTGATTTGCCCCGACCAAATAAACTACTAAATACAGGTGAGCAGGAAAGGCTGGCTGACTAACATTTTTGTCGTGTTGAAATTTAGTTTTTATGGATTCATGGATTAATCGTGATTAATAGCAAGAGATCATTTGTAAAACCAGAAGTGCCATTGAAAAAAATATTTTTAAATTGTTTTTATGGCAGTGGATCTACAGGTATTTAAGTGTAAAAAATAAATAGTAGCAGGGGGTATGTGGAATTATTTCAAATTAAATGGAAACAAATGTTTAATTGAATGGGAAGAACCTCTGCTTTTTGTCCAGCAGCAAACAAAAAAGAAGATGAAGATACATCTGTTTTTGCAAATGACCTTTCATGCAAAGAAGAGGTTCCTGTGTGACACTCTGGGTCAATCCGATTAGTGTTTTTCATAGTTTCATGTCATCTCCATATATTTATTAGTTACATTTTACACACAGTTCCAACTTTTAATCTGTATCCTTTCTTATTGTAAACTTCTCAACCATTTTGCCTGCTATTATAATTTACAAACCAATTACAGGCAGTACGATACTGTTGCATAAAACACGAGTGCCAAAGTGGATAAAAGCATTTCAAACGTCTTTCAAACGTTTCCTTTGTTGTTCTTCGGTCAAGACAACGCAAACTCTTGACAGACTCGATATGTTGGATGTTTCAGTTGCTTTTGAGGATGGACACAACGCTTTCAGAAACATATTTATGTTGTGGAGGCAAAACGATGTATATAGAGTCAGAAAACACTTGGTTCAAAGACGGTGTAGATCTGTGCAAATTCCTAATCTGCAAAGACTGCAGTTATTTGGGGCGAATATCCTTTATCCTCAATAAAACCATATATCTATGGGTTGTTATGTTTAAAATCTGCTTAGCTCGTAGTTTTGACATGATTGTATTCGTTTATTTCAGTCTCTCTGTGTTAAAAATGTGCGCCTTGAACTGGATCTCTATTCGAAAACACGACTTGCAAATCTAATCGCGATTCCTGACAGACATTTCCAAAACCGCTTGAAGCCCTCGCGCTCATAGTTCTTTGCCGCGCGCGGTTTTTCTGACTCTATGGGAGGTCGACTCGAGGAAGCAGTCTGGTATCAATGTCATTTTAGTACTGATAAAACACTATGTTATGTATTACTGTTGTATATAAAAAAAAAAAGTCTTATTCTAAAATGTCAATGAAAAACGCTAATGTTCCTGTTTTCGTTGTGCTTAACCGCTCAGTCCAAATATGTTTACCCTTGTCAACAGTTTTTTGTAAATATATTTCAAAAGATATTTTATACAACTAAAATGAATGTGCTTTTACTACCTTACAGACTATTTGAAGATTTGTATGTGTTTTAGCTGACCCCTACAACGAAAGAAAATGTTTGGCAGAGTCTTTAGTAGCTTTGTATGAGCAGATCTTATATGTATTTCCTCTATTTGTTTTCTACTACTGTGTCATAGAGAATATGCAGCACGTCTACTGTACGTGATTGAATGCCCTCTTTGCCTTGGTCGCCTCCGGACCGCCTCCTCCCGTTCATGAACTGAAATCACCTCTAGCTACTGTAATAAGGACATCTTATTCCCCCGTGTATATCGTGTGCATGCGTTCGAAGCATGTGAGAAAACCTTTGCATGGTACTGAAAAACTCCCCCTGATGTGAAGCATGGAGAATCCGACCTTTACAAGAAGTGAACCAGCGAGTATTGTACGCTTATCCTGCTCCTCATCTTTTCCCAGTGCTTCATGTAGCCCGCCATATTGGCTCAAGTGCTGAACTATAAACAGTGGATGACAATATATAAACGCTTTCGTTGGTGCCATACCGGGTCTTTTTTTTCTTTTTCGTTTCATCATGAGTATTACCTGTTGTGTTGTTTTTTTCTTTGAAGATTGCTACTTCGAGGCACACCGAGCTAACAACACAGCACAGCTTCTCAAAACTGCCAAATTGAATGTCTTTGAATTCCCTTGTGTAGTTTTGTAACTTGCACTAGACACACCCGTCACATCCGGACCAAAAAACGCGATCGATGGGGTTATAACTGAATGTTTACATGTCTCACATTGAGAATTTGTATCGGCACACAGAGGAAAGACCCATGATAATCAGATCTTTTTTAAGCTGTGGTTCCCAAACTGTGCCCCCAGGGGAACGCAGAATGACAACTCCCTTAACAGAAGAGAGATTATAGCGTTCGGGATAAGCTGTTACATTTTGACATTTTAAAACAACAATATGAATTGTTATAAGACATCATTATGCGTACGAATAGGAGACGTATTAGTTGTTTGAATAAATCTAACACCTAATTACTGTGTGTTGCATTCACAGACTGGGTTTTCAAGCGCGTCAGAGTAGGGGGAATGCGATGGAACATCCAAAGCTGTAAAAGTTTGGGAACCACTGCACTACTGGCCAGTCAGGGTACAGTACAGGCTGTAATCACAGGGTCGCTTGTGTTTTCTTCTCACTGCCCCTGCTTTTGTTATCCTCAATCTTGTTGCTCCTCTGTTAAATTGTGCAATGATGGATACTGTGTATACAAAATAAACTATAATATCTAGTAAATGCTCTGTTTCAGTCTTGTCTGTCACAGCTGTAATACAGGCCTGTTAGCCGAAAACAGATGTCAAGCCATCGGAAATCAATGCTTTGTAATAAATTGGCATTTAACTTCACGGACAGGTTGAATAAATTATTGCTCGTGTTAGGCTACCTGTTTATCACTCACACGTCAATGCAGCACATTTTCTCCAGCTCTCGACTGGAGCTTACAGCCTATAGGCCAATGTAACGCTTTTTTTTTTTTGTCACGTTTTTGTCATGTTTTCATTGCTTTTTTGTCGTGTTTTGGCAGTTTTTTTTTTTTTTGTAGTGTAATGTAACTGAGATCGAGCCCCAACAATGTGATCAAAAAATGTCAAATAAGCAACAAACATGATGAAAACACAACAAAAAACGACGAAAACGTGACATCCCTAACGAGGCAGAAGCTTAGAAGAGTTGTGCAGGTCTTAGCTTTCAAATGAGGCTGTAAGTTCAAGAAGCTTTTCGATTCGGTAAAGCCGAACTGGAGAAAATGCTCCTGGTTAAGGCGGGGGTTTAAGAGCAAATTATGTTTATTTGAATGAGCTAGAAATGAGGGCTTGAATGCACAGATGACAGGCTATGTAAATCAGCAGAGGAAAAAACCATAATGAAGTAGTAGATTGTGCAAGTGCTGTCTGGGAAAATATTCTTTATAAATAGGCCTGCCCACGTTTTTACGTATAAAAGCAACATATGCAAAGAAGAAGAAACCACTATAGAAGTTTATATGGAGCTATATGCTTGGTGGTTAATTAGGTCAGTTATTTGTCTGATTGAACTACGTCACCCAGTTGCCCCTGCTCTTGTTTTCGCGCCAGAGGAGCTGTCCGCGTGCTGAACCGCCTCCTTCACGCGCTGCTCCCGCCCGCTCAGAGACAGAGCTCTGTGGCTCCGCTCCGGGACCACTTTCTCGACACGCACCGTGCAGCGCTGCAAGAAATCATCTTTAACTGGAACTCCCCTTTTTACCTTTTCTTTATTAAACATCAACTTTTACTTCGCTGTAAAAGAAGATTTTAAACAGGTAAGCACAAAGCTTTAAAAGGATCTCACAGTAATAGGTCTATTGTGATGATAATATGAATAATGGCTGATCTGGTTGTTTAACCTCATGTGAAAAGTTTTGTTTTCTTTGTCACTGCCTTTATAATCTGTTGGCTATTCGAGCTGTAAAACACGTGTAGCCTAAGGAAACTGTTCAGCTGCAAGGGCACCAGGATGACAGGTTACATATTGACGCTGTTGTAAATTGAGCCTCATATCGATGTTACAGGGTCAGAGTGTTGACTAAAATAGAAACAGATTTTGAACTTGAAGAATCATATGTAAAACATGAATGAGAGAAATGACTTTAGTTAGGTGTTACACTGCGCTAAATGTGAATACAATTGTCTCTCCCTGCTCTTCTCCTCCTTTGACCCTGAACTGTCCAGCCTGTCAAATAAGTAAATAAATGTTTCCTCTGAAAAAAGTGAATACACTTAATAAAAATAATATTTCACTGAGCCATTACTTCCTTCAAATTACGCCGTTTTGAAATTTTACCTTTTTACCCTCTTTATTTTAGAGTGAACTATTGTTGCTTTAGTGCACTTCTCTCCCACTATTACAGTCCGAAATTCATTCACTATAGGGACCTGATTGAAATGATCACCTTTTCTCCACAAACCCAGTCAGTTTATTGCCACATTACCCTTTTTCCGAGACCTCTGCAATAAAAGTGCCCATATTTCGGATAATGTGAGCCTCTGTATTCAGAATAAGCTAGACTTTTTATAATAAACTCGGTAAAGCGTTCTCCATCAGCTCCACTCACTCTGATGGACGTCTATAATAATATTCACATTTACTGGAAATATAAACTAACTACAGTGGTCTTACAGGATGACAGTGAAGTCAACTAAAGCTGATGTTATTGATTGGCCTGAAGCATGGACACATCTGACTTCCCAAATCTTTTCATTACGATAAGACACTCGGGAACTGAAGTACAGAGAACACAAAGTATCCCCAAGCTTTTGTCTAATAAAACATACTTCACCTTCTGCAATTCCTTAAGCTCTCTTATACAGTACAGCATATTTAAAACCTGCTAACCCTGTAGTTTGGATCTCTACTAACATAACCTAACCTTCTTGTGTTAGTTAAGCATTTAATACAACAGTCTTTTCTCAACATTGCATTCTCCTTGACATGTCCGAGGTGTGCACCATGAAAAGAATCTGAATTTACACTCTCTCTGTTCTTTTTTCAGATCTGACTCTCCCTTCACCATGAGCGCGTGCAGCAGGAAGGCTCTGACTCTGTTGAGCAGTGTCTTTGCCCTCAGCGGGCTGGGGCTGCTGGGTGTCGCCGTGAGCACCGACTACTGGCTGTATTTGGAGGAGGGCATCATCATGCCTCACAATCAGAGCACCGAAATCAAGAGCTCGCTGCACTCGGGCATGTGGAGAGTCTGCTTCCTGGCGGGTCAGTAATACTGGCTTTTGAATATCAGAAAAGAGTGAGAAGGAGCATATGTACTGTGATTAGGTGGTATTTGGCTGGTTTGTGTTATACAAAGAAAAGGAGCCTATAACAGACAAACTTTAATTTCAGGGCCAGTCTTTGGTTGATTCTCTCTTCAAAAATACACAGGAATGAAATGTTTTTTTTTTAAAGCCGGGAGTCTACAGTCACTTGGAGTCTAGCCACTAGTTTCAACACTTTACTAACACTGACTTAAGTCCTGGCCTCGGTCTAAATGCGGCCGCTGCTCTGGGCGCCTCGTCATGTCACAGCGACACATCATGACTCGACAGCATTGACATTCACTGTACACAGTCACGAAGACAGTGTGGGAATAAAGAGGCAGGAAATGGAGAGGACTG
The DNA here is from genome assembly GCA_021464625.1 of Proterorhinus semilunaris. Classification (NCBI taxonomy): domain Eukaryota; kingdom Metazoa; phylum Chordata; class Actinopteri; order Gobiiformes; family Gobiidae; genus Proterorhinus; species Proterorhinus semilunaris. The sequence continues at coordinate 20,673,323 of CM038352.1, read as the reverse complement.
TGTAACAAATGATCCATGCAAGTTCAGCCTCATATACACGTACTCCGCTACAATCACACACATCCTCGACGAGTGTTTAAAGACAGATGCGTGCATCACAGGCAGAGATAGTCGCAGTGGCACCAGCTGCCGTCAGTGACTGTGAAATGTGCCAATAATAAACTCACATTTCTCTGTCAGAAAAGATTTCACTCTCAGTCACGCAAAAGCAATGTGCATGTGTGAAGGAAGCGGCCTATTCATACTTCATGAGACACAGGAGATTTCGTCTTTTGGCCTTTGTTGTTCCTGAGTACATGTTTCAACCCAACTACGTCAGACTCCTCCACACAAAAAATAGGCTTAGATCTTGTCATCGGCTTGTTTGGGCGTCTTCACACTCGTTTGGTTTGCTTGAGGTGAACCCTGCTGTGCCTCCAGGGAAAGTCCACTCTGTCTTGTGCACCTTGAGAATGACAGTGTTGCACAACTGCGCTTGTCATTCGGTCTGTGTTGTTATTTTTATGTTTCATCAGCTACAGAACTTGCCCACCAGGACCACCATGTACCTGCCCTTTAAAATATTTGAGTGGTGGAAGGGTTTACCACTCTTTAGTAGCGTACAGCTGCAGTGTTCCCCATCCTGCAAGTGAATTACTGTGGTGGGATTTGGCCCATTTCGGTTTTCCTATCCCACAGTGAGACACGTGACCTCCCACCTGCTCCACCTGGACAACTCTCTCATCAGCTGCTTGATAACTGCTGTGACCAGGCTATTTTCTCTCTCCTGATCTCTTCAACGGCTCTTTTCTTTTTCCATTTTCTCCTCCCTGAGAGCTGTTTGTGACTGTCTCCTCTTTTGGACCCTTTTATTTTTCTCAGGCGAGGAAACTGGTCGCTGCTTCACCATCGAGTACATCATGCCCATGAATGTGCAGCTGACATCAGAGTCCACTGTCAATGTCCTCAGTGAGTATACTGCTGCGACTCCTTTAGATCAGATTTCTGACATTAAAACAACTAAACTGCGTATACGTAGGAGTCATTAAGTCTGCATTATTAACCTCTTAACCCCCACCTGAACCGACCACATTTTCTCCAGTTTGGCTTTACCCAAATCCAAACGCTTCTTGAACAAAGCACCAAAAACAAGACAGATAAGGAATTAAGAGGTGACCAAAAAAAGTGATGGAAAAAGCGACAGAAGAGCTACAAAAAAGCCAAAAAAGATCCACAAAACAGTAACAAAAAAGCGACAAAAGAGCATCAAAAGAGCGACAAAGAAAAGAGTGACAAAAAGGGAAAAGATCCGTTTAGATGAGTTTTGTAGGCCTTAGCGTAGCTTTTAAATGAGCCGTACACTGGCCCATAGGCTGTAGAGGTTAACAGCGACATAAAGGTTACGTTTTCAAAAAGAGGCCATCTATAGACTTGAACTTGTAATTCATGTATCAGTTGAAGAAGAAGAAGAAGAAGAAGAAGAAGGTGAAGAAGAAGGTGAAGAAGAAGAAGAAGAAGGTGAAGAAGAAGGTGAAGAAGAAGAAGAAGGTGAAGAAGAAGAAGGTGAAGAAGAAGAAGAAGAAGAAGAAGAAGGTGAAGAAGAAGAAGAAGGTGAAGAAGAAGAAGAAGAAGAAGGTGAAGAAGAAGAAGGTGAAGAAGAAGAAGAAGAAGAAGAAGAAGTGAAGAAGAAGAAGAAGAAGTGAAGAAGAAGAAGAAGAAGAAGAAGAAGAAGAAGAAGAAGAAGAAGAAGAAGAAGAAGAAGAAGAAGAAGAAGAAGAAGAAGAAGAAGAAGAACTTTATTTATAAAGCTTTCACAGACATAGCCACAAAGCGCTTTACATGAGACAATTCTCTCCAAACACGGGGGAGTGAATGTGAATCAGACAGAAGTGCTGTCATGACTGCACACATCGGCGCCACCACCTTTCAAGCACACACATCATTCATCATGGCCTATTGTACATGTTTTTTAGGGAGAACATGCAAACTCCATACAGAAAGGCCGCGTCCAGGTGGGAATCGAACCCAGGACCCTCTTGCTGTGAAGCACGAGCGCTAACCGCACGGTAGCACCTTGGGAGTCTTTGTATTTGCCTGTAATACCTGTAACTCCCATATACTGGTGAATGACTACCAAGGAGAGTTTGGGGGAAATCCTTAGTAGTATTAGTTATAGCATTGAACCTCGGGACACAATGTACTCCTAAAAAAATCCCCACTGAAAGCAAATTAAAGCAGCTATTAATTCTACAATATGTAATGTTGCCCTCCTAAGATGAGAAGAAACACCAGATTTGTTTATTTAGCGACTTATTCATTTACTTATTTATTTAGCCATCCTGATTATTTATATTTTCGCCCCTTTTTAAAGTTTTTATTCATTGTACATAAGTTGTTCTTCTTCGATTGCACATTTTTCTAACTATCTTGAGAGCTGAAGTGAATGTCTCCATTGTGAGATCAACAAGTCTTATCTTGCTCTTGTAGGGGCTTTTTTATTTATTTTTTAGCTATATATTAATATTTGATAGTAATACATACTCTAATTTGGGTATATTTGATGGCGAAGGATTTCTTTATTGCACTCAAGTATATTTAAACACTGCTGTTATGATTCTATTATGTGCCTCTGTCTTTTTTTCACCCATGCAATGGCACGTAGGCTGATTTTACAACTGCAATACAGCAATAGTTATCAATCATTTCTATTCTCTCTTCTTGTGTAGAGATGATCCGCTCAGCCACCCCCTTCCCTCTGGTCAGCCTGTTCTTCATGTTCATTGGCTTCGTCCTCAACAACATCGGACATGTTCGCCCACACCGCACCATCCTGGCCTTCGTCTCTGGGATCTTCTTCATACTCTCAGGTACCCACTGATCCGCAATCTGCTGTCACACTCCAAATGAGCTCCACAGCCCAATCCTTCGCCTCTTCCTGTGGTTTTAGGGCTGGCTCTAGTGGTGGGTTTGGTGCTGTACATTTCGAGTATCAATGATGAAGTTCTGAACAGGACCAAGAGCAGCGAGGCCTATTTCTCCTACAAGTACGGATGGTCTTTCGCATTTGCTGCCATCTCCTTCCTGCTCACGGAGGTATTTTATTTATTTATGAATCTCTTTGTAAATGGTGGCGTCGCTATTGCAGTTTTCAGAAATAAATATTTAGTGTCATCTAGTGGTCACATGCTGAAAGTACAGAAACCTTATCTGAAACATTGCTATAAAAAGGAAAACTACTAGAGTGGTTTTCAATTTTTCACGCCAGGTATCACATCATTAAAGTGCATGTTACAGTTTTTAATGCTTTTGAAAAATATTTAGAAGGATAACATCAGTTACATAAGTATCATTTTATTTCAATGAAGCAGCAATTTTAATGACGAAATGTTGGGTAGAAAAGTTATTTTAATTTGCTGACAGGAAGTGACATAGATGAAGGTAACATTCTATAACGGTTTGACTCATTTCCCATTGACTTACCATGGTTGCACGGCAACAGTTGTGCTGTTTACCTTCCTCTATGTCACTTCCTGCCAGTGTCCAATAGATGGGAGCAACATCCGGGAACTTTTGCTGAGCAACGCCCCCTTTTAGGGGAATCGAGAGTTACAAATTGCATTAGTGTGTATGTGGAAGCAGGATTATTTCTCGTTCAGGGGATACAATATTCCAAACCAGTGATCAGAACCACAGGAAAATAGCCGTTCTTGATTACGGACACATCAGCTCACTGTCAGAAGCGATTGGAAGATTTTGTTTTTGTTTTTGTGGAAACATGTATGAGCGAGTTTATAAATTGCATCTGTCAGGGCTCATTACTGAGGAAACAGGCAGCTCCACATTGTGGCCGTGTATTATGCACTTTGTAACGTCTTTGTAATGAACAAAATAAATATTCGAACTCATCAAACATGTTCAGCATTAGGCCTTATTAATGATTATCTCGGTTTTAAAACGCACATTAGCGGTTGCATTAGTAGCTAGTAGGTTAGCTGCTGAATGAACCATGTACCATTTTCTCTATATGCTACAAAACTACATCGTGGACTGTATGGTCCATTTAATTTAATGATAATATAAAAAGGACTGACTAAAAGCTGAAACTGTAGTGGCAGTATAAAGCCACCGAAAAAGTTACACAGGCAAATGTCACTGACAAGTCATGATCACAGTGAGTGTAACAGCTCAGTTTTAAGACGTTAACCGTTTTCTCTGTAAATTATCTGAAGCAACAGGTCACTTCCATGACTTATTTTTCACGTTTGATAATTAAATAAAACAAAGAAAATGTTTTTTCATTATGTAAATTAAAAGTTCTCAGATGATCTTTCCTCCTTCATTCCAATGTATACGGGAGCTTCTGTTTCCCCCAAAAAAGGGGCAGTAACCTTTTTGGTGCCAATGCTGCAGGGTTGCCGGGTCTGGGCAGCCAAACTCGCCCAAAAATATCTGAAAAAACACAGAAAACCCACCGACTTAAGGCGGGGCTGGAATTTTCAATAATGTTTACTATTTAACTGAGCTCATGTGCTCCCGCGATGATGAGAAACTGCCCCATTCTCCCTCTCCTATTGAAAAAGCAGCTCGATTTTGTCATTCAAAATAGTGATTTCGATCAAAAACAAGATATAAATAGCCCATTTTACTTTGAAAATAACAAGGCAAAAGCCGTGGACAGTTTTTTTCACCCACGGATTGGCTTATAAAGCCGTCCAATTACGCGGTGTAACCGTGGACCTGGCAACCCTGCACTGATGTGATATAGACGTTGCTCCCATCTATAAGGAAAGGAAACTATAAACATCACACCAATGGCCAAACTAAAGACAGCTGGGTACAATCTTTAGCAAAATATTAAATATAATCATTAACTATATTTTAGCAAATGTGTCTAATGTGTTATATGCACTTTAAATAATTTGACCTTCCAAGTACCAAATCGGGCCTAAACTGGGTCCCAAAAGAGTAAAGAAAAAATATGTTTACACAGTTTAAACCAAGTCTAAACCAAAATTCAAAATACATAAACTTTTTTCCAGCTGTTGAGGAGTAGAAAGTACAGACGCTAGCTCTAAATCTAGTAAAGTTAAAGTAAAAATGTTGGCTATTTATTATGATGTAAAAATAGCCTACATAAAATGTGTACATTAGTAAATCTTACCACTTTTACTGTACTTTCTTCACTTTACTTTTATGTTACTGTCAAAGGTGGATAGTTATATTTACTCAAGTACACACATACTGTAACTTTTTGAAGTAAATTGTGCAAGTATTTTTTTTCATAAAGTAGTTTTTACTTCTATTTGGGTAATACTGAAATTAAATATACAGTATGTACTCTTACTGTGAGTAACTCTTCAAGTGATGTCTGTGTAATTTCTCAGTCGTACAGGAGTTGTCCATCTTCAATGAAGGTACTTGATTCATCTTCTGTACTCAGTAGTTGAAGTCTTCGAACGTTTCGCCTCTCATCCAAAAGGCTTCGTCAGCGACAAAAGTCCCACTCAGCACGCAGCTGAAGATATAGACCAACAGGGAGGAGTTGGGGTAGGCCCGGCTCCTCCTCTCTAATCACAGCTACTCTCACCTGTGGGTAAACACCTTTGCAGTAGAACGTCTCTAACGACCTGCTCACCCCAGTATCGGTCAGTCTTGTCCTATTCATAGATGATCACTGCCCATTATCTGTCCTATTCATGGATAATCACTGCTAGAACAATAGGCAGGTAATTAGCAGTGATTATCCATGAATAGGACAGATAATGGGCAGTGATCATCTATGAATAGGACAAGACTGACCGATACTGGGGTGAGCAGGTCGTTAGAGACGTTCTACTTCAAAGGGGTTTACCCACAGGTGAGAGTAGCTGTGATTAGAGAGGAGGAGCCGGGCCAACCCCAACTCCTCCCCGTTGGTCTATATCTTCAGCTGCGGCCTGAGTGGGACTTTTGTCGCTGACGAAGCCTTTTGGATGAGAGGCGAAACGTTCGAAGACTCCAACTACTGAGTACAGAAGATGAATCAAGTACCTTCATTGAAGATCTTCAAGTGATGTGTAAAATAGATAGTATTTTGTGTTTTTGTTTTCTTAATTCTTCATAATAATTTATTTTTTATATATTTTAAGGTATTTCCTTTGAAAATATTACAATTTCCACAATATTTCATGTTATGTACTTTTATACTCTTACTTGAGTAATTATTTGGGCCACTACTTTTCACTTCTACTTGAGTAAAATGATTTTAAAGTAATGCTACTCTTACTAGAGTAAATGTTTTGGCGACTCTACCCACCTCTAGTTACTGTCCGCCGCTGAATGTGTCTTGTGTCCTCACAGAGTGCAGGCGTGATGTCGGTGTACCTGTTCATGAAGCGATACTCAGCAGAGGAGATGTACCAGGCGCGTCACCCTGCCTTCTACCGGCCGCGCCTCAGTAACTGCTCTGACCACTCGGGACAGTTTCTGCACCCCGAGGCCTGGTCCCGAGGACGCAGCCCCTCAGACATCTCCAGTGAGGCGTCCCTGCAGATGAGCACCAGTTACCCCGCACTGCTCAAATGTCCCGACTACGACCAAGTGTCTTCCCCGTGCTGAGACCTCTCGGACTGAGATCATTTGTAAAATGTTGTTTTTTTTCTTCATGTATCTCAGGAAACAGAATATTAATTTTTAAGCATATCTTTAAAAATGTACAGATACTAAAGTCATATTGAACAATGGTATTGGTAGAAATAGTGACGTCCAATGTAAATACAGTTGAATGTGTAGCCTACATTTATGGCATGTATTTTTTTCTCCATTGGCTCAGTTCTGTGTCATTTTTTCTCTTCTTAAATTTAAAAAGCCTTAATTATCTGTAATTATCTGTAATGATATCTTGTTCAAAGTTCTAATCTGCCCTGCTGCTTTATGTCGTCACAGTCACACATAAATGTGAATGTATTTTATACTTCCAGGTGAATTACAATCCACTGGTTTTCAATACTGGACATCTCCATGGTTTATCTTTATGTAACTGATATAGACGCTTGTTTATTAAAGCTCTTAATATACAATATAATTTTTCTGCCTAATTGAAGCATTGTGACAACCATTCATAACCCATTGCAGCTCAAATTCAGACATTTGAGTTGTTATACTCAGTCTTAACTCAAGAGGGCGCTGTCATCTCACTTTACTGGTGTCTGCTCTGCCTATAACGCTGTTTGCTTTGAGCCTGCACATTTAAATGAAGCTGCTTTCAGGTAATTAACCAGTGCGTTAATGACAGCACTACAGCCCCAGAGCCTATCACCTTTCTCCCGTGAGAAGTCTCTGGGATTCATTAAAGATTACTTAAAGCTTATGCAAATATGTAGGTCAAGATCAGTGTCAATAACACATGAATAATACAACTGCAGTTGGCTTCATATATTCTTTATGTAGATACATGTCATGTGCAATGTTACCAATAGATTTTACATGATATAAAAATTAACATTTGCCCACATGGGCAGTACAATATTGTGCCTCTAACACAAGGCTTGCATTTTATTTTACAAATTACATAGAAAACTACAGATTCACTTTATAGATTTGACATCTTCAATAGGACTTAGCTAATATTATAAACATTGCATCAGTTAGTCATTAATTTTACTATAGTCTTCATGATAAATACAACCATTTTACCTCAGTCATGGCTTATCAATGACACCAACAGTCCCATCAATATTACGTATTTCTATGTGATTATGTTTAAGGCTTTTGTAAAGAATACCCCAAATGTCTGCGGATGCAAACTTCTGCCAATCGACTCCAACATGTTACACACATGCATTCTGCAACACAGACAAGAAACCTATACAGTACATGATATATACACACATAACTTAAGTATAGGGAGAATAACATTTGCACGTAATAAACCATTTCACAAAGAAAATAAATACAAATCAATAACTGGTTATATGTTTAAGATGATAATAAAGCAAGCATTGGTTTAAGATTACAAACAAAATACAAACAAAGGTACAACAATACACTGATCTTCACTGACACAACCAAAGAAAAGAGAGAAATTAGCTTAATTAGACTGGTACCCATTAGGCTGATGCAAAGCCACAGATACACCCCGTTCAGTCCACCGAGGGAGTTCTTCGGCCTTTGCTAATGCTCCATATCTTTAGAACAAACATAAAATATACACACTTTTCACAAACACATGAAATCAGCCCAGCTGACCCGAGACACCCGCGCTGAGCCAGCACTGTTTCTGAGGTTACTCTGAGTAGAAGTTTAGCCCCCAGAGTGACGTTCATCAGTCATCCCCTCTGGGACGTCTTCTAAAGCAGAGGTGTATCTCAGACTGTCTCCTTAGTGCCTGACCGCATGCACACTTCATTCACAAACAAACATTGGTCTCTGGTCCACATGCAAACACAGGAGCCGTCCTACTTGTCAGATCAGAGCAATGGATGTGGGTGAGAGGTGAGTGTTATAGAAATGCTCCACTCAAACTGAGGCTCCTGTTTACAGTCCTCTCAGACAGACTTAATAACTGCTGTAGTCTGTTACAACAAGTTCATGAGTTGAAGAGGGTGAGAGATGAGGCGTCCTGTTTGAAGAAGATTGTCCACGATCACTTCTTGTTGGCAATGCGTCTTTTCCTGGTGGCCAACATGTCGTAGAAGGGGTCTCTGCTTATGCTGGCCCTGGAGAAGCCAATCAAAGCACAGTAATGAGATAACTAACATGGCCACTTGAGAGGATGCTTCCGGGCATCTTTGATATGGAAATGCAGCCACATTTACACAAGCCCAGCTTTAACTAGATCAAAAAATAAATAAAAAGTTTACACAGTGACCTAGTTTGGTTTCCATGGTTTCTGAGGAAAGACACCCCCTCCCCCCCATTCGCTCTGCCCTAAGTTTTCCCATTTCCCCTCATTCTGCTGGAACATCTCAATGATCCCTGCTCCAGGACTCTTTGGAGTGCAGTGGAAACACTGCTGCAGGTTAGAGGGTCTGAAATGGGACAGACAATGGCACTTGAGATTATGGACTCTTTACAACAGCTCACGCACAGGGAACAGCGTTGTACAATGTGCAGCCGGTGAGTCATTTGAGCTCCGCTGATGAGCCCACTTTCACAGCTATAAATCCTGTTAGCACGCCACAAAGCACGTGGAGGGTCTACCCCCCACTGCGGGTATCTTTCATTCACTTTACTCTGCCACATGCCAAAAAAACAATTACTCCATAGCATTTACCATAAACCACCACAAACCTGATTATTGAAAAAAAGAAACAAAAACACCATTAAAGGATTTTAAATCACACAAATAAGTCCAATACTTATCAAATGCTTACTTTAACACAATTTCCTCAGTGTGACCTAAAGTCCTCTAAATATCTCTTGTGTATAGACCTCAGTACAGAGCGCCCTCTAGGGGTTAATTTTAGGGGGTAGCCAGTTTAGCCCTGGGGTTTTCTGAGATCTGACTAATCTCTCATCTGTTCCTGCGGGAGCTCTCTCTGTCAGTGCTATGGAGAGTGAGAGGAGGTGGAGGAGGGTGATGCTCCACATTACAATAAACTTCTGCTGAGCCAACTGTGTATGACATTGCAGCATATTCTGCATTCAGCTTGGGTCAATGAGAGCAAGGTTAGCTGTAGGTTAGGTATTCATATGTTTGAAAAGCCGCGATAAAAAGGTAGTGTATTCACCAATTATTAATCAAGCATAATTGGTATCATAATGACCTCCTACTTCCTATTAGACATTGAAAATAATGGACTGATTTCTAGAGCTGAGACAACGCAAAATAAACAAAACAGTTTAGTCGCGATTAATGCGAACAGATTAATGTACAGTGCCAGGGGTCTGCAACCTTTGGATCAAAAGAGACAATTCTTTTCCAAAATACTAAATTCTTATCAGTAAAGAGACACTACACATTTTCTTCAGTAAGCGCATTTGCGAGGAGTAAAGCAGACTCCAGACCAGCAGACTCCAGACCAGTCCAAACCAGGACTCACTCAAGACTAAATCAGGACTTTACCAGATCACCTTTCACGATCCAGCCAAAGAACCACAAGTGCGAGAGCTAATTGTTCGCTCTCTGCCTGACACTGTGCATCCTACTCCGTATCCCGTAACATATTGTGCCTAAGTAGTGGGAGAACAATTGTAATGGCAGCTTGTTTCAACTGCATATCCGCTGTGTAAATGTTCTTACTTGATAGATTTGATCCACTCCTCTTTCTCCTCCGGCGTCGGAGCTGAGATTCTGTACACCACGTGGTTGCCCTCGACAACGCGTCCGTCTGCCTCTGTCTTACAGGCTTTGATCACCTGGCCTTTGTGATTAGGATTGTAGAGCTCAAAACAGTTCTGGGGAGAGACAAAACAGCACTGGCATTAACAAGCTGCGGCAGTCAGAAATCCATCTCTGACGGATTGTTGAGCTTACCGGTTTCCTCGGCTCCTCTACTTCTCTAATGCTCAGATTTTCTAGGGGGATGATTCCACGTGGTTCCTTGTCCTAAAGAAGCAGAAGAGAAAAAAAATGTTCAAATGTCCTTCGAGAAGGCATTCACACTTTCCGACAATATCAAAGACTTCTCCAATTATGTCCATAACTATTGTGCCTCGTAATCCTTTTGTTTTGTAATGAATGCAGAAACTACGCGTGTCTTGATTTGGAGATCACCATCTTAAGGCTTAGGTAACCGACATATTTCTATTGTAGCAGTGGTTCCCTTGGGCTTCATCAGGTGGGTCGAAGGGGGACAAATGCACAGGACAAATTTGGTCGTACAGTATTTTCTTATGAAATATGTGCCTTATGGTCGGGAGTTGGTTAGCCTTGGTTGTGCTTTTAAACTCTTAATATTTGATTTTTTTCCAAGTCTATGTTGATTTACATTGGGATTTTTACATCTGGCATTGGGCGAAGCCTCGACTGTGCACTGTGCACTCGGCGCACTTTCCTCCAGCGTGAACACGGAAGTTAGAGCCTTAAATTAGCACAGTGTTAGCATCTGCTCTGTTGAACTCCGGCTGAGATGTTTTAATTAACTCGAGTGAACAATCGGGATGTGCGGGAGGGTCTGTGAGAGAAACATAGAAACATGTTAGAAAAGTGTTTAGGCCACTGCTGAAAGAATTAACTCCTAACTAACCTCCAACTTAGTGCAGCTTTACTTTAAAGGCACACTGCGTAACATTTTGGACTATACTGTTGCCATCAAAACAAAGCATGTTCCTAATGACCAGCTCAACACAGAAAATGCGATTTCTGCAGGGGCTAATTAAAGAATGGACCTATTTAAAGCAGAACTAAGTAACTCATGCCCCCTAGAGGCCACTGCAGGTGTCATAGCATGTTGCGGTTTTTTACTTATTGTCTGTGAGAGTAAATACTACGCTGACAGAAAAAAGGGAGAGAGGGATATTGTGCATCCAATTACACAATGGCGATCATTTTTTTCACTCAAACTTAGCTGTAATTACTGTTTAAGTGGCGCTAGCTTTGCCCGTTAGCCTGTTAGCTTCTTCTTCGTGATTCTATTAGTGTGTAATGCGCCTCCGACCCAGAGGCAGGGAAGTTGCCAGGGTGGTTGTCTGGCAGAGAGACGAGCTGGAGACGTACCCACTCCTTGTAAAGTTACAGTCAAGTCTAAGGAGAGGTGAGCCACACTTTGTAATCTACCAGAGCCGTATACGTGCTCATAAATCATTTGCGTGCACAATAGGGGTGTGTGGGATGTAAGAGCTAAAAATCAGTAGGGCACACGTTTAACGGTTTAACCTCCAGTATATCGTCCGTTTCAGCTGAGGCAATATCATTCAACGATGTGGAGCTTGACCTGGTTTATATAGTGCGCGTGGAGCAGTGCAAGCAGAGGACAGGACGTAATGAAGGATAATACGGGGCTACAGAGAGGACAGTGCTTCGGTTTCAGGGACATGCTGATATGGTGTGTTCTTACGGAAACAGTCACAAAGGAAGCAATTATTGTGTCAGCAAAATCAAGTCAAATCTGCACGGCTTGCGAAAAATCACAACGTTAAATTTCATGAAAAGAGACGTACCGTTGTGTATTCAAAGTAGTAGAGGCAGTTGTCGGTCAGGATGAACCAACGTCTCTTCCAGGTTTTCACACGGCCCCCTGACAGGAAGAGTGAGAGGAGACGACTCAGACTGACGGACTCCAATCAGGAAATTCAACTTTTCACCTTGGCCAGCAGAAACTATTTGGCTTGCATTTCACTGCACATGGTTTTATACAATTCTGCGCAGTTGAAATGTGTCTTTTCTACAGACTACGGATGGAAACTATAGAGTCTTTAATGCCCTTTTGTTTGTTTAATCCAAATCAGTCACATCCATGTTACAGAACTGTAATAACATAGGAATAGGATGGAAATAACATGGTGACTATAGGATTAATCAGAAATAATGGATTTTGCCCTGTTTCCATATTATAGTAGATAAGGTCAAGCATGTTTCATGTCATTACCAGGAAAACAATAGCCATGTCTACTGGTAATTTAATTTCTATATTCTGGGTTAGGGATATGATTAAGCATATTACCAATAGAGTCGAATGGCAGATGTGTCTTGTATCCACAAGTAATTATACTTTTAGGTACCTACAAAGCTATTTACATCCTATTACTGTGTTGTAAATTTCAACCAATAAGTCCACATCGCTATGAATTCTCCCTCTTAGTATTTTTGAGTAGTTTCGGGTTTTGTTACTGTAAGATGGCTCATTCCCTTATGAATTATTGCACATTGGATCAAACACAAAACTCTTGGTGCATCTTTGGAGAAAAATCAGCACATGACTGGAACTGAACATGGCACCTACATCTGCCCTGAATGCACAGAACTAAGACACATTACCCCACAGACGTGGTTCACAGCTGCGCATGGTAAATTTATGCACAAAAAGCACAAAAGAGAATGTGCAAATGTCCAAATGGTTGGGTTGCAATACGGACTGAGCCCCCGGCGGTGACTGCAGAGTCATGGGCTGCTTGAGCAGAGTCAGCCCTGGTGGGATAAGTGGGCAAAATATGATTCAAAACATCGCTCTAAATGAACATAACAAACAGCTTGTGATTGTGTGTGCTTGATTCCTGATTAGTTCCTCAGAGATTGCCTATGGGCACATTAGCCAACATATTCTCCCTTCCTGTTTTCAAGGGGCTTGCTCCAGTCTAATAATCCATGCATTCGACTCTGGCAATTGAATTATCGCGGCCAAATTTCCGCTCCTCTCTGAGAGATATTGTGCAAAAGGCATTTATTACTCCACATCCTCGAGGGTTTATTTTTAGAGTGAAAACAGCAATAGTGAGAATCGTGAGAGGTGCTGCGGTAAATGGCTCCGGGGAGGAACAGCACATGACTGTAATGAGGATAGGACTCGCACTGGGGCCATTTGCACTGGTTCTTATTAGTCTTATTAGAGGCCACAGACATTACATAAAGGTGCAGGAATGTGCTGATTAAGGTGTGAGTTCACACTTTGCCTTTTACGTAACTATTTGTGTAAGTTTCAAAGCCAACACACTTTAAGAAGTAAAAATATCAAAAAAGCTTGAAGAAAATGTCACATAAATTATTAAACATATTAGATCTTGCTTTATGCTATTGAAAATTAATGCAGCGCTACCAAACTTAATGAAGACCAGCCATGTATAGCCTGTTTTGAGGACATTCACATTATGTTTACATAGAGCTGACAAATATGTGGAGACTAACCTAGTTTGAGCAGCCATCCTTCTCTGTCAGGGTTGAAAAATGTGTGTGTCAGGTCATTCCCATCGTCCTCTGGGATCTTGAAAGGTTCACTCTTGATGCTATCGTACAGATTCTGCACAGAAACAGGTCAATGAGGAAGACACATATTAAAGTTCTTCTGAATTCAAAATCTGAATCAATTTCAGCACACGTTTTCTTTGGCTGAAGACCTTTGTCTAAATGTGCACAATGTGACTGTACAGTTCACATTTGTGAACCGTTAAACTGAACACTCACCCTGAGCAGCTCCTCTGGGAGGTCTCCTCCTTCATTGATCCCTCTGTTCATGGAGATGAAGCGTTCCACAGGGGGCTTATCTCTAACGTTGGGATTGTGCAGACTGGTGTTCAGCATGATGATGGCGAATGAGAGGACATAGCAGGTGTCTGTGAGACAACACATTGTCAATAGAAGGGAAGGCTGTAGAAAAGTACATGGTTTGCATCACTTTGATCAATGTTAATAAACTGAGATGTGATTTATTAAACAGCAATGCATCAGGCTATACCGTATCCACTGGTCTGTCCAATAAAAATGAACATTTAATCAACAGAGCCTGATATTCCTGGAATACGTATCAAGCACTGAAGTCTGAAATATCAGTGTCATCATGAGCCCGCACAGACAAAGCATTCATCTTGTGGCTCAGTCAGATCATAACTTGTGTTAACCATCCACTCACTCACTGCAGCAGTCCACACCACAGCTCTGTAATTTACAGCTGCCTCATGGCTGGAGCCAGAGATGACCAGAAACGACTCACTGTGTGTCACTGCATCAATATTCATGACCCGAGTGTCACCTGTGCCCTCCATACACGTCCACACGCACTGAACAGAGCCAGCCCTGAGCCACCAACACAGCACTAACAAGGGATATTGACCACTGATCAATCCCATTATCACAGGCTCGAGACACTCACACTGATTACAAAGCTATTAGCAAAGAGCTACAGAAAATAACAACTGTGCCAATAGTAGCTGTGTCCAACAACAGCACTCTGTGGTGTGTCCTTTAGTCCATGTAACCTGTTCCAGAGGGTCGTACCTGTGGACTGAAATACACCGGGGTTGCACTGGCAGTACCGGGAGGCAAAGGCCTCCATCATTCGATCAATCTTCTGAGCTTCACCGGGAAGTCTGAAACTCCAGAGAAACTGCCTGCACAGAGACATGAGACACAGCACGGAAAATGAACATTCAGAGTGAGTAATGCACTGAGGATGCATTAAACTATTATCTTTAAAAGAAGGAGAAGGCCAGAGCCAAAGGGCCATCCAGGCCGGTTTAATGTGCAAGATGCACAGCACGTTCTACTAGTGCTTAATTATTAATCAAAAATGAAATATAAGCATAAAGAGTTTTTGTACCAATCAATGTTCGTTTTAAGAGACTAACTCCTCGGTGACCTACAATTAAACAAATATTTATGTGCACCTTCAAAGGAGCCAACTCCAGCCCAAGGCTTGTTTAGTCCATACTGTAATTAAAATGAGAGAAGAGCCCTCTGATGCAACTGTGGAGAGCTACGATGCTTGTTACATATTCATCAAAGTCCCACATTCAAGCGAAACACTCAGTATATTGAATTTTAGTGTGAACTGCTTTTTGAAGCCAAAAAAGTCACAAAAACACATGAATGAGTATTGTTTTCTTTCTTTTTTTAGTCTGAACTCACCTTAAGGCTTGTACAAGGTTGAGGTCTGCAAACTCATGTAGCTCCACAAACGCCTGCAGGACTTTGATGTTGAAGTCTTCCCTGGAGACGACACACAAGCGTGTTCAAACTCAAGTCCAAACATTCACAGTGACAGATACTGCACAGTGCACTGCTCATAGTGGATCTGAGAAGGTGCGTTATGATTTCAGAGGTCAAGGAAAAGGCTGTCATGTCCAGACCACAAGGCCACAGTGCAGGGAAGTGTAAAATCCTTGTTGTTTTGACAGCTCTATCCCTCCATAAGAACCACATGTTTCCTTTACTGCTGTGCTGCCAGTCACCGCTGCTTTGCCTCATAAACCCTGATTCCCAATTTCCTGAGGCTTTATGCTCATGTCTGAGAACACGCATGGCAGCTTCAGTACAGACAAAGCTCACCGTTCTCCCAAATAGTCCCCGATGACCGTTTTGTTGAGACCCTCGCCTTTGTACAGGAACTGTGCAATGTCTTCTGGAGTGTTCTGGAGAAGATCATTCTCTAAGAGGAACTGGATGCCCTGAAATTGAAACCATTAAGGAATTATTGTACTGCTTTCTCCTATTCATTAAACTGAAATATATTTTAAAAGTGCAATGCAATGGTCTGACCTTTTTGGGATCCATGTTGAATTTCTTTCTGCCCATGGCGATCTGTTTGTTTCTCTGTGAGGTTTTGCTGCAATGTAAACATGGCGTTATTTCTCGTGTCAGGTGAGGGAGTGGTGCTGCACTGTAGGTAGTAAATGTTTGCTTTAGGACTTGACATGACGGTTAGTAAAAAGTTTGTTTAGGGGCGTTTGTGCATGACATTGTTTTCTTTACGTGGTTTTCCTTTACATAGGATGTAAATGAAGGCTGAAAGAGACAGAAAATATATAAACTACTCGCCACACTCTCTTCTTTGCATATTGTCCCAGCGTGTTGGTGGGTTTGCCCGGGTACACGGGTTTCCCTCATTAACAGTTTGCCTCAGCAGTCATGAATAGTATACTTATAATGAATATGAAAATGTATGGAATATAATGCGATATGTGCGGCCAAATAAACAAGAGAGTTCACTGGCACCTTGAAATGAAAGGCTACTTCCCATTCAAAGGTTACTTTCCCTGAAGAGACAGTGCTGTGTGTCTGACTCCTGCTTGTGCTTCCTGTTTTCCCAAAATAGCCCCGGCTTTGTTATCAGTTGCACCTGAGACACTGTCTGACACACGGCCTGGTGTCACCTCATCGGCCAATCAAATAAGCGCCCACAAGTGACTGTTTGGGTAATGTTTAGTTGCGCACAGAGCCCCATTCACTGTTTAAACAAAGGCAGCTTACATGCGCTCACAGAAAACGACAGGTGTGAGGCTGGGGATCGAATAGTCTGGCACAAAGAGGAGTGACTGGAAAATGAAGAAAAGCAACATTGGAAGGAGGAGAAATCCAGGTTCCAAGGAGAAAACTGGGATTCAATAACGTCATACCCATTTCCAATGTAGAAGTACAGTAATAAATATGACAAACACATGTAAAACAAAGGAAAACTAGATCATTTTTCTTTAGCAAAATCTTCAGTATAGTTTTTAGACTTTGAAGTAAAAAGCCTTATCTGTCATCTTAAGTATAGTCCAGTCAGGCATAACATTGTGATCACTGGACTTATATGGAGACACTCCATTAAAGGAACAGGCCACTGTTTTTCAATACTGAGATATGTTCTTACCTGAGCTTAGACGAGTTGATGCGTACCTGTCTGGTCTTTGTGCGTGCACTCAGTCACGCAAAAAGACCAAAGCCTCTCCCAGCATATTCCTATAGCTCCAAACTGGGGTGAAGTTAGAAGCTACCAAGCTGTTCCACGTTTTCCCTATTTAAATACAGTTACGTGAAAATTGACCTGTTTCATTTTGTGTAACTATACCTGTAACTTTTCACATAACTGTATTTAAATAGGGAAAACGTGGAACAGCTTGGTAGCTTCTAACTTCACCCCAGTTTTGAGCTATAGGAATATGCTGGGAGAGGCTAAATGCTAACAACAGGTCTTTGTTATGGTCTTTTTACTTGACTGAGCGCACACACAAAGACCAGACAGGTACGCATCAACTCGTCTAAGCTAAGGTAAGAACATATCTCAGTATTTAAAAACGGTGACCTATTCCCTTAACGGACCAATTTTTTCTTAAACCCCTACATAAGTATCAGGGATCCCCCCATCATAGCTTTTGTTTCGAAGAGGCTCTGATCTTGTCGCCAAGCAATGACAAATTGTTCCTTTGTCTAACTTGTTCAAATCCCTGAAGATGTTTCCTTCATTATACTTTAAGGTGCACTCTAAGCATCAATGGTCTTTGGTGTTTTGTGTCTAAAGACTAAACATCCAGGAGTGACC
Organism: Proterorhinus semilunaris; assembly: GCA_021464625.1. Lineage (NCBI taxonomy): Eukaryota > Metazoa > Chordata > Actinopteri > Gobiiformes > Gobiidae > Proterorhinus > Proterorhinus semilunaris. The sequence continues at coordinate 20,655,471 of CM038352.1, read as the reverse complement.
TTTTCTGCAGACAGCTCCATAGAAACAAAGCCAAAACAAAAGATGCGTCTCACCTCTCGCCTACACATGTTAGCTGCTCGATCTCCGTCATCACCTCTGCGATCTCAAACTTCAACCGCTGCAGCAGGACACAAAGCAGTGCAACAAATTACTTTGTGATAGGGATCCAAAGAGGCAAAGTTATTAGCACATTTGGAAAAAACAATTACATGCTTTTCTGAAAACTAAATATTGTTATTGTTAGGGATTACACTGCAAAAAGTAAATATCAAGCATTTGGCTTAAACGTCTTGAATTGAGGAAATGTATCTAGTTTTGAGCGGTTTTCACTCATTTAGACTTTGTTCCTGGTCTGACCAAGTTTACTTTGCTAGTTTGAGGACATTTCAGACTGGTTCTAAGTTAAATCTCGCTCTAAATAAGAAAGTAAAATTGCCAATGAGATAAGACCGATTTTCTTGCCCCATTGGCAAAGAAAATTACTTGAAATAGAGACAAAATGTATTGAAACGAGTCAGAAACATCTCAAAACAAGTGAAATAATCCAGGTCAAATGGCCAAATACATCTTACCTAGTCAAAACAACTCAAATTTTGATTATTATGCTCAAATTGAAACATTTATACTAATCTAGTTCATTACTTTTTGCAGTCAGCCTAATACCATTGCACATTACATTTTAGATAAATTAGAACATTTTCCGTAATAACCATAGATTCTCATCCAATAAATTATTAACTTAAGATACATTTTAGACTTCTATTTCTTAAAGCTACATTCCATAACATTCTACAAAAACATTTTAAAGTATTGCTGCCGTTTTTGTTGCTGTGTTGCAGCAACATATAACCTGGAATGTTCCACAGTGTAGCTTTAATAAACAATTGCTAGATCATGTTTATTTGCCCTTAGTTCTAGTTCTCTGATTATGCTGTATCGTTTTTTTCTTATATACAACATAACTTAGGGCTGGGCGATATGGCCTAAAATCTATATCATGATATGAAAAAATAAATATCACGATAACGATATATTTGACGATATAATTGACAATGGACGAATTACTTCAAAATCCCAGCCTTGCGCCTATTGGGAAGATTCATTCAGTGATATTTTATTCTTTTTTTTTTTTACGGCATAATTGTCTTCCAAATATGATCTACTCAAGCAGTTTACATCCTTCATTTCATTTTACTTTTTCAGCTTGTGTCCCCGTGTTCTACAGTCACCGTTTATGCTGCTCTGATGGAGCAGAGCGTAACATAAATTATATTGTGTCCACAACGATATAAAAAATTACAACGATATCAAAACATTATATCACGATAACAATATGCGATACGATATGGCCCAACCCTAACATAACTATTAATCGTATATACTTTTTCCAATCAATTCCATCATCGTCATAAAGATCCCCATGTTTCTTCTGACACCAATGTGTAGCTATTGTGAAATGATGTATCTTAAGTAACTTACAAATGAACATTAACACCCATAAGCTTTTTAAGATGTCATACTTCCATCACATTATCATTTAATTTTCTAATACTTTACAGCCCTAAAGCGAAACTCAATACTCAATGCGCATGCAAAATGTCTCATCAAGCATCAGCATCAAGCAGTAACTTCCTTGTGCCTTACTTCAATGTCATCCAGCAGCTCTTTTTTCCTGCGCCGAATGTTGGACAGCTCATCTCTCTCCTCCACGGACAGATCTTCAGGTACTGTAGATGGGAGAAAGAATCAGAAATCTGAGTGAGTGAGAGGAGCCGGGTTAAGGCTAGGGATTAAACTCACACTCCCGGCAGCCAATCAAACGCCTCGGCACAAACTTGAAAGTAGTGATTCACTCTATGGACTTAAGCAATGACCTAAATTGGGAGAATTAGTAGCCGAGAATTGTCATCACCGCATCACATAAAGAGTATAGTAAACCGCTGGTGAGGGCCGTTCTGCAAATATTGGCTCTTTGATCATTGATTTTAAAGTAATGTGCGACATTTTAAACACGTCCAGGGGCATAAACATTTGAGAGAAGAGTGAAATATGAACCCTGGCCCCAGCAGACAAGATGGTTAGTTGTCTACAGAGGACGATATTGTACTAAAATAATTGCAGCTTTTATAGTAAGTAGTGACCAGGGCTGGGTACCGTTAAACAACACCAGTTTGGTATCAGAAAAAAAGGTTTAGGTACTACTGGTATCGAAAAAATAAAAGGATCAAAAACAAGCACCAAAAAGAAATATGACATCTTTATATTCAAGTTTTGATGCTGTTGGTCATCACAACATTTTGGGATATTTTTTGGGAATAAACTGGGAAAATTTGGGGCAAAATTGAGAATATGACGAAATCTGGAAAATATGAGGAAAACAATGGGAAAAACAAGTGGAAGAATTGGCGTAAATTTGGGGAAAAAAGCAAAAATTTAAAAAAAAAGGGGAAAAACTGAGAAGAGTGGGGAAAATTTGGAAGTTTGGGGAAAATTGGGGAAAAAATATGTAAAAGAAATTGGTAATAATTGGCGGAAATAAAAAAAGATGAAATATGTGGCGAAAAAAACTCAAAAAACGTTGTTTCTTTCTTTGTTGTTTCACCTTAAACAAATTATACAAACGCAGAAGAAATTGAATGGAAGGAAAATAAATAAATTAACATTATTAATCTGTTTTATGGTTCTATATGACAAATATTTCAGGTATCGATATCGAAAAGTATCGTTAAAGTCCCGGTATCGGTACCCAGCCTTAGTCGGTGTGGTTAAAGTTCATCTGTGATACATAAATGATAACCCTGTACATCATGGAGACTCGATTTTTTGTGTCCAATATGTGGTAACAGTAGTCGCAGTGCCACCTACTTATACCATAGCACATCAACCGTACACAAGACTCCAACCCCCCCTGCCCCCCCTCCCCCTTTACTCCATACATCTGAACACACTGATCCATTTGAGAGACAGGAAGTAGGTCATTTTCACAGTGTACCAGATTGCGCTTCTCCTCTATCTATCTCCCTTTGTCCGCCTCCGCCCCCGTGCCTTTAAAGTGGGGGTGCGCATTCAAAATCCCCCCCGCCGCTGAATCATACGGATAAGCAGCTTTTCCCATCCAGACCCATTTTCCACCCCCCATTGGCTGTAAATAATACAGAGGGGAGAAAAGTCAAAAGTTATTGTATTTATCTGCTAAATTGGTTTCACTGAAAATCGATTCTTGCGTGTCTTTTCGCGGTGAGACAAAAGGTCGAGCGGACATTGCGGTATTTTCCGTTCTGGTGGCAAATGGGGCTCGAGTTATCACAGATGAGCAGGCAGTCAAGAGAGCAAGCAGCCAGGCTGGAGGAGATGGCTTTTTCTGCGGCTTTGATCCACTCCTCACTCTTCACAGGATCAACCAAAGCTCGCAGAAAAACTCAAAACTATGCTTCACGAAATGCACTGAAGTTTGTCAAATCCTTTAGTTGACGATAACAGTCCACTTGCACTTTTATATTCAGTTTCCAAAAGTGGCTTACAGTAAAAATATCAAGGGAGAGAGAATCTAAATGAACTTCTCGCGGCGCGTAAAGTGTGACCTAGAAATGGTGCCAAGAAATTGTGAGAGAAATCGACACGAGAGCGATGAACAACAGATAGCAGCCCCCCAGACGTCTTTACACACACTCACAGCCGCTTTCTTCTTGGCTTAGTGTTAAGAAGCTCCATGAAGGCAGTAATTGTGCCTAGAGATCCAGCTTTTTTGCTTCCGATACCGATACTGGGGGTTTGAGTATCTGCCGATATCCAATTTTAACCGATAACCAAGAGACTTTCTTAAAAGTGGCTTTCCCTGAGTGACAAAGTGAATCAATAAAGCCTCATTTTTTCTTGTCATGATGTTATCAATTATATCTATTAATAAACAAATGGAAAAAAAAAACATTTAACAAGGATCACTAGACTTTTTTGTATCCTTGGCTACATGACAGGCTTTTAGGTTACATTGATATTAACAACTCGCATAAAGTGATCTGATCATTACAATTTTTGCATTACAAATGTGTTAGATCAGTTATTCTTTAACAGCATTTCATAAACACGTATTTCATTAGGCTACTTTAGGTATTTCCATCTTAGTTTCTGGCCCAGCCTTGATTAGTTCTCGTCAGCATGCTGCATACCTTTAGCATGCTATTGCTAGCCGCGGCATTTTGTGTGGCGATCAAACATACATATGCAGAGGTTCAAGCTAACTCTGCGATTGAATTCTCTCGAAATGACATATAGCAAGTCCATATTCGCTGAGATTTAGTTGGTGAAAGTTGTGAGAGAGAGCCATAACTGGTGTCGGTTCAGTATCCGATATGTGATACCAGTATCGGATCGGTGCATCCCTACGTGCCACCGGGTGCGTACCTATGTTCCCTGGGTGCGATTTTTTTCCCCGTAGGTGAGTTGGTACATCAACAAATCACAAGTCATGAGAGTGAAACATCATACATATATGCTTAACCCTGCCCTAGCCAGTAACCTTAAGGATAGTGGGCTGGTGCCTAATCTTAATACATCTATGTTCCCCCACTTCTATTGACGGGGGACATAGGTACCGGAGAACATAGGGCTGACCCCCGTGCAACCTACATCAGTACTGCGCAAACGTCTCGCACGCCAGCTCTATGGGACCGGCCGGACCCTAGAGTTGGACAAACGCTCATATTAGGGAGAACAATTCTTTGCATTGTGTTTGAGCGGTAAGTCGCCCCAAATGACGGTCAAATCATGCGATACTTTTACTGCATGGCCCATATCTGCTGCATTATAGATGAAGGTCCATGAGCCTGCAGCAGCTGTTTCCCAATAAAACGATTTCATTAAGTTATGAAATAAATATGTGAACATAATCAGAACCAAAGCCAAGAAAATGAAGTTTATATACAATATCATTCCCCCCTTGAACTGCAGCAGAGAAAAGAATCGACTTTTCCCCCAAATCATGTAGTCAAAGCGCTTTGTGGACCTTGATATGTTGATTTATTTGACATTTTTCCAATAACAGTCACTATTTTTGTTCAACACTCATTAATCATTCATGTGGACACCTCCAGGGAACTAAGAGGTCGCCAGGTTTAAACTCAGCGACTACTTATCGCCTGAAGCTCTGTGCTCTGGGGTCAACAGTGCGCCGAGAGTTCAGAGGGCAGAGGTAAAGGAAGTTGGTCTGTTTATTGATCTCTAAACAGGTCCAGACATTGCATATTGATAATTTATCAGATGAGTTGATCACGTCACACTCCGCGTGAAATTGTATCACATGGATCCCTTTAGCTACTGTTGAGTGTAACTAAAATTTCAACAAAAGTGTGGTTAAAACAATTATGAAATACGACGTGTGACGATAATGTGATGGTACATGAAGCAAACAATGTAGGCCCCTGAAACGTCATTAGGCAACAACATGTAATTCTGTGTGCGTCAGAGCGGCGTAGGAAAGTAGGAAACAACCTCAATGGGGCTACAAATCACATCTATTTTCAGATAATTGTGAGAAAAGCTTTTAGAACCTTAAGCATTCTTGTAATATGCGTCAAAATAGCGACAAGAACAAGGGAAAAACAAGGATGAAAACGCAACAAAAATGTGACAAAAACGACGACTTTCAAATGAGCCGTTACTCTGGCCTATAGGCTGTAAGTCGAGAAGCTTTTCGATTTGGGTAAAGTCGCTCGGTTAAGGCGGGTGGTGAGAGGATAAAAGAAATGAGGATTTTTGTGCTAAATTTGCAACTACGATCTGCTAGATGTCTATTGTTTGCCTGCCTTTACAACAGAAATATATTGGATATTCCATGAATTTGTCGGTCAGGATGGGTTCGTGATGCACACAGCAGACAGACCTCTTTCCAGCAGACAGACTGACTGTTGACAGAGATTGGGATCGGCTCCACGTGACCGACAGACTCCTAATGGGGGGGATCACTGACATCACGCTTTTCCAATATTCTCCGCCAGAAAACTGTGAGGACAACACACTTTAAATACTGATGCCTGAAAAGAGGCTTGAGTCATTACTGTGCTGAACTCAGTGCAGACTAATGTATGTGGTTTCCTTACACGAAACAGAACAGAACTATGTAGCTGTGATGGTATAAAATTGGAAGCGATATGCTAACTTTGGTGCAGTTTGTCTCCACTGAAATATCTATGAATACTGGAGCGAAAGTTAAAAGGAAAAGAAGTTTGATTCTGAAGAAAAGTCTATGCATTACAGGGAGCTTTGTTAATAGACACAATAATCTGCCCAGTGTTTAGGGTTTGAGGCACTGACAAGTCACAGGGCAAACATATGAAGACACAAGAGTTGAATATTGGAATGTGGCATACAAGAATAACACCATGAAGGGAACATGCAGTGCTATTCGTGCGGTTCAACCTGGAAGACAGAGGAAGAAATAGCAACTAGTGCAAGTGAAACATTTCCCGGTTTTGCAGCACAATAGAGGGGATGTCGGCTATGATTAGCTATGGCCGGTGTGAAACAATAGCATCTGCATAAACAACATCAGGGCAAAGGTCTTTCAAACAGAAAGATAATTACACAAGTGAACCGCTGTGTAGAACAGTGGGGTGTGCAGCAAACACACACATTACAGAACAATGACGTTCAAAGTGATGTCAAACTAAGTGACACACAGTTTACCACGTAAAAGTCACTGTGTATCAAGACAAATCCTGACTTAACAATACATTTTCTACAGGGCTGTGCCAAAAATATGGTTACATTGAATTGCATCTAACAGCCTTGTGTAAGTAACTGAACAAAGTTAGGAGTTCAAACTTCAAAGGAATACAATGGAAAGTTTTATGTGTTAAATGCCACTGGAGTGGAAATTAGTTTGTTATTAAATAAAAATTGTCAATGTTAATGAACATACATGGGTCTCATGCATGTAAACAAGCCACACCAGATTGTAGCCTTGGGCTAATTTGCATCCGTTGTCCCCCATGCGCACTCTCAAACACACTCTCATTCTTCCTGGCCTATTGTACATGTTTTTAGTGGTAGGGGAAACCGGAGGAAACCTACGCAGACACCGTGAGAACATGCAAACTCCACACAGAAAGGTCCCGTCCAGGTGGGAATCGAACCCGGATCTTCTAGCTGTGAAGCACAAGCTCTAAGCACTGTAGTACCATGCCGGTGGTTTAGTATATATCCCATTCGTTATGTTTAAAAATGTAAAATTAATTAAAAGACAAAACAATATACTGTACATCAAATGTGTATACCTTTTTACGATGTATACCCCACATACATGTCCTAAACAACAGAGTTCAGTAGAGTTCAATCCATATGTGACCAGAGCAAAAGAGTCTTCACACGTACATAGCTTTTAGCAGCTTGTCCTGAAAGCGGTGATAGGACTCGTTAGGGAATGCATACAGTAATAATAGTTTTTCCCCTGTTTCACTCCTACACAACTCAGGCCTATTTGAAAACTCACACCACAAAAGCCTCTTGACAGACGACAGCAGTCATATGGAAATAGCCCACATTCCTGCTGCAACCCACCACTCAGTCTGGTGCAATGAGCCTCAATGGTCCACCCCCAGGGATATTCAGACTATACATTTTTACAATAACCAACTTTGGAGCAACAGTGTTAGCCCTCTAATCACAAGGTTGTGTTCGGGTGATGGATCCCAGCTCTCCCACTTGAATACTATCATTGTGTCCTTGAGCAAGACAGTTCACCTGCTTTGCCTCTGGTGTCTGTGTGTGTGTGTGAGTATAAAAGCAACTGATGAACATGAACCCTTTGAATTCAACAGTCAAGCGCGTTCATATGAGCGGCATGCACTGCTCCGGTGAAACAAATAACATACACTTGTTTTAAGTTTCATGTTTGTGTTGTGTAAAAGTGTTCTATCATGAAAAAAGGCCCAGTCTAGAACAGCGGATCAACAAAAATAAAGATACTTTTTTTTTTTTTTTTTTTCTTGTTTTAATTCATATCAAAGTACAGTTTATCTTCACAGAGTTGCTAATTGAGACATTGATCCTTAGGATAACTATAAAAAAAATGTGTCTGCATTGATTTCAGGCAAAGGTCTGCAACCTCTGTAAAAATGGTTCCACAGCGCACTGGTTGAAAACCACAGGTCTAGCACAACACTGCGAGGGCTAAGATTCGAACTTGTGTAGACTGCAGCACATGGATGTACTGCTGTACACTTACTAAGCTTTTACAACACTATCCTTCATGTATGTAACCTGCTCCACTCACTTGTTGTTAGAATCGTCTGCAGAGGGACATCTGTGACATTGAATTTATGAAAAGTACGTTACAACAAAGGAATCGGGGGTTACATCAAACGCAACACGGACGTTTGATTCCTCAAAGGTTCAAAGACCTCATAACAGAATCCCTTGAAGCGAGACAGACTACTCGCAGATCACACTAGTCACAGTCACTTATTCATGAACGGAGAGCATCTATCCCGAATGCCTCAGTAAACGCAAGGCCTTCCTCTTTGCAAATTGGGAAGCATCTTTGCACATTTTGTTACTGAACTGAATTGAGTGTTTCAGCAATATTTCAGCAGTTCTTTCAAATGACCTCACCATCCTCATGCAACGTCTTCCTCTTAGTGGCTCTAAAGCTCCCAAGACTCTGCAATAACCTTCTGAATTGAGCAAGAACTTTAGTTTGACAATAGCTCACTCACACCGCCGACACCAGTGTGGTTTAAAACTACGCTACAGGGATTTTATTTTTTTTGCTTTACCTGAGTGTGAAGGCATGAGGTTACGATGAGACGTTTATAACCCGAATTATCTTCTCCCGCAATGTCACCTTACCCTGGCGGCAGCCCTCGCGCGGATGCTCACAGGGCCATTTGTTCGCTGAGCGGCAGAGTTTACCAAGTGCAGAGAAGACCAAAGTTATTTAAAATCTCTGTCATTGCAGTCATGTTGTCGTTAGCCTATACAGGTAATTTATGACCCTATTACATCCCCATTGTGCGGTGAAGGTGACCCTTTCACCAGTGTAAATTTATAAAGGTTGTACACTAGAGCCTATCCAGTGCGGTGAGTCCGTTGTTTATAAACACAGAGGACCTGATGACACTTGCACCTGAGAGGCAAGTGCAAGAGTTATGTACTTGGCCCACTCTTTTAACCCGGGCTTGGACCTGGCGTCAAATATTACTCTTTAACTTTGTGTCCTGCCTAACCAACAGATCCGCAAACCACCCAACACAGATCAAAGCGTGCGGTCATTCGAAAGCCAGAGATTTCCGGTTTGATAGGTCCTGAGGGTTAAGTCAGCACTTGGATGCGTTCGTATAGGCACCGCTCAGAGACTCGCTCTGACTCATGCGGGAAGTGACTGTAGTGTGTCACCGCCCACGGTCTGACATCGAGCAAGCTGCACTGGCAAAGCGGTCACAGGGTTTCTACAGGTGGCAGCAAGTCAAATGTAATGCCACTTTAATGGCTAAATACGATATGTTTAATGCCACAAATGCAAAAATGGCATATTTCATTTTGGATGATTTGTAAACATTCAATCAAACAGAGGAATGAGGTGACATTTTCAGAAACAAATTGGACACGAGAGGCTACTTTTGATTTTGATTTGTAACATCTCCGTTAAAACTGCAGCTGAATTATAGTTTTTTGTATTTTGCAGTATGCAGTAATAATAGAGCAATGTCAATGAGCGGTTTCTGTCTCTCTTTTTTAAGAAATTCCGATTTAATGCCAGTTTGAATCAAATTGAATGACTTTTAAGGCTTAATTTTGGCAGAATTCCTTAAATGCTTTTTAACGCCCGGCAGAAACCAGTGTCTAATCATTATCATTGCTGATGGCAAATATGGATGACGAGGAGTTAAACGTGTAAAGTCAGGTTTTTCTTTTCTTTGTGGAAAGTGTGGGAGGCAAAGGTCTGACTGTGTTTTTACAGGTTCAGTTAAGAGGTTTTCCAGGTGATGAGATTCAGCCTTTTGTCATTTGACCTCGGCAGTAATCTCTCTAAGGATTATATTGTTGAAAAGTTTAATGCACTTTCAGCAAAATGCCTTGAATGAAATTAAAATCTGAGAGATATACTTCAAATAAACCTGAGAGCATCATTTCTCTCAGCGACTAACGTTGATTTGTCGAATCCACCGCTGCACATTTGGAAAAACTGCTCAGGCTCAGTCTCTGCCAAATAAAAACATCACATTTGGATCAGTATCGATGATGTAAGAATTTCTCTTGAGTTTCCATAAATCCATTAGGAGTCTTAAAGAGATTGGTTTGGCATAATTCAGGCATTAAGAGAGGAGTGTATAAAACGAGGTCACTGGGTTTGAAAAAGCCAATTTTAATCCAAAATTTGTGACTTCATAGCTATTTTTCCTTATTTCATTAACTTTATATCTAAATATATATTTTAATAATGTGTTGCTTAAGAGAGGTATTTACCAGAATCCGGCTCTTGCTTCCCCTTTACATTCAGTCACACTACCGCACGTTTCCTCATCCAGTATTAGAATATGATCCCATGCTATTTGAAAACGACCAGATTTGTGCCCACTTCCTTTTTCATGACTGTTGCAATCAAATCCAAAACGCACATATGAGGGACTTCTGATCCTCACTAATAAAACCATGAGACTTTCTGATGTTAAGGTTTACAACGCCCTGACTGACATGTGCCTTTGCTCATGACTGCTTAATGTTATGTGCTCGCTCTAACATCTGCATTTCCAATGAGGATTGTTAAGAGTTTGGGATTGTGTCGTCAAAACTGCTAAGAATTTGAGGCACGTAGCACGAGAACAATTCAAGTTAACATTCACACTACAGACATGGCAAATTTCCTCCATAAAGTTTAATCCCTTTCTCTATATTCAAACCAGGCTTAATACTGTGGCCAACTATACCAATGACTTGAAAACCACTTGTTTTTCTTTCCCCCGTCAATGAAATAATGTTGCTCCTGTTCAGTTCACGAGTAAATGTCATTAAAATATTCAATACCTGTAAAGCTCATTGAGGATGCTGATAATAGATGGGCTTCAGTCACATGAGTTTTTGTTATGGGCACCATTTTGTGGACTTTTCACCATTCAAATTATTATTTATTACATTACCATTTACCATTATTATTTGGTTTTGATTTCCTAATGGCTAAGACAATAGAGCAACATATTCATCACGACAGAGGTCAGTGCAGGGATCACACATGCGTGAAGTCCAGGAGATCATTTTTAATACAACCAAGCCTCTGGCGCTGCTACCCGTGAGTACTCCGGGGTCATGACCTGCTCAAAGTCACTGATGTATCAATCATATGTGACTGTGATGATTGGAAACGTCTGACACTGATGTATGGAGGTGAGAGACGCATGAAAGTGGTGAGGCTGAGAAAAGTGTGTGAAAGCCTGTCAAGAGCAGAGCAGGGCCATTATAGTCCAGAAAAAAAGAGAAACGCCAAAACACAGGTGGCTTTCTCTGTCACCTTGACCTGACCTGTAATCTATAACAATCCACAAAGCTGTAAAAACAAAGGTTGAGAGGGTGCACCACAGGGATGGGATCGTCATATTGATATTACACATTTTGAGTAATCCTGTTCACTGTTAGCCCATAATCTGAATTGAACCTGTTCTGAGCAGTTCTACGCACAACATGTGTTCATCACAGGGCCTAAAATATGGTAGCATGCCATTTCATAAAAGTGAAATTCCCACTTTTATGAAATAATGTTTTAAGCCTCAATTACAGTATATATGATATGTCCACTTTAAATTGAAGAAAGGAAGAAAGATCCTTTTGCCTATATTTGGTTTAACCTGATACGTTTCCAAACTTTGACCTGACGACCATTTTAAAATTAATCAACACAAATCGCACGCCAATGTTTTGTCCAGCGCCGCGGTCGGGAAGCGTGAGCCCTTGACCTATAATCTACGAACTGTCATCCATCCATATCCCTCCCGCCTTTATCCCGCACATTGTTCTGTATGTGCAGGCAGAGAGCTCGCGATTAATCCTCTGCACATGATCACCATATAAAGCCATACGCACACTCTAAAAACACTCTCATGTATACATGCAGTATGTGCTGCAAGTGAACAGGCGCACAAGACGAAGATGAGGTATTCACAACTGGGCTTGACTCGCACTACTACCCTACTTTACCGGCACAATTGTTTTGCTTTTCCCACTGGTCATTAAAGCTCTCTCTCAGCTAATACAAACAGAGTTATGTGCCTAACAGTGTACTGTACTGAACGGGAGCCCTTGAATATGAATTCTGCATGATGGCGCTGGCCTGCATACTCTGCCAAATCTGCGAAAAGGAGAAAAGCATTCATTGTAATCAAGAACTGGCCAAGTTCAGTAGCGCCCTGACACAACGACCTGCAGAGCAAGCCCTCAGAGTGTTACAAATCCCCTCCGATACAGATGACAGGCTGTATATTCACGGGACTAAAGCACTATGTATGAATAATGGACAAAAATAAATCATTAATAAAAACAATGAACATTTGATAACCCAAGCAAGTATCTCACTAAACTGAAATGGGAGAAATGATCATAAAACAGAATCTCGTCACCAAGTTTCCATGAAAGTGATCGTTGTTGAGCCAGAGGGAATCAAAATCCCGACTGTCAATGACAATGCAGCAGCTACAGCGTTGGCGAATCAGACACTGGTTTTGATCCAACAGACAAATATCTTCCTCGGCCCATCTTTCCTGAAAATGTCATCCAAATCTGACTATTCCTTTTAGATAAACAAAACAAACCAATGTGGAGAATCAATTTGGCAGCAACAAAAACCTCCACTGAACTTTTCTTTCCTGGCACAGCCTCTCAGACGTGAACACACCTTTTCCTTCACGTTGACCAGGCTAAACCCACTGTTACATAATTGTTCCAGCTCTTCCTGTCCACTCTGCTCAGCCTTGTCTTCCTTTCCCGACAGACCTGCGCCAATCTTTTCCGAACGTGTGCACTACTGGGGAAGCCATGAACCCCGTGTCCCAAAACAGCACAAGTGGAGCAGGACGTTTGCCTCAAAGCCTTTTGAGCACATTTCTGCGGACCCCCGGGAACACTTGCACGCTCTGATTTCGAAAAAACGTCAGACCCGAGTTAGACCTTTTTCTTATATGTTTACTGTGTGAATGTGAGCACTAAACCGAAATAAAATTAGGCGTGAATTGTAAATAAACAGAAGATTACACCAGGAATGGACCAGGATGTGGCCAGACCCCCAAGAAGATACAGTGGGGGAAAAAAGTATTTAGTCAGCCAACAGTTGTGCAAGTTCTCCCCACTTAAAAAGATGAGAGAGGCCTGTAATTTTCATCATAGGAGAGACAAAATGAGGGGGAAAAAATCCAGAAAATCACATTGTCTGATTTTTAATTTATTTATTTGCAAATTATGGTAGAAAATAAGTATTTGGTGAATAACAAAAGTTCATCTCAATACTTTGTCATATACCCTTTGTTGGCGATGACAGAGGTCAAACGTTTTCTGTAAGTCTTCACAGGTTTTCACACACTTGCTGGTATTTTGGCCCATTCCTCCATGCAGATCTCCTCTAGAGCAGTGATGCAGTGATGTTTTGGGGCAGGTGCTGAAAGACCCAGCCACGTTTAATTTTCAAAGCCCTTGCTGATGGAAGGAAGTTTACACTCAAAATCTCACGATACATGGCCCCATTCATTCTTTCCTTTACACGGATCAGTCGTCCTGGTCCCTTTGCAGAAAAACAGCCCCAAAGCATGATGTTTCCACCCCCATGCTTCACAGTAGATATGGTGTTCTTTGGATGCAACTCAGCGTTCTTTCTCCCCCAAACACGACGGGTTGAGTTTTTATGAAAAAGTTCCATTTTCGTTTAATCTGACCATATGACATTCTCCCAGTCCTCTTCTGGATCATCCAGATGCTCTCTAGAAAACCTCAGACGGGCCGGGACATATACTGGCTTAAGCAGGGGGACACGTCTGGCACTGCAGGAATTGAGTCCCTGGCGGCGTAGTGCATTACAGACGGTAGCCTTTGTTACTTTGGTCCCATCTCTGCAGGTCCTTCACTAGGTGACCTGGACCAGGACCGTTCTGGGATTTTTGCTCACCGTTCTTGTGATCATTTCGACCCCACGGGGTGAGATCTCGCGTGATCGAGGGAGATTATCAGTGGTTTTGGATGTCTTCCATTCCAATAATTGCTTCCACAGTTGATTTCTTCACACCAAGCTGCTTATCAATTGCAGACTCAGTCCTCCCAGCCTGGTGCAGGTCTACAATTTTGTTTCTGGTGTCTTTCGACAGCTCTTTGGTCTTGACCATAGTGGAGTTTGGAGTCTGACTGTTTGAGGTTGTGGACAGGTGTCTTTTATACTGATAACAAGTTCAAACAGGGGCCATTAATACAGGTACCGAGTGGAGGACAGAAGAGCCTCTTAAAGAAGAAGTTACAGGTCTGTGAGCGCCAGAAATCTTGCTTGTTTGTAGGTGACCAAATACTTATTTTTCACCATAATTTGCAAATGAATTTATAAAAAAATCAATGTGATTTTCTGGATTTTTTTTCTCATTTTGTCTCTCATAGTTTTTACAGGCCTCTCTCATATTTTTAAGTGGGAGAACTTGCACAATTGTTGACTGACTAAATACTTTCCCACCCCCCACTGTAGAGCAGATAAAGTCTCTAAACAGTAAAAGGGAAACCACAGCAGGTCTAAAGAGCTGCATGTGCCTCTGAAACCAAAGGGCTGTACTTTAGATACCTTTGAAGGCCTTAATACTTTACTTTCAGATAAAACATCGTTCTCTTATGAGTCACGGACAGTTCTTAAGTCCTTAAACGCCGGCTTTTGAAAGGCGTTAAGTACAGTAGCGACTTTGATCGAGAGTACCCACTTCCACATGGGCCGATGTGCTCTTCGTGGCTGCAAAGTCTAACCTTAACCAAACAGAGGAATGCCACGGGTGAAGGTGCTATCAGATATCGTGAGGGGGCAGATTCAACAAGGCTCCTCTGTGTTCAGTGACCTTTTTGTCATAGATGAAACGCATGTGCGCACTTGGGGCCACAGGGCTGGGACAAACCTCATACAGAGACTTGTTTTTGGTCTAAGAAGTGAAATTTTTTTTACAATTTAACCGGCCTTTGATGTTAATTTACTGGACAGTTTTAAGGCTGCATTATAAGTTCACATGACAACTCACACTGTTCGCACTGGGCAAAATCAATCGTAAATAGTCCAGATCTGATCAAATGCCTCTGATGGAATACCAAGTCTCCAGAAAACTCTGCGTCACTATTGACAGTCACATTGTTTTGTATGTGTGTGTCATACTGGGTTGTTTCGCCCAATCAAGTCTTTCAGATAGAGTCAAGTGTGAAAACAACACAAACCACATGGGTATGGGACAGTTATAATTAAAGCACTGATGCAACACACTACAGAGAGGGAGTGGTATCCAATCGTTGACATGGCCAGCCCAGCAAATAGTGCTTTAGTTTTGACATGGGAAATGATTAGAAAAGCCTGCATTTTTGCCCTAATCCTCCTTCGGGCTGGGGAAGCAGTGCGCTCTCGAGAGGGACAGGAGGGACATCCGCACAGGATGTACACATCACCTACAAAACAAATCATTCTTTTCCTATAAAACACAGGACGAAGCAAAAAGCAGTGTTTAAATAGGATACTAAGAGCACTGTGGTAAATCTCCTGCTTTTTATGTAACCAGTTTGTTTTAGAACATTGGAATAAATGACAAGATGTAATAAAATCTTGCTTGAGGACTGTCCATCATCTGCAAAGGTCAGATAGTAACTTGTGTTTTCCCCATTATTATTTCTCATTTTCATGTTGTGTGATTTGCAATGTGACATATAATATGAAATTGTGTAAATTGTGTATTTACACACAGAGCACAAGTGCAAAGCCTGAAATCAGGACTTTCTAGTTCAGGGGTAAATGCTCTATACATTCATGTGCATGGCACGTTTATTGCACTACTAACACTAAAACACACTAAAAACTGGTTACACATAATTCAAAATCTACAGGGTGATTCTGTAGCTTAATTTAGCAAAGGATTATTTTGAAACATTGGCAGATCAAACCAACAAGCACAAAAGGTTAAAGTCTGTCTTCAACAAAATGCAAATCAATAGAAGTTCATATCAATGACAAAAATATCCAGACGTCCTAAAACATAAAGCTATGAATTGCAAAAACAAGTTTCTGATGGCGCGTATTGCATGGATGACATCTGCCTTTCAAACTTTAAACAGTTAATTTCACTGTGGGCGAATACAGCGGTCTGTGGCTGTCATAAGGCGCGTTGTCGAGCCCTGCGCCTCAATTCAAACCATATGGCCATCACTCATTTAGCTGTCGCCCCACGGTGTGTACAGCTGCCCACAACACAAACTCACAATTAGTTCACTCCACACCGAATGATACAGAACAACGCATCTCCTGTCGGTCGTGTGAATCGGGAACATTTGAAGCAGGCTCCACTGTATTGGCTCATTGTCCCTTCACTGAGGATCAAGACTCGGGGTATTGTAAACTGGCATGTGTACGAATGGATTATTACACTGTCAGAGCAGCGCCTTGGTCTGCAAAATTATTTCCCCTTGTGCTTCGGGAAAATGATTACTTCTTTATACGATACGGACTTTGTATAGAGATTCATTTTGCCGACCTTTCTCTGCTGCTTTATTGAACATACAGAGCGGTGTTGAGGAATCAAACTAATGCTTCACCTAGGTGTTGTATTACAGCTTGATTTAATTAAGCTCGAGAGAGGCACAAGTAAGTCTTACAGTATTCACATATCCCCGTCTTGAAATATTATCATTACAGTTTTTCTCGATTGATAAGACACTAAATGCCATTGTGATTTGACCAAACCACCCACTGAATAAATGAACTAATACACAAAAAAAGGATTGAAAATCATTAGCACACGGTTCCCAAAGCCTCACTCTCTCTTTTCAGAGCGCCGGGCACATCTTTGCACGTGTGACACACATTGACTAAGCAGTGTTTAGTTTTATCCGGTGTGCGTTATGTTCAATGTGTGTGTGTGTGTGCAGGTTTGGACGACAGAGCTCAGAATTTTGCAAGAATTTTGACCGAAGAGGGCTCTGTATTGTCCTAATAATCCTAATAAAGAACATGGCAATGTTTAGGGAAATGTGTGCCATATGTGCAAGGGACGTAGTATTATTAATTGAGAAAAAATTTAAATGAAGTGCACCCTTTAAAATATAGCTGTACCACTACCTAAATGTACACCACGACAGTCAAGGAAGGTCTGAAAGGCACACAAAACATCTTTGGCCAGGGCATGCAGTCAACTTTATACATCATCTGAGCATGTTAGATTACAGTAATATCTCAAAAATGTGATTCAAACAGTTGATGGAGCTCACAGACAGCACTACACTACGACTCCGCGGTTGTCTCTCACTGGCAGTGTTTCTCATTTGGCCATTTTCCTACTTTTCTCCTCACCCCCATCGCACACCTCCTGTCTGGCTTTCTCATTGACCATCCGCACTCCCTCACTGCCTCCTTCTGCCCATTATACGCTCGTCCCCCTGGTCCCCTCAGCTTGTTGTCTCACAGCCTGGCATGTTATGTGTGTGCTCCTATAGGGAATACATGCCACATATTGAGACCCGTCAAGTATATCCCGCTGAGTGGATCAATCCTTCTAGTGTGAGTGTACTCCTCCGCTTTGTTGGGCCGCCCTCGGAGCGCTCTCACTCTGCTGTAGGCTCTTGTGGGCGTATGCGGAGGTGGGACAGTATTACATGAAATGACCAGGAGTTTGATCATTTTTGGGTGTTCTTACAAAACTATGCCCCAAGACATGATCGCAGATTCCCAGTGGAACATTTCCTTCCAGAAGCACAAACACAGTTTACGTCATCACATGCATGCCCTGCTGTCAGTGCATTAGTTCTTATCATCTAATCAGAGATCTACCAGCAGCCCTCCAGCCCTTAGCTTGTGTTTTTATGTTTGTTCTGAAGACGCTGAACACCATTTGCAAACATTTGGGTCAATATAGTAAAGTATAAGTATAACTTAAAGGCACACTGCGTAACATTTTGGACTATACTGTTGCCATCAGTACAAAACATGCTCCTAATGACCAGCTCAACACAGAAAATGCTATTTCTGAGAGGGGGGGGGGGGGGGGGGGGGTAATTAGGATGAGAACCTAACCTGTTTAGATCTCAAACTCTGCTGACTTTAGTCAACATCTCCATGGAGACGAGCTGGAGATGTACCCACTCCCGGTAACGTGTTAGGAGAGCTGAAGCACATGCTTATGATGTATTTTTCAATGATGAAAATATCTGTCATAAAATATATGCTTGTATTACAATTTTATTTATTGGGTTAAATTCTACGCGTTGAGGCTTTAAGTGATTTTCTTTGAAATTTCATCTTGGCAACTTATTCTACTCATGTGTCTTTGAAGCATAAATATCTCTCCAACGTTTTTGTTGCGCAAACTGTAACTCTGACATTTTTGTTGGGTAAAAAAGGTTGGAGACTCTGATCTAAATTCTCACTTAAGTGTTGAGCTGCATGTTATGTATTGTGCAAAAACAAATACTGAATACAATAAACCAAAAATGAAGTCATCGAGACCTACTGTAACTTTAACAAAACCAAGATGACATTTAAGAGTTCACGCTTTATCAACTTTTTTCCGCACACAGTGTAATGTTGGTTTACTATCCTACACCTTTCTGAAATCAGACGTTTTGCTCCAGTTGTTACAGGAGGTTCTAACCAAGTAGCAACAGTTTGGCTTTGAAAGCAGTTTATGTCTGTGTCTTTTTGGATTGGCCCGTGGCTGGTTTGGCTCCCCCAGGGTTGGCATCACAGCACCATATGTCTGTCTGTGAGGCTGCGCGGCTGACGTGTGCCGCCGCTGGAGGCCAGGAGCTGCAACAATGACAGCCTTATGCCCCTGCTCCACACAGCCGGTACTACGGCAAACACTCACATCCGGCAAAACTCCCCCTGAGCGATGGGGGGCCAAGGACGGGCCTGAAAATGGGGCGAAACATGCAACCCACACAACTTGACAAACTTTGGGATTTTGAACAGTCTTGAATCACAGGCTTATAGCAGGTATTTGAATGATGGGTGGGAGAGAACCACAAGTTAAAAGTTTTGACATCACAGCTTTGCCATTACAGGCTCGGGTTTTTTTGCGCGCATACTTTATAAATCTTCATATATCCCCTGTAAGCACCTGTTGGTTCTTGCTGAGTGAAGGCTATATTTGGAAACTTTCCCCAGAAAAAAAGTAAGTATGTGCACATTAATTCTAGCATCAATGAAAAACGTGCATAATGATAAAAGACACGTGGATGACTTAAATTAATATGAAAAAAATATCCTAATCAGACAATATTCATTTGAAGCCATGGCTAAAAGTATGTTGAAATTGGTGTTATTCATAGCTCACCGCATCGCAATATGCTGTAATACCAGTTCAATTGGGGTAGATTAGTTTTCCAAAAGGCACATCAGCATCCGAGCTTGGTTAGAGATAAACGTCTCTTACCTTGGTTGTCCTCGTCCATTCTGACAGGCTTTTCAATGAAGAAACCCTCCAGAAGCTGACTGAAACTTCCCTCGTATGAAACGTCAGTAATTTATGGCAAATTTAAGTCCCAATTTCTAGGACGCATCTGGCTTACAGGTTGCCTCGAGCGCAGAGTCCCTTTCTCGGAAATGTTGCAGCCATTTGCGCATCAGTCCGGTCTGTCACCTCGTCTTTCCCTGTCTCTCCAACAGAAGCGGCTCTCGCGCAGACTGTCTTCTCTCTCACCGTGGTCCTTCACAGCGCGGTGTTATC
Organism: Proterorhinus semilunaris; assembly: GCA_021464625.1. Taxonomy (NCBI): domain Eukaryota; kingdom Metazoa; phylum Chordata; class Actinopteri; order Gobiiformes; family Gobiidae; genus Proterorhinus; species Proterorhinus semilunaris. Next base: position 20,635,558 of record CM038352.1, on the reverse strand, counting down.
GTCATCCCCTAAATACGCCTTCTCCACTCTAGTGCTTAGGGGACGCACTATACGTCAAGTTAGCATCACGCGTAGCACTGCAAACCGGAAGTGGGCCCCGTCAGAGTAAAAGCATGTAGTGCCATGGAGAGCGTACCACGGATGTACTACATTATCGGAACGTAAGTAAAATGACTCAATCTTCTTCTTCTTCTTCTTCATCATCATTTTCTTCGTCATCACCACCATCATCATCATTATCTTCGTCATCACCATCATCATCTTCATCATCATCTTTGTCATCACCATCACCATCATCATCATCATAATTATCTTCATCATCATCTTTGTCATCATCACCATCTTCATCACCATCACAATAGCATCCGTATCCAGACTTTATGCACCTATAAAGTGCATAAAGTCTTCTGTCCATAAAAGTAATGAATAGAGCTGGTGACGAAAGGCAGCCCTGGGGGAAACCAACATACTCTGCAACAGGTCTGACTTACTGCTGACCATCACATTGGAATTACTCATAGCGTGTAGTAAAATATAAGTGTTACGCACGTGTCTATAACGTGTCTATAACGTGTCTATAACTTGTCTATAATGTGTGTATAACGTGTCTATAACTTGTCTATAATGTGTGTATAACGTGTCTATAACGTGTGTATAATGTGTCTATAACGTGTCTATAATGTGTGTATAACGTGTGTATAACGTGTCTATAACGTGTGTATAACGTGTCTATAACGTGTCTATAACTTGTCTATAACGTGTCTATAACGTGTCTATAACTTGTCTATAACGTGTGTATAACGTGTGTATAACGTGTGTATAACGTGTCTATAACTTGTGTATAACGTGTCTATAACGTGTCTATAACTTGTCTATAACGTGTGTATAACGTGTGTATTACGTGTCTATAACGTGTGTATAACGTGTCTATAACTTGTCTATAATGTGTGTATAATGTGTGTATAACGTGTCTATAACTTGTCTATAACGTGTGTATAACGTGTGTATTACGTGTCTATAACGTGTGTATAACGTGTCTATAACTTGTCTATAATGTGTGTATAATGTGTCTATAACGTGTCTATAACGTGTCTATAACGTGTGTATAACGTGTCTATAACTTGTCTATAACGTGTCTATAACGTGTCTATAACGTGTCTATAACTTGTCTATAACGTGTCTATAACGTGTCTATAACGTGTCTATAACGTGTGTATAACGTGTCTATAACGTGTGTATAACGTGTCTATAACTTGTCTATAACGTGTCTATAACGTGTCTATAACGTCTCTATAACGTGTCTATAACGTGTCTATAACGTGTGTATAACGTGTCTATAACGTGTCTATAACGTGTCTATAACTTGTCTATAACGTGTGTATAAACGTGTGTATTACGTGTCTATAACGTGTCTATAATGTGTGTATAATGTGTGTATAACGTGTCTATAACGTGTGTATAACGTGTGTATAACGTGTGTATAACGTGTCTATAACGTGTGTATAACGTGTCTATAACGTGTCTATAACGTGTCTATAACGTGTGTATAACGTGTGTGTATAACGTGTGTATAACGTGTCTATAACGTGTGTATAACGTGTCTATAACTTGTCTATAACGTGTCTATAACGTGTCTATAACGTGTGTATAACGTGTCTATAAGGTGTCTATAACGTGTCTATAACTTGTCTATAACGTGTGTATAACGTGTGTATAACGTGTCTATAACTTGTCTATAATGTGTGTATAATGTGTGTATAACGTGTCTATAACGTGTCTATAACGTGTCTATAACGTGTCTATAACGTGTGTATAACGTGTGTATAACGTGTCTATAACGTGTGTATAACGTGTCTATAACGTGTGTATAACGTGTGTATAACGTGTCTATAACGTGTGTATAACGTGTCTATAACGTGTCTATAACGTGTCTATAACGTGTGTATAACGTGTCTATAACGTGTCTATAACGTGTCTATAACGTGTGTATAAGGTGTGTATAACGTGTCTATAACGTGTCTATAACGTGTGTATAACGTGTCTATAACGTGTCTATAACGTGTGTATAACGTGTCTATAACTTGTCTATAACGTGTGTATAACGTGTCTATAACTTGTCTATAACGTGTGTGTATAACGTGTCTATAACGTGTGTATAACGTGTGTATAACGTGTGTATAACGTGTCTATAACTTGTCTATAACGTGTGTATAACGTGTCTATAACGTGTCTATAACGTGTCTATAACGTGTGTATAACGTGTGTATAACCTGTCTATAACGTGTGTATAACGTGTCTATAACGTGTGTATAACGTGTGTATAACTTGTCTATAACGTGTCTATAACGTGTGTATAACGTGTGTATAACTTGTCTATAACGTGTGTATAACGTGTCTATAACGTGTCTATAACGTGTCTATAACGTGTCTATAACGTGTCTGTAACGTGTCTGTAACGTGTCTGTAACGTGTCTATAACGTGTGTATAACTTGTCTATAACGTGTCTATAACGTGTCTATAACGTGTCTATAACGTGTCTATAACGTGTGTATAACGTGTGTATAACTTGTCTATAACGTGTCTATAACGTGTCTATAACGTGTGTATAACGTGTCTATAACGTGTGTATAACGTGTCTATAACGTGTCTGTAACGTGTCTATAACATGTGTATAACGTGTGTATAACGTGTGTATAACTTGTCTATAACGTGTCTATAACGTGTCTGTAACGTGTCTATAACGTGTGTATAACGTGTGTATAACGTGTGTATAACTTGTCTATAACGTGTCTATAACGTGTGTATAACGTGTGTATAACGTGTGTATAACGTGTGTATAACTTGTCTATAACGTGTCTATAACGTGTGTATAACGTGTCTATAACGTGTCTGTAACGTGTCTATAACGTGTGTATAACGTGTGTATAACGTGTGTATAACTTGTCTATAACGTGTCTATAACGTGTCTATAACGTGTGTATAACGTGTGTATAACGTGTCTATAACGTGTGTATAACGTGTGTATAACGTGTCTATAACTTGTCTATAACGTGTGTATAACGTGTCTATAACGTGTCTATAACGTGTCTATAACGTGTGTATAACGTGTGTATAACGTGTCTATAACGTGTCTATAACTTGTCTATAACGTGTGTATAACGTGTGTATTACGTGTCTATAACGTGTCTATAATGTGTGTATAATGTGTGTATAACGTGTGTATAACGTGTGTATAACGTGTGTATAACGTGTGTATAACGTGTGTATAACTTGTCTATAACGTGTCTATAACGTGTCTATAACGTGTGTATAACGTGTGTATAACGTGTCTATAACGTGTGTATAACGTGTCTATAACTTGTCTATAACGTGTGTATAACGTGTCTATAACGTGTCTATAACGTGTGTATAACGTGTCTATAACGTGTCTATAACGTGTGTATAACGTGTGTATTACGTGTCTATAACGTGTCTATAATGTGTGTATAATGTGTGTATAACGTGTGTATAACGTGTCTATAACGTGTCTATAACGTGTGTATAACGTGTGTATAACGTGTGTATAACGTGTCTATAACGTGTCTACAACGTGTCTATAACTTGTCTATAACGTGTGTATAACGTGTCTATAACTTGTCTATAATGTGTGTATAATGTGTGTATAACGTGTCTATAACGTGTCTATAACGTGTGTATAACGTGTGTATAACGTGTCTTTAACGTGTCTATAACGTGTCTATAACTTGTCTATAACGTGTCTATAACGTGTCTATAACGTGTGTATAACGTGTCTATAACGTGTGTATAACGTGTCTATAACGTGTCTATAACGTGTCTATAACGTGTGTATAACGTGTGTATAACCTGTCTATAACGTGTGTATAACGTGTCTATAACGTGTCTATAACGTGTGTATAACGTGTCTATAACGTGTGTATAACGTGTCTATAACTTGTCTATAACGTGTGTATAACGTGTGTATAACGTGTCTATAACGTGTGTATAACGTGTCTATAACGTGTGTATAACGTGTCTATAACGTGTCTATAACGTGTGTATAACGTGTGTATAACCTGTCTATAACGTGTGTATAACGTGTCTATAACGTGTGTATAACGTGTGTATAACTTGTCTATAACGTGTCTATAACGTGTCTATAACGTGTCTATAACGTGTGTATAACGTGTCTATAACGTGTGTATAACGTGTCTATAACGTGTGTATAACGTGTCTATAACGTGTCTATAACGTGTCTATAACGTGTCTATAACGTGTGTATAACGTGTCTATAACGTGTCTGTAACGTGTCTGTAACGTGTCTGTAACGTGTCTGTAACTTGTCTATAACGTGTCTATAACGTGTGTATAACGTGTGTATAACTTGTCTATAACGTGTGTATAACGTGTCTATAACGTGTCTATAACGTGTCTATAACGTGTCTATAACGTGTGTATAACTTGTCTATAACGTGTCTATAACGTGTCTATAACGTGTCTATAACGTGTCTATAACGTGTGTATAACGTGTGTATAACTTGTCTATAACGTGTCTATAACGTGTCTATAACGTGTGTATAACGTGTCTATAACGTGTGTATAACGTGTCTATAACGTGTCTGTAACGTGTCTATAACATGTGTATAACGTGTGTTTAACGTGTGTATAACTTGTCTATAACGTGTCTATAACGTGTCTGTAACGTGTCTATAACGTGTGTATAACGTGTGTATAACGTGTGTATAACTTGTCTATAACGTGTCTATAACGTGTGTATAACGTGTGTATAACGTGTGTATAACGTGTGTATAACTTGTCTATAACGTGTCTATAACGTGTGTATAACGTGTCTATAACGTGTCTGTAACGTGTCTATAACGTGTGTATAACGTGTGTATAACGTGTGTATAACTTGTCTATAACGTGTCTATAACGTGTCTATAACGTGTGTATAACGTGTGTATAACGTGTCTATAACGTGTGTATAACGTGTGTATAACGTGTCTATAACTTGTCTATAACGTGTGTATAACGTGTCTATAACGTGTCTATAACGTGTCTATAACGTGTGTATAACGTGTGTATAACGTGTCTATAACGTGTCTATAACTTGTCTATAACGTGTGTATAACGTGTGTATTACGTGTCTATAACGTGTCTATAATGTGTGTATAATGTGTGTATAACGTGTGTATAACGTGTGTATAACGTGTGTATAACTTGTCTATAACGTGTCTATAACGTGTCTATAACGTGTGTATAACGTGTGTATAACGTGTCTATAACGTGTGTATAACGTGTGTATAACGTGTCTATAACTTGTCTATAACGTGTGTATAACGTGTCTATAACGTGTCTATAACGTGTGTATAACGTGTCTATAACGTGTCTATAACGTGTGTATAACGTGTGTATTACGTGTCTATAACGTGTCTATAATGTGTGTATAATGTGTGTATAACGTGTGTATAACGTGTCTATAACGTGTCTATAACGTGTGTATAACGTGTGTATAACGTGTGTATAACGTGTCTATAACGTGTCTACAACGTGTCTATAACTTGTCTATAACGTGTGTATAACGTGTGTATAACGTGTCTATAACTTGTCTATAATGTGTGTATAATGTGTGTATAACGTGTCTATAACGTGTCTATAACGTGTGTATAACGTGTGTATAACGTGTCTTTAACGTGTCTATAACGTGTCTATAACTTGTCTATAACGTGTCTATAACGTGTCTATAACGTGTGTATAACGTGTCTATAACGTGTGTATAACGTGTCTATAACGTGTCTATAACGTGTCTATAACGTGTGTATAACGTGTGTATAACCTGTCTATAACGTGTGTATAACGTGTCTATAACGTGTCTATAACGTGTGTATAACGTGTCTATAACGTGTGTATAACGTGTCTATAACTTGTCTATAACGTGTGTATAACGTGTGTATAACGTGTCTATAACGTGTGTATAACGTGTCTATAACGTGTGTATAACGTGTCTATAACGTGTCTATAACGTGTGTATAACGTGTGTATAACCTGTCTATAACGTGTGTATAACGTGTCTATAACGTGTGTATAACGTGTGTATAACTTGTCTATAACGTGTCTATAACGTGTCTATAACGTGTCTATAACGTGTGTATAACGTGTCTATAACGTGTGTATAACGTGTCTATAACGTGTGTATAACGTGTCTATAACGTGTCTATAACGTGTCTATAACGTGTCTGTAACGTGTCTGTAACGTGTCTGTAACGTGTCTGTAACGTGTCTGTAACGTGTCTGTAACGTGTGTATAACGTGTGTATAACTTGTCTATAACGTGTCTATAACGTGTGTATAACGTGTGTATAACGTGTGTATAACGTGTCTATAACGTGTGTATAACGTGTGTATAACGTGTCTATAACGTGTCTATAACGTGTCTATAACGTGTGTATAACGTGTGTATAACGTGTGTATAACGTGTGTATAACTTGTCTATAACGTGTCTATAACGTGTCTATAACGTGTCTATAACGTGTGTATAACGTGTGTATAACGTGTCTATAACGTGTCTATAACGTGTGTATAACGTGTCTATAACGTGTTTATAACGTGTCTATAACGTGTCTATAACGTGTCTATAACGTGTCTATAACGTGTCTATAACGTGTGTATAACGTGTGTATAACGTGTGTATAACGTGTCTATAACGTGTGTATAACGTGTGTATAACGTGTGTATAACGTGTGTATAACGTGTGTATAACTTGTCTATAACGTGTCTATAACGTGTCTATAACGTGTCTATAACGTGTCTATAACGTGTGTATAACGTGTCTATAACGTGTCTGTAACGTGTCTATAACGTGTGTATAACGTGTGTATAACGTGTGTATAACTTGTCTATAACGTGTCTATAACATGTCTATAACGTGTGTATAACGTGTGTATAATTTGTCTATAACGTGTCTATAACGTGTGTATAACGTGTCTATAACGTGTCTGTAACGTGTCTATAACGTGTGTATAACGTGTGTATAACGTGTGTATAACTTGTCTATAACGTGTCTATAACGTGTCTATAACGTGTGTATAACGTGTCTATAACGTGTGTATAACGTGTCTATAACGTGTGTATAACTTGTCTATAACGTGTGTATAACGTGTGTATAACTTGTCTATAACGTGTCTATAACGTGTCTATAACGTGTGTATAACGTGTCTATAACGTGTGTATAACTTGTCTATAACGTGTCTATAACGTGTCTATAACGTGTGTATAACGTGTCTATAACGTGTGTATAACGTGTCTATAACGTGTGTATAACTTGTCTATAACGTGTGTATAACGTGTGTATAACGTGTGTATAACTTGTCTATAACGTGTCTATAACGTGTCTATAACGTGTGTATAACGTGTCTGTAACGTGTCTATAACGTGTGTATAACGTGTGTATAACGTGTATATAACGTGTCTATAACGTGTGTATAACGTGTGTATAACGTGTCTATAACGTGTGTATAACGTGTGTATAACGTGTCTATAACGTGTCTATAACGTGTCTATAACGTGTGTATAACGTGTGTATAATTTGTCTATAACGTGTCTATAACGTGTCTATAACGTGTGTATAACGTGTGTATAACGTGTCTATAACGTGTGTATAACGTGTCTATAACGTGTGTATAACTTGTCTATAACGTGTGTATAACGTGTGTATAACGTGTGTATAACTTGTCTATAACGTGTCTATAACGTGTCTATAACGTGTGTATAACGTGTCTATAAAGTGTGTATAACTTGTCTATAACGTGTCTATAACGTGTCTATAACGTGTGTATAACGTGTCTATAACGTGTGTATAACGTGTCTATAACGTGTGTATAACGTGTCTATAACGTGTGTATAACTTGTCTATAACGTGTGTATAACGTGTGTATAACGTGTGTATAACTTGTCTATAACGTGTCTATAACGTGTCTATAACGTGTGTATAACGTGTCTATAACGTGTGTATAACGTGTGTATAACGTGTGTATAACTTGTCTATAACGTGTCTGTAACGTGTCTATAACGTGTGTATAACGTGTGTATAACGTGTGTATAACTTGTCTATAACGTGTGTATAACGTGTCTATAACGTGTGTATAACGTGTCTATAACGTGTGTATAACGTGTCTATAACGTGTGTATAACTTGTCTATAACGTGTGTATAACGTGTGTATAACGTGTGTATAACTTGTCTATAACGTGTCTATAACGTGTCTATAACGTGTGTATAACGTGTCTATAACGTGTGTATAACGTGTGTATAACGTGTCTATAACGTGTCTATAACGTGTGTATAACGTGTCTATAACGTGTCTATAACGTGTGTATAACGTGTGTATAACGTGTCTATAACGTGTCTATAACGTGTCTATAACGTGTCTATAACGTGTCTATAACGTGTCTATAACGTGTGTATAACGTGTCTATAACGTGTCTATAACGTGTCTATAACGTGTGTATAACGTGTGTATAACGTGTCTATAACGTGTGTATAACGTGTGTATAACGTGTCTATAACGTGTCTATAACGTGTGTATAACGTGTGTATAACGTGTCTATAACGTGTCTATAACGTGTCTATAACGTGTGTATAACTTGTCTATAACGTGTGTATAACGTGTGTATAACGTGTCTATAACGTGTGTATAACGTGTCTATAACGTGTCTATAACGTGTCTATAACGTGTGTATAACGTGTCTATAACGTGTCTATAACGTGTCTATAACGTGTCTATAACGTGTCTATAACGTGTGTATAACGTGTCTATAACGTGTTTATAACGTGTCTATAACGTGTGTATAACGTGTCTATAACGTGTCTATAACGTGTCTATAACGTGTCTATAACGTGTGTATAACGTGTGTATAACGTGTCTATAACGTGTGTATAACGTGTGTATAACGTGTCTATAACGTGTCTATAACGTGTGTATAACGTGTGTATAACGTGTCTATAACGTGTCTATAACGTGTCTATAACGTGTGTATAACTTGTCTATAACGTGTCTATAACGTGTGTATAACGTGTCTATAACGTGTGTATAACGTGTGTATAACGTGTCTATAACGTTGCAAAGCATGAGTAAAAACAATCCCCACAGTAATTCATCCGACTCAAGTTCACATGGAAAGACTATACGTTTTTGAAGGGCTTGTTTCTGCTGCACACGTGGTTTAAATTATAGCATTCCTGCCTCCTCTGAGACGGTCTCACTTCCTGTATTCAATAACTGCATCACCGGACAGCACGAGCAGATGTTCACTCATTTAACAAAGGTGTCAGTTAAAGGTGCATTAGGAAACTTTTTATGTGGAAACATTTATTTTTATCACTGCGTATTTAACCTTTTTGTGACCCTGCGGCTGTAGGGGTGGTTAGCATGGCACCTTTACTTTCCATTACAGGGGCCTCTATAATGCTCCTGGCTCTATTGTTTTTAGAGTTTCTGGTAGGTTTTCACTGCTGACGGACCTTTAATCAGAACACTTACAGAACAATTGATCCTGGAGCATTGTAGAGGCCTCTGTAATGGAAAGTAAAGGCGCCATGGGTCACGAAAAGGTAAATTACGCACAAATATTAAGCTGTTTTCTTTCTCTTTATTTGTGCATAAAAGTGTCATTATTCACCTTTAAGGCTTGTGTTATACAGTCGCTGCTATAAAGTTATGATCAAAGTCAAAATTAAGTACCACCTAAGAAACTGTATTATTTATGTTTTAATAGATACATTTCTTTTCAAATTTGCATTTCCATTTGTCGCCTTAGGTCAACACAGTTTTGTCGCTGCATGCTTTGATATCACTGCAGGAGAAAGTGGTGTCCGTACAAAGAAAATGCACATATTACACCTGGATAAACAAACTCCACTCAGACTGGACTCCACTGCCCTGCAAATAAAACATTAGTTTGATATAAACATTGATCTGATGCAAGTAACACATTGCTGGTTTGAATACCGTTTGTGTTTCCACAGAAAATAGGTCATATGCACCATATTTGGGTGAGCTTGTCGGCTGTGGTTAGAGAAATATCGTTCAAAGAGATGCCAACAGGGTCAAAGTGCAATGAGTAACAACTGGGTTAGTATCTCAGCATTAAGTAAATAGTAAATTCCCATCACATGCACTTAATTTTCTAAAGCTGGTCATGCTAGGCCTACACTTGAGCAGACAGTTTTATACGGTTTATACAGGCAGAGGCAAGTCAAATTTATCACTTTTCAACGCCATTTTTAATGCCCAAATGCTATATGCTATATAACGCAACACACGCAGAAAAAAAACTGGCATATTTCATAAGATTTACAAATATTTAATCAAACAGAGGAAAGAAAATTTGACAAAACGGGAAGCAGGCACAACTGTAACTGAACATGTTTTAGACCATAATTTTGGTATTTTCGATGAATTAACTTATACAGTAAAAATTGTTGAGCAATGTCATGAATTTTATCCCAGTTTGAATCTAATGTAAGGTCTTTAAATTATATTTAAGGCTTTGATTTTGAGCGCCCGAATGATCCTGGGAGCTCTGTTGTCGGGGGCTTCGTGCCCCTGGTAGGGTCTCCCATGGCAAACAGGTCCTAGGTGACGGGTCAGACAAAGAGCGGTTCAGAAGCCCCTTATGAGAGACCAACAGGCCCGGTTAGAACCATGGGGCCGTCCTTCTGTGGACCCACCACCTGCAGGAAGAGCCATAGGGGCTGGTGCTGTGGTGATGTGATTTGGGCAGCGCCAACAGCTGCCTCCACGACCCGGCAACGGACAAGTGGAAGAAAATGGATGGATGGATGGATGGATGAAAAAAAAATCTATGATAGAATAGTCTCTGTGCACCGAATGTTGCAGATAACTTTGGGTACCGACTGTCTCCTGTTCCTGTATCAACGTAAATTAAAAATAAAATAAGATTTAAAAAAAAGTGACAAATTAATGCAAGCATTTAGCTTCATGACCAAAACATCCACATTTACAATTCAGACATTTCCTGTGTGTTTTCTGCCACACACGTTTAAAATATGTACAGTATTTATTACAGTATAACTCCCCATAGAAATTAAACAAGAACAGGACACAGTTGTTAGCATCATGTTTTGCAACATTCACACGTGCATAGAGTCTACCTTCACTGTTAATACAACAATCTTTAGACCTGGTGATATTGGCACAGAGTAATAATGGTTTATCCAATAAACAAAAACACTTGCATAATGTTTAATGTCTTTTTGGTAACAATTGATTCATCATACTGCCCAAATATAGAACAATGTAATGTGCCATGTAACAATGTGTAATAACTAGTATCTATGGGTCACTTACACGATGGAATAATATGTATTTGTTGTTTGGAGGTACATAATGTAATAAGACTATTACTAGACTATTACTAGTCTTGAGACTTGCTCATTGCCCTGATATGCAGTATGGTTGCATAGCGACAGTATGAAATGTTTATGTTGACCTTTTCTTATGTCATTTCCTGAGCCCATTTCCAATAAGGAAGTAAAAGAACAGTGAAGGGAATAAACTGAGCCTATGTGAGGTACAGAGATATACTGATTGTCTGAGTGTGATTGGCCCCAGGGAAGCCCACGCCTGGCAAAGCATGATGGGATGCGTCTGTGAGACTCCTGACCGACTTCACGTGACCTGATTGAGCAGTCACAGAGCTTCATATGCTTCAATCACCTCTGCCTAAGGTGTTACATCCGCCTTTAATTACACATCCAGGCACAAACAGGGCCAGGAGGATTTGTTAATACTGTTGCATAAACTGAAAGATTTCTCAATGTTGTTGAATCGTTCTGTCTGTATGGGACTTGTTTGTGAACAGGAAAAGGAAAGATTCAAAAATAATTCAAGAAATGTATGCGGTCAATCATTACGAAAATGCATATATAAATTAGCGCTAAAAAGGGCCTATGGTTCCAGGAAAGCACCAGAACATTTCTTGTAGAATTGCTGAAGTTAGCAGGGTCTTGAGGTTAGATAGTGTCTAATATTTACACTTTCCAGAGTGTTACTGCCATGTTACAGGCTCTGTTAAATTACCACTGGGTCCTTCTCCTAAATGTGAAAACAGAAAGAAAAAGAAGTTATAATCCTCTCACCTTTGTCAGACAGCACATATTCAGTATAATGGGGGGGGGAAAGGTTAACATTAAATAATTCAATCTTAAATCAGTCTTTGATGTTTCCATTTTTGCACAGGTCGGTGTTTATTCTAAGATGCTGAGTGGTATTGCGTGTGTTAAAAAGGTCAAAGGAAGCAAAAAATTTGCTGAATTTCCTTCCTAACTTCCTTTACCAACCAGCCCTAAAATTGATCCAATCCTCCTTCACACTTTACAGACACAGAGATTGTAGTATACGGCTTACAAAACTTGTCTCGTTTACATATTCTCTCTCTTTTTTTCTTAACTGCTCAAAGCTACAGTGCTTTTAGTCCTCAGGATATTTTGCCAAAACCTGTGGATATCTTTTATATAAGCTATGTGGGAAAAGTTGCATAATAAGTTCCTTTGACTCTTTCTTGAAAAAAAAAAGTATTATGTTAAAACTGAACTGAGGAATTCTCATTGACCTATATTTGACTGTTTCACTGCTATAGAATCTGTCCTTTGCAGTGAGCTTAAATTCCCTTCATTTCTCATTCCCCCCTCCCCCCTTTTTCTTTCCTTCTGCTTTGATTCCGTTTTTTGAGGTCAGCAGCATCCAGCTCATCATCTCATTCCCTTTCAACACGCGGCTCGTGCTCAGTGGTGTCTAAACTAAAGGTGCTTCAGAGGTTAACGTGCATAGGCCTATGAGTGGCACACACAGGACCCGCTCTCATGGCTAAAGGCAAAGGATCAGGATGAATCAGATTTTAGAGACTGTCTGCGGTGCACTAAGCTGTGATTGAGTGGATTAAGGTTTGATTACATTTAGCCTCAGTAATACTTGGTCAATCGTTATAATGAGGGACTCCAGATACAGTGTGAAACCAAGACCTCCACAAAGGCGTGCACTTCCACAAATGATCAAGCAGATGGTGCCCCAACCAGGACTTGGACTACAATGGGGGTCTTGTTCAACAGAATAGTAGGCCATGTAAGATGTACACTTGTGCTCTCGGTCATACATGCATTTTCCATTTTAATACTCTGAGATCGCCCAACAATAAATAGGTTGGGTTACAGCAGTCCTCCCGAGTGGCCCTTCCTCTCAAGACTGGACAGTATTTGAAAATGCACTTTGATTTTATTTTTAATGAGGTAGGCTTGAGTTACAGCACACAACGGTTTGCAGATATTCCTAAAAAAGACCATTCATTCAACTGCAAAGTGTGCATTCACTGGGTAGTACGCTGCTGCTGCTTTGATTGAACCCCAGCCCTGTTCCCTGCATGTTATCGCTCTGACACACTCGCATAAAACACATGTGAGAGGCCAGAGGCTACAGCTATAATCCCATTTCCACAACCCATTTTCTGAGGGCAAAACGAAACAAAGATATAATGTTTCATCTCCTTCTCACATCTCCAATACCTTTTTTTAAATTTTTTATTAAAACACTTTCTTCAATAAATGCTGCGAAACATAGCCCCTCTTTTTCATAAAGGGAGCACGGTATTCTGACGTCAGGGATACTGTTTCCCTGGCAACCACCGATTATTGTTGTACCATCATCCTCAAAACAAAGCCCCTTGCATCACTGACTTTACGTTAACTTGTAGCCTTGAAATCACAGGTGTAAGCAGTTTGCAAAACCTATTTAGAAGTGCGCACGAGAGGAAAGTGCCAAATGGGTTTGTTGGCTGTAGTTCATGGATCAAAGGGGAAGGTAAAGATATAGCCAAAGTGAAACCATACATTAAAATAGTGAGCAAGTCTGTCAGCCCTTTTCAGTGTGGGGAAAAAAAAACTTTCAGAGAAGGGCAGTAAGAATTCACTTTGTTATCCTATGCTGCCACTATATGGATACATAAAGAACTGCAGGACTGCTCATCTGTTGGCAGTAAGGTGGGTACGGTACCCAGAAAATGTACTCAAGTAAGAGTAACAACTTTAGAAGAATTTTACTCAAGTAGAACTGAAAAGCAGTCATCCAATGAACCACTCAAATAAATATTATGGGGCGATGGTGGCGCAGATGGTAGAGCGGGTCGTCTCATGATCGAAAGGTCGGGGGTTCGAATCCTGCCTCCTGAAGGTGCATGCTGTCGTTGTGTCCTTGGGCAAGACACTTCACCCACCTTGCCTCCAGTGTCTGCGTACATTGGTGTATGAATCGGTGAGAGGTTCCTTGCTGTAAAGCACTTTGAGTAGGTGGAAAAGCGCTATATAAGTTGAGACCATTTACCATAAAGATAAAAACATATTTGTTGAAAAATACTGCTTTTGTCCTGACTATTTTTTACACAGTAATTGAGTGTAAACGTATGGTTTCAAGTAAACGTACTTGTGCAATATCATGGCAGAGGCTGAGCAAACCACTTTTGCTGAGCCTACAAAAACAGTTTAAGGATCAAACTATATTCAAGGCAATAGTCAATATTAGGTTGGCTGGTCTGTGTTAAAATGCAAGTCTAAATTTTAAGATTTTTTTTTTTTTTTTAAGAGTCATAAATAAGCCATACACCATTTTAGTTGTGCGGATTTAGAGAACTAAAGCTATGTAAATCCACACAACGTAACATTAAGATAACTTTACTCACTGGTCACAAATGGAAACTATTTCCTTGTGTCTTATAGTCCTTTCAAAATGTCTCACGCTGATGTCTAAGAAGTAAAAATATCAGAAAACCCTGTGCATATAACATTAGTATTGCAGGAGGACACATTTAAAAATAATGACATTTTACAAATTTATTTCTAGCCAAATTCAACCATCACAAAAATCATTGGCATAACTTTCAGACACAATATTTCCAGCGGACAGTTAAAATTACAATGCATGTCATTCGGATGTGATGACCTGTGTGTATAAACATAAAGCATGTATGTGTTTAAGATAACAGTTTAAGACAGGTACCTGCAACGCTTCTCCACTTATAAAAAAAAAAAAAAAAAAAAAAAAACACTGACACATGTGCCGCTGTAACAGAACATGTTGATTTGTGCCATGCTACACCAAAATCAACAAACTAAAACTGGTACCGTGTTTGTTTGTGAGATGATGAGACGCAGAATGCCAAATTAATATACACATTAGATTTCCATGGATGTAGCGAAGATCCAGTTGTGAGTTTGATTTGTCGTCCATTACTTCTTGTTTCCCCGAGCAAAAAGGCAGTGTTCAAGTTGTCCCTGCTTCCACCTCCCTCCACACTCTGTCATGCCAACTTCCAGGGGGTGACCCGGAAGTTGCTTGTGCTAGCTCATCTCAGCGGACATCACTTCTTCTCCCCAAGGCACTGGGCTTATGTGACAAATGCTGGCTGCGTAAAGCGGTCATGTCACTTTTGTGGCATTGTCATACCAGTTCTGAAGTATGACCCTCCTCTGATGTGCGTACATTTTGCATGACGTACACATGGCAGTGCTCACAACAATATTGATGGACTTGGCTTCAGTGGATTTCAATGTGCACCTGTGAAAACAAAAGGAGACAGTCAACATAGACAAAAGGACAAAAAACAAACATAAGTGACAAAAGAAGTCAATTATGGTTGTTTATCAGATTAGTCCCACTCCAGCTAGTTTAGTTAACACAATTAACCTGTGTCAAAGGAAGCTGGTTGTCAGTTAGTTAATCCCCATTACCAGCTTGTTATTAACCGAGCCTTTAGCTTAACGTTACCTGTAGCCTGACATTAAACATCATCGATGCAACAAGGTAGATATATGGAAATCGTATTCGCAGCCGCCACGCCAGATCAAAAAATATCAACAAAGTCCTCGTCAAGCCTTTGGTAAACACCCCGTACGTCCGTCCAGCGGAGCCCGAAAATCGGACCACTAGATGGGTCAGACTAGCCATACAGGCCGGCTGCTCGGCCCGCCTGAGTCCACGGCGACTATACTGGGTCAGTGAACCAGGCAAGAGGCGAGAAGTGAGCGGGCGGAGGTGTGACAGGTCATATTTCTATCTCTCTTTGGCACCGGGCACCATCTTTCTTCGTAGGGTGATTAACTGTGTTGTGGCTGCTCCACCCGCTCCTTCTCTACCGACTCCTGTTATGGTCATAGGGAGGACCGATAACGTCGTGACACGAGGAGGTGGTGTTCCCCGAAAAAACTGTGAGGCGCGTAAGGAGACCGTTTAATCCCACAATCACGTACATTATTTTTCTCATGGATATATTTACACACCGCCGAAAAGATAAAAAGGAACTGGCTACATTTTAAGCCTGACAGATTAAATTCTGGGAACAATGTAGTAGAGTATTATGACGTCATTTCCTCTGTTGGTGTCACTCACAAACAGGTTACTTCGTACAGTAAACAAAGTATCCGGGTAATTTTTTAAGAAACAGTACCCTTTTTGTGTATCGTTGAGCATATGTCGCTTATTACTTTAAGACAACGCGTAAAAAGAGTCAGTACCACCTGTTGGCATAACTTTTTGAGCCTACATAAACAACATAATCATCATAATTTGCACACAGACTGAAAATAAACAATACAAACAAAGTGTAGATCGGGAAATTAAATATAACTACAACATTTTAATATTTCATGTAATGATTTTGACATTTGGCCACTATCTTTTGGTTATCAAAACGTGTATTTGACATGTTTATAACAAATTAAACAGCATTCTGATGACGCTTATATATCCTGCTTAATTAAATCAAAACAAAAACTGAAATTCTTAATAAGAATATAATCCGTTTCAGCGGTTGGGTGTAATTGAACCAACAACAGACAGGCAAATGATCCCCTAAAGCAGTGGTTCCCAACCTTTTTTCCTTGAAGCCCCCCTTTGCGTGCTGTAGTCGGGCCGTGCCCCCCAGTCCAAAACTGTGGCCCCTACAAATGTATCAAAAACATAAATAATATTGCTAATAAGTATTTATTTCAAACAAATGAACTGAAATTGGAGAGTTTAATGCACCTGTAAGTCCTTACTCAGTCATATTTTGATTATTTTAGACCATTTATTTTGCTCAAATAATATAATTTATGCAATCCCAGGCACCCTCCAGGTTGGGAACTACTGCCCTAAAGTATCCCTAATTCAACATCATTTGACTCCCCGTTCTGTTTTCAGTTAGCCTTTTTTTTTAAGCAGTAATCAGGCCACATAGTATGGGTATAAATTAAATACTCCAAATTAGCTCCATTGATAATATATTAGTGAACACATTTGCAGTTAGCATATATTTAAAGTTGGCTCTTCACTTCCACTTGATTTGATGTCAACCATGATTCAATCCCTCACTTTAATAGCTTATACATAGAAGTAGCTTCACTGCAGCTTCATTTTATTTCAATAACAGTACAAGCAATAACTGCCAAATTTGCGTCTTTATTACAATAAAAAAAACAAGCATGGCCTTTTTTTAATACATTTAAACATAAACCCACAAGGTTCATTATATTTGGCACTTAATGTAAATAAATTACAATCCATTTTGTTCATTTCACATATCAGAGTTTGTTTTAAACATCAACATGTCGTAGTAGTGTTCCTGAGGTGGTTGGTATACTGCAAAAGTAAATAAAACAAATTTTAATTGACTGTAAATTTGTTATGCGGTATTAATGTGCAGTATTACAAACCTTTCTACCAGCTCTGCACCTACTATATCATGAATGTGGTATTTCATGTGGAATTTCACTTGAGAGGGTGTTTTTCGCTCCTCTAGCTCGGCCTTTAAGACTTCATTGTATTTTGACTTCCTAACCATGTTGAGTACTGCTTTACGACCTTAGAAAAGAAGGACTGATGAATGGTTCATGCACTTACATGTTAGAAATTGATGCAATGCAAACAGTCATGATCTAAATAGTCACCCACCTTGTATGAAGTATTTGGTAAATTTTCCTGAGTTGGGAATTGACAGCCACCAGCTGCCTGCGTCTCTCACAGTCAGCACCCCTGACTTCACCAACTGCCTAGGAGGTCAGTAGAAAACAGGTGCTGAAATAACCTTGGAATACAAGTAACTACTTGCTGTATATTAAGAGATATATTATAGTCATACGTGATTTCAGCATCTGTGAATAAAAAGTCAAGTAGCATCTGGTCCTTGCTGAAGCTTAAATCTGTGCATGATGACAACACTCTGTCGAGAAACTTCTGCACAGTCTCCTGAGTGTCTCTGCCATCCTGTCCTGCTAAGACTTTTGCTTTGAAATCTGAGGTAAAGACCAACCCAAAAGCTTCTGAATCAAAACCAAGTTGGAACATCAGGAGGTCTCCTTGTTCCCGCAGTTTATTCTGAAACACAGTTAAGAAACTATAGGCTATTATTATGCTTAGATTCTACATACATTTACATACACACTGCGTTACAAGAACAATATTATTATTTTTTTCTGTTCTTAAAACATTGAGGGTTTATTTTGAGTTAAAAGGATTTCTCACCACGCCTTTGTCCACCGTAGTCTTATCACTAATTAAACTGTAGAGTTGGTGCTTGAGCACTATTAAAGGTAAAGAATCATTGAAGAGCTTCCTGGGGAACAGCGTCATTAGATACTCCACCGTGGATTTAATGTCGACAGGTCCTTTTAAAAGACAAGAGTTAGAAACTAAAGTTTAAAAACTTAAAAAATAAAAAGCATGTTGGGAAGTTCTACAAACCATCCGCATCATCATCATTGACTCCGAATCTGTCAGTGACAGCTTTTCTCTTTTTCGAAGTAAATGTATCAGAAATCAAACCCCGTTTCCTGTTCATTTCTGTGAAAACATATAAGGTAAATTAATTCACTGGGCAGTCATTTATGCTTTCATTAATTACATAAAGCGAGAAGGTAAAACGCTAAGCAAAGATGCGAACATCCAGGATATGCATAATTTAGTGTTAACCAACATATTTCTTAAAGTTATCTGTTTTAGCAGACGCTTACCTCACGTTTGAAAAATCTGAAAAGAAAGTAGAACATGGCCTTTCTAACTGTCTCCAGAACAGTGTTTAAAACACAGGGTAAAGCTTCTTCTTCTTCTAATGGTTTGCTGTTTACGTCGGCCATTGACGTCAGGCTGTGCGCTTCTTCTTCTAATGGTTTGCGGCAGGCTGTACGCTAGCAAAGCGTAATGCTGCCCTCTTCTGTTCACTAAAATTACTTCACTTCACTTTGAGTAGAGGTTGATGGAGAGAAGATAGTATATATGGGGGGCAGTATGGGACATAATCCTAAACCTAATATATACTCACTATTTCTCTCTATACACACTACATCTCTCCCTCACACTTTTTATAACTCCTGTTACACACTGTATATCTGCTCTCTCACAGAATACATCTCCTCTCATACACAGGGTATCTCTCCCTCAGACTGTATATCTCCTCTCAGACACTATATCTCCTCCCAGACTGTATATCTCCTCTCAGACACTATATCTCTCCCTCAGACTGTATAACTCTTCACAGACTATATAACTCCTGTCATACATTACATCTCCATAATAAATTGTATAACTCCTGTTATGCACAATAATTGTCCACTGGGACAATGCAAAACACTCAGCGTTATCCATTCACACTAACAAATAATGGAAAAAAATGGCATTTTGATTTAATGTTTTTTGTATTTACATTTTCTTAATAGCCTTAATTATCCAAGACGAGCAAAAAAAATATTGAATGTAGAAAACCTTGAGTTCACTGTAATAATGGGGGAAATAAACATAATATTAAATGTAATATTCTCAGTGTTTTCAATCGCGTCAAAGTAAGGGGTACGCAACTCGTCACCCAAAGCTTCAGGGGGTCCACGGCTCCAAAAAGTTTGGGAACCACTGTCCTATGGCATTCCGTGTGGTGTGTCGTGTAGTGACGTCACTTCACGACACGCCTCTGTCTTGCAGGCTGCTGACAGACCAGACAGACCCTCTCAATCCTCCTGAATCCTGCTCTCTGAGCCGCTGCTCCGCCCTCTAAACGACTGAGTTGTTCTGTTGTGTCGTCAGAAAGGAATCGAAGTGCTCCACGTCTGTAATGTAATGCCTTATGGCCTGATTTTATTTTATTTTTTAAAAATAATTTTCATTATTTTTGTTGTAAGAGAGAAAAAATACAAATAAAATAAAGGAAGTCCCCTGTGCTGTCCCGGGAGAGTAAACAAACGCACCCCCGGAGGATCCGAACAGAAGTCTTGTTTGTGAAGACGGAGCTCTTTCTAACCTACTCTGGACGTAAATCAAAAGTGTTAGCCATTTATGAAACTTCAATGAAGGTACTTGATTCATCTTCTGTACTCAGTAGTTGAAGTCTTCGAACGTTTCGCCTCTCATCCAAAAGGCTTTGTCAGCGACAAAGGTCACAATCTGCACGCAGATGAATATATAGACCACTGGGGAGGAGTTAGGGTAGGCCCGTCTCCTCCTCTCTAAACCCAGCTACTCTCACCTGTGGGTAAACCCCTTTGAAGTAGAGCGTCTCTAACGATCTGCTCACCTCAGTATCGGTCAGTCATGCCTCGGCCACTTTTAACGGATTTAAGCCTCTAAACCCGTCCCCAGTTTGTTCTTTTAATTTAAGATGACTCGGAACTCTTCTGTTGCCTTAGCCATTTTCATGACTCGAACTCCGTCTCTTCCGAGTGAGGTGTCTGCACCACGCTTCCTATAGCCCCTGTTTTACTTTTATCCCCTTCCTGAATAACCCAATTCCGCAACCTCCCGAGGAACAAGCCATCCAAAAAGTTGTACAAGCAACTCAAACCGAGTGGATAGTTAGTAGTAAGATTCAAAACTCGCTGACACTAAGGCGTCTCCGTTGTCAGCTCTCGCGCTGTTCACCTGGATTTGCGCGCTACTGCCACGGTGCTACCAGTGTAAATGAGGGATTAACGTGAACCTGGCCCCCCCATCATACTAAAAAAAAAATTGTTTTTGTTTGTGCTGTTATCGTTTTTGAGATATTAATGATTTTTTTTTTGCATGCATTGTGTGTTGTCGTGCACTCCTGACACGTGGGCGCGCTTCAGATGAGTACGAGCATGGCCGCGTCGAGGCTCTAAAGTTTGTAATAGTTTAAAAACCGAACAAGCACAAACGGAAATCTTTACATCACAAAACAGCACAGATGTAGAGGAAGCGGTTGACACCATTTTAATCCATTTTGGAGCTTTATAACGAGCAGGGTGACCGTAGATCTGACCAATAAAACAATCATTAATATCTCAAACACGATAACAGCACAAACGACTGACATATTTTTATACATATTTTGAGTATGATGGTTCACGTCAATAGGTTGCGTTCACGATTTAGAATTCCATTTCAGCTGGAGGGCAGGTGTCAATACAAGTCTATGGGAGAGAAACAGTTTTTGAAAGAAATTTCCAAAAAGAAAATGTCCAAATGTTTTCTCTGATCATCATGTGACAGGGATTGGATTCACAAACCTGACATGTGAATTTTATGGCTGAAAGTCCTTTCTACTGGCCAACATCAAGCACATGTTTTTGAATATTGTCTCCACTTCTGGACACCTTTGTGAAGAAATAATTAGACATATGTTCATGTCTGCTGAAAGATATGACTTTGAACTTTCTGTCAGTTTTTGTTTCATGTGAATTGGCCTCAGGAATTACAGAGATATTAGCAATGATTTAAGACTATAAATCTGCATTTTGAGTGTTACTGTGGTTACGGCCGTAGAATTTTCAGTTGCCCTCCACCTCAATGTTAAACTATAGGCTCTTTAGAAGGTTGTGATGTCACGTGAACGTAACCTATTGAGGAGGGTAGCCTACGGCGCGATTCCAAGCTAAAGCTAAAAATCAACAAACGTCTTCTTTTTGAAAGCATTTCCAAAAGAATTTATATTTCAAACCCAAAACATAATGAAAGAACAACCTATAAATCCACAGTTGGGCACCATATCAATCCATGGAATATCTCTCATGGATAAGAAATGCTCCAATCAATTCATTAGACAATGCCTTACGGTAAATGTATTCCCTGGTAAGATCAACAAAAACAACATTATTTATAAATTTGAAAAAAAATCCATTAATAAACTAAGAACACTGTACTTACAACTTCCTATTCAACCAAAAGCCAAAGAGACACACTTTAAAATTATGAATGCTGTTTATCCCTCGAAAGATTTGCTAAAAAAACGCTTTAATATTGATGATAATACATGTACGTTCTGTGAGAACAATGTGGAGACAACGGATCATATTTTTTTTGAGTGTGCCAAGACTCAAATTTTTTGGAAGAACTTGCAGGACTGGATACAACGGCAAATTGAAATCCCAAGCCTCATCTCAAATGACAATATAACTTTTGGAATTCTTCTTCAAAACAAGAACAATGAATTGTGTTATAACTTGGTCCTCTGTCTAGCAAAATGTTTTATTCATAAACAAAGGATACTTAAATCATCCCCAAACTTTAAAATTTTCCTTATTGACTTTGACAGTTATCTAAAATACCTAAAATATATAAGTACCAATGGTAATGAATCTGTTTATGAACTTTTGAGTAAACTACCCAGAACTGTATAACCCTTTGTATGTAAATCCAACCTCTTATACTATTCAGTACTTTGCTTTATTTTTTTGTTATTTTATTGCCTGTTAACAATGTAATCTGAACAGAGTTAATACTATTGCCCTATTTGTTTTGTACATTAAAAAAAATAAAATAAAATACGTCTTCTTCGCGAGGCCGGGTGTTTTGTGAGAGCGTCACGTGGTGGACTGGATTTTACAAATCAAACCGGAAGTTAATCTGCGATCAATGTTTTTAGCATTGCTGCAGAAGCTAGCGTGAAATCGTGAGGACATGTTTGTAAGTTGAATTATTTGTATATTCTGGTTTTCTGTGTGCGTTTTCATTTTAATATTGTTGTATGACTAGTTGGACAATGTACGTTAATTGTTGCCAGTACCTACAACGACAAGAGCGAATTAACTATTGTGTAACTACTGTGTCTATGGTGGTTACTACTGCTGATTACACTGAAGTTCTGCATGGTGATATAAATTAGGAGTAATGCATCTTCTCTTTTTCGCTTTTAGATTGCCATTGTCCCCATGTAGAAATGAATCCTCATTCCAGCTATCAACATAATCACCCGAAAAGAGAACTGGCAGGAGCCTCTGAAAGAAGTCATTACCAAAATAAACACTTTAAACCAAACCTCCACCATCAGCATCTGCCAGAATCTGGCCCAAGGGGCCCAAGTCACTCGCACCATGAAGCTAGATTTACAACACTAAGCACCAGAAAGGAGTTGTATGAAAAAGACTTTCCTCTTTATAAACAACCTGTAGAGGTTGGGTGCTTTTCTTTGGACTCGAAGCGAAGGTTTTTTAATGATCAAAGACAGCTGAGGTACTACACAGAACCAGAGTCGAACCCAAACTTTGATCTAAGAGATGGATACAAAGACCGGTATGTGAAGAGAGATGAAAAAGTAAAAGAGAAGTTGGACCATATCTTGAGGTGGATCATTTCTAATAAAGCCAAAGTCATCTCTAAGGACCCATCAAAATGGTAACATATTGTTTTCCCCTTATATTATTATAACAAAACAAACGGTCTGCATTTATTGTCCTCTACTCCAAACAGTGCCATTGATGCAGACTTTGTGACATGGCGAGGGCATCTTACCAAGCTGCTTACTACACCGTATGAGAACCGTGAAGGCTGGCTGTTGGCTGCCTGCAGGTTCAGGGGTACAGTTTACATTAGTGAAGTGGAGACGGAAGCTGCCCGTAGAGATCACGAGAATCGCACTGAGAGACACAGCGAAATGATGTATTGGGGATATAAGTTTGAGCAGTACATGTGTGCAGGTAACGTTGCTGTACATTTCTTTCTTTTAAAAATACCTAAAACAAGACTAAACCAGGACTAAATCAGGTCTTGACCAGAATGAGGCCCTGATGTTTTCTGACTTTATTATTCTGATATTTCCCATCAGAACTGCAAAACCATTTAAAATACTTTTAGTCCAGTTCAAAAAAGCAGTGGACAAAGTACAGATTCTGGCTCTTAAAATGTTGCAAGTACTGTAAAGTACATACAATGGCTACTTACAATTACAAAAAAAATTTTTTCCCCCAGATGATACCCACAGTGCCCCTGACCCCGGTGGAGTGGTTAACACAAATGAAGCCTTTTGCACTGTGGTGAAAACTCGGCTTGCAGATCACAAACTGCTCTTCTCCGGTGAAGTGGATTGTCGAGTTAAAGACTCCAAGGCTCCAGATCCGCCCGCCTGCTACGTTGAGCTCAAAACTTCAGCCGAAATCTGCACCCCCAAACAGCGCAGTAACTTACACAGGTGGGAGTTTTGAGTAGAGCCGAGCATCGTTTGCTGTCTGTGTCTCAGCTGAGCATGCATGTTCTTTCAGGTTTAAATTACTAAAGTGGTGGGCGCAGTCTTTCCTGCCAGGAGTACCTCAGGTTGTGGCAGGCTTTCGTGATCATGAGGGAGTCGTCGTGAAAATAGAAACCTTTCACATTTCAAAAATTTCACAACTGATCAAGGTTAAAAATTCTAAATGACCAAATGTATATTGTATTTTGTCAAATCCATGTAATTTTATTCTTGTTTTTTTTAGGGTGAATACAACTGCTGGAAGCCAACAGTCTGTATGAACTTCTGCAACAACTTTCTGGCATTCGTCAAGCAGGTGGTCTCTGAGGACAACCCGAGGTACAGTGCAACTTATTAATGAGTCTAAATAATTTTGCTTTAATTTAAATTGATATTAATTCATTTTTAGTGTTGTGTACCTGTTCAAATGGGAACCACAAAGAGATGTGACCTACACTATTCATAAAGACTCTCAGTATTGCTTCCTGCCGGAGTGGTATGTTGAGGAGCTCACGAGAACATAAGTGAACCACAACCAACATCTGAGGCCAGAAAAGCTGTTCGGTTGAGCATATTCTAAATGCAACTTTATTTGCCATGTTTTTCTACTAGAACAAAATGAAATAAAACTGTTTTCTAAATTGTGGTTTTAAATTATAATTTATTTGAGCTAAACAAGTAACTTAAACATGACATGATGACAATTCAGTAAGATCTCAAGTAATAAAATAATACAAACTCCACAATGTTATAAACAAAATGCATTTCCCTCACCTTTCACACACATTTCTATTCTGTTTGGTCCATTCACTTGTGTGAGGTAAAAATTGTTCTGACCAACTGCTATTTGTAGTACATTTAATAACAAACCTCATTGAACCTCATTTGTTTAGGATGTGTTACCTTGTTCCTTGCTTTGATTGTTAAATGAAAATGTTATTGTTTTTATTTTGGGGGTGGGCGCTTATAATCCTTTTGCTTCAGCCCACTCCTTTTGAGCAGACTAACTGCTCAAATAAACTAAAGGTTCAAGATGGACACCTCCAGTACGACTGAGAGCCTATAGAGACATTTCACAAAGGTTGTTCTCGCTTTCCTGTCCAATAAACATGTATAGAACTGTAAAAATATGATTAAAGAATGTAAACTTTTGCGGTGAGCTGCTTTGATGGTGATGCGTTACTAGTCACACAGTTCTGTTAAAAATGTCATACTGACCAAAAAGCACAGTAGCCATACATACACTCATGCTAGTTCCTCGTATCCATTTTGAACAGTACTGCAATATACAACAATTATATATTTTTTTACACACACTTCAAACCGTTCTTTTACATTATTGCAACTGAACATGTCAGAATAAACTGTACAATCTTGCACATGCGTAAACCTTGTGTCATTGGGATTTGCATAGTTGCCGCCTGTTAAACTTCAGTTAACTTCAGAGTTAATGATTCACACTCGGTTTAAGACACAGTGCAATTAAGAGGCTTAGAGGTTTGTACAATCATGATTCAGTAGTTAGTCTGGAATTGAACAGTTGATTTCGCCTTCTGTCATCACTTGATAGTCGGCTTAAGCCCCATGACTTTGAACGTAGCTGCAGTGATCTTCTCATACACCACAAACATCAGAGCGGCAGTCAGTACCGTCTGCAGCAGCTTGGCTTCAAGACCTTTGTACAGCCCAAAAAACCCCTGGCTCCTAAAACAAAAGAGACGAAAATTATGAACGAATAGAAAAAACGTTTTTCAATGTTTGAATGCACTTACTTTACTCTGTCCAGAAAGAGTTTTATCACATTTGAGAGGCTTCCCATGAGGCCACCTTTGCCATCACCCTTGTACTGACCGAACTGGCAAAGAAGGAATCATAGTATTAATAGAGATTTCAGATTATACAGCAGTGATTCTCAACCAGAGGCGGGTAGTACTCAGTTACATTTACTTATTAGAGTAGTTATATCATTCAGTACCTTTTACTTCTACCTAATCTTTACTCTTACTCGAGTTAAAAGTTACTTGTGCCACTGAGTAAATGTTAAAGTAGCAAAAGTTTGTTTTTAATACATTTACCGTATTTTTCTTTGGAAAATATTAGGATTTTTACATTATTACTAGTTATGTTTCTCATAATTTGTTATGACTAAATAATAATAAATCCGAATTTTACGCTCAAACAGTTACTCAGTATTCAAGTCACATTATCTCCAAGTACTTTTTAACTTTTACTTGAGTATTGATTTGGGTCACTACTTTTGACTTCTTCTTGGGTAAAATTATTTCAAAGTAACATTACTCTTACTTGAGTATATATATTGGCTACTCTACCCACCCTCTGTTCTCAACGGAGGCTGAATGTGTTTGTTTTTTTGATAGGTTGAAGGAGGTGGGTCCAGTTGACAACCAATGTTCCAGAGCATAGTTCAGAGTTCATCATAGTTCGTTCATAGTTACCCTTAGAATCGCCTGAATCGTCTGCAGTGGATATGTCACAGTGGTAGCAATGGCCTTCGCAATAGCACCAATAAGAAAAATTTCAGCTGAAGAAATCTGAGAAAATTGTATTGATATGGTAATTCACATTTAAATTAACTTTCTGAAATGTCCTTAGTACTGTACATCAATGCGTATGTTACCTTCTTGTTGCCTTTGCCTGCTCTCCTCTTCATGGCCTCATAAATCATAAACTGTATAGCTGGGTTCAGGACAAGGATGAGGGAGGGAAGGGTGCCATTCCACAGAGTCCCCACTCCTTCGCTGGCAATGATCTGGGAAAAGGCGTCTAAAAGCAAAAAGATTTTCCCCATTTATAAAGGCAGAAGCATTTGTAGTTTAAAGTTGGGCTGCACAATATGAGACAAAAATGGGATGTTCAATGTTCTATTGTAATATTTGACAGTTAAATCCAGATGGAAGACCTCAGTGATTCTGCAATATATCGCAGCTCCTTGTAAAAGGGATATTGCTAATATTGCGTTAACGATAATTTGGTGATATTGCGTTAACAATAATTTGGTGATATTGTGCAGCTCAAATGTGAACTAAAACATAAACAGATAAACACAAACCAAATATGCCTCTGTAATGTGTCTGATGGAGGTCTTCGTTTCTGAACTTTACTCCTTGCAGCTTGAGCCGTGTGTTGACCACCCACATGGGTGTGGTCAGGATCACATTCACTGCACCTGCATCAAAACAAAAAGTTATCTTTCTCTAGTTATCATTTGCAGTTGTGTAATAATTGTTTAGTACAGTAGTAGGTACCTGCCACAATCCCCATGAGCAGATCTTTACCAGGTCCAGACCTCTGAGGGCCAGCAATCATAACCTTCTTCAGCGTGTGGAAGGTGTAGAAGTAAACAAAGTTGGAACAGCAGAGGCTGGAGATCACCGGGAACCAGCCTCTGTACAGTGACAGTCTGATGGAAGAAGTGCAAATGTTAACAATAGCCTTTTCTACGACTAAGCAAGAAGAAAACATAACATACAAGCCTTCTTCCTTTGCTATTTCAGCCAAGATGATTGGTGTGGACTTGGATTTTCGTTTCTCGTCCACTTTTAAGATAAGAAAGAACACTGTGTACTTTGAAGATAAACATTTACTTTTTAGTGCATTTCTAAAATATTTACGCTTCATGGTGGGAAACTCTTAAATCAGAATTGTTCATATATGGATTACCACGTGCTCTGTCCAGATTATAAACAGATAAGAGATAATGTGTCAACCTTTGTGACATTAGTGTATTGATAGGTAAAGGTCAAACCTTTCCATTGATTTTGACACAAACTATGAAAAAGTCAAATTTAAACAAATGTCACGCTAAAAGACATTCAAACCCAATCATGACCATTTAAAAATCATTTATTTCCTTTTCATTTACCCAGCTGTTTATTTGCTTTGAGTTATGTGTACTATAACTTATTTAACCTCTGCCCCACATTATAAGACACTCACCCTGCAATCTGCTTTTGGCTGTATCTAAAGGGAAGAAGACCGACATCGCTGTCACACTACCCTGGAACATGAAACGACCAAAGCATCACATTATTAACAAGCCTCAGTCATTTATTTTACAATTAAGACTATTTTAAGCTCACCGTCGCACCAGCTACGGCATGAACCAGCGTCTCGTAAGACAGAAGGCCGATGTTGTGGGACATCCCTACAGCAGCTTTCACCCGGTCACAGCCTCTGACACGCAACGGTACCGAATGAATGGGCTTCCCGCGGGGCTATGCTAATTTAAACGGTTTTGGCACAAACGCAATTGACATAGCAGTTGCTAAAACCGTGTCTAATAGTAAAAGGGTGTTGTGTGTAAAGTGCGGAAAGTCTTAGAACGAGAGAAAAACTGGTAAGTCTCGCCACAAAGACCCGCCCACTGGGACATGATTGGCTGAGGGGCTTCTTCTTCTTCTTCTTCTTCTTCTTCTGTTTGGTTTATTGGCAGTTGGCCACC
The DNA here is from genome assembly GCA_021464625.1 of Proterorhinus semilunaris. Taxonomy (NCBI): domain Eukaryota; kingdom Metazoa; phylum Chordata; class Actinopteri; order Gobiiformes; family Gobiidae; genus Proterorhinus; species Proterorhinus semilunaris. The sequence continues at coordinate 20,606,611 of CM038352.1, read as the reverse complement.
TGCGTCGGGGCATTACCGCCACTTACTGGACAGGAATGTAACTCATTGAGAATGGTCGAGGGGCTTCTTCGCTACTGAATATTACATATAGCCATTTCTGGTTAAAGTAAACTCTACCGCCCTCTAGCAGCGTCGAGGTGTATGCGCAACATTTCAAGATTTTTTTTCTTCTTCCAAATATATGCATGATGATTAATATACCGAGAACAATTCCTGGTTTGTGAACCTGTTCTCAAACTATAGCAATAAATAGGCAACTATTCTGATTCTGATATCCAACCAAGATGAAAAACGTGCATTCAAAGTGATTTAAACATATAAGTACTAGGCCTATTTGAAGGGTTTATTTGCGAAAGGAAAAAAGAAAAGTAAATGTCTCTTCACACACAACAGTGTTTTTCATAACCAGATATGTTTCAGTGCCATAAAAACGTAGAGTATTTAATCAAATTGTAATGGAGGCAATTTGAGCATGAAGGCCAGTGAACCTGTGTAAACACCAGCTGCAAATTTTGAATGGTTTGAATGCATAATTAGGCTACTCAAATGTGCATAAATTGGTGAATGTTCAAGTTCAGGTAGGCATACGCTTTACATTATGGAATTATAAAATGTTTAAAAGCTAAAAAGTATAAAAATTAAAATAATCGCTGAATAATGAGTGACGACAACTAGCCTATACCAATATGGGGCGCCAAATGTAACATGCCTTATTTCGTGGACAGAATGACTTTTGTGTCACGAAATACATATATTCATTACGAAATCACGTTACATCGTAACGCCGTTTGTCCACGGAATACACACATTGGTTTGCATTGTGTCCACGAAACACTGAAGAGAGCACGTCGTTTCGTGGACCAAATTGACTGGTGGGCTTTTGCTTTCGTGGACATAAGGCTGAACACTATTCACTGTCGTACACGAAATAAACTTTCGTCATAAAAGTATTGTGATGTGATACAGAAGGCATTCCGTCCACGCAATAGTAACTTCATAACTTACGAAATGCATTCAGTGACACGTGCTTTCATTCCGTGCACGAAATGCATAATGGTATACATTTCGTGAGTCAGCGGTTTACGAAATGAATTATGTGACACGATAATGTCATTCCGTGGACGAAATGCATTATAGAATCACGAAATCAGTTTTGTGACCTGCAACAATACATTTCGTGAGTCAGCAGTTTACATAATACACTTTTGACTCACGAAACAGTGAGTAAACAGTTATGTTATGTTTACGAAATGTTTACGAAATGTCACATAATTCATTTCGTAAACTGCTGACTCACGAAATGTATTGTTGCAGGTCACAAAACCGATTTCGTGATTCTATAATGCATTTCGTCCACGGAATGACATTATCGTGTCACATAATTCATTTCGTAAACTGCTGACTCACGAAATGTATAGCATTATGCATTTCGTGCACGGAATGAAAGCACGTGTCACTGAATGCATTTCGTAAGTTATGAAGTTACTATTGCGTGGACGGAATGCCTTCTGTATCACATCACAATACTTTTATGACGAAAGTTTATTTCGTGTACGACAGTGAATAGTGTTCAGCCTTATGTCCACGAAAGCAAAAGCCCACCAGTCAATTTGGTCCACGAAACGACGTGCTCTCTTCAGTGTTTCGTGGACACAATGCAAACCAATGTGTGTATTCCGTGGACAAACGGCGTTACGATGTAACGTGATTTCGTAATGAATATATGTATTTCGTGACACAAAAGTCATTCTGTCCACGAAATAAGGCATGTTACATTTGGCGCCCCATAGGTGGAGTGGATCTGTAGCCCTTGAAAACAGATGGACTGAATATGTAGGATTACATTACTCCAAACAAAACCCAACTCCAGGTGCGCTTTTGATTAAGTAATTCTAACACGGATAAAAGCTCAAGCTGCATCTTAAAATGGGTCCTTTAAATGTTCATATTTGTTTATATTTATCACATAATTTTTATCAACACATCACTACATTGAAAACTAAACAGCCTGTCTTGGACGGATTTAGGTGTGTTTACAGTGTCACGTCGACTGGACTTTGCTTTAGTTTTATGGCCTGTGAGTTGGTGATATGCTGACACCCCGCCCTGGCCCTGGTGATCATTCTCAGGTAGGGAGAGCTGCTTTACCATCTCCATCTTCACAGGTAAGAAAGATGTCGAGATATCACAAAGCAGCCATTGACGGGAATTTGGATATTCTAAAAGAGGCCACAACAAAGGACCTGAACACTGCGGACGAGGATGGCATGACACCCACTTTACTGGCGGCCTTCCATGGACGCGTCGATGCTCTTCAGCTCATCTGTAGCCGAGGGTGAGACTTTCATCCTAAATACACATACACTGGGCTTAATACAGAAACAGGGAGAATAGAATAGAATAGAACTGTGTTAAGTATTGCTGGGTTGCAGGTTCTAGAATGTGATGATGTCACCGGACCCAGCGGGGGGCAGGAGCCAGTTTTTTCTATTAACAGCATTACACTTTCACAAGTCGTAGCTCAAAAGAAAATGTGTGAATTACAAAAATGATCATTAATATCAGTCACTGGGTCCATGATCTCTCTGTACAAGAGCAAAAATGTCCTTAAAAACAAAATAATGTTTCCTCTATATAATAGTATTGGTCTTTAGAATGCTGTGATGTCACCTGCAACCCAGCAATAGTGTTGAGAGGCCAGGAGGCTATTTCTGTCCAATTCTATCGAATTGTTCTAAATGTTTCCGAAAACATCCTGTTGATCTCTCTGTCTCATCAGATATTTCAAACAATTCGGGTAAAGAGGTCAAATTAATGCAGATTTTTAACCAAAGCAATGCCCGATTCAGACATGGTTTTCTATGGCAAGCTGCTCCTGTTATATAAGCAATCCTGGCTTTTATTACCGATAAATGACGCACCACCACAGGACTTTCATACTTAATAGCTTACACATTATGACCAGGTGTGGTTTCTACACTGAATGATTTCTTATAAACGTGCAATAATGTAGAAACTTGACCATTGACGAAACAAGCAAATGTGATATCACGTTTAATAATCATCTCGAACAACACACAAACATATGATAGGATAACGTTGACTGTAAATGCTGACCAACATGATTGTTTTTGTTCTTTGTGCAGTGGGGACCCGAACAAAAGTGACATCTGGGGGAACACGCCGTTGCATCTCGCTGCAGCCAACAACCACATGCAAATCCTGAGTTTCCTTGTCAACTTCGGGGCCAACCTGTTTTCCCTGGACAATGACTTCCACACAGCAATGGATGTTGCAGCTTCACGTGATCGCATGGACTGTGTGCGCTTTCTGGATGCCTCCGCCTCACAGGAGACCAACAAACACTCTAAAAAGGTTGCAGACAAAAAGAAAAAGGCCATCAAGGAGGCAGAGATCCGGGTGAAGCAGTGTGAGAAGGTTCAGAAAAGACACCAGAGCAAGATGGACAGAATGTATCGAGAACCCGCCGCTGGGTCGGTCTCAGAGGCCAGCGTGGAGGCAGCTCACATGGGCACGATCACCAGTCTCAGTGAGAAAAACATAAAGAACAAGGGCGGGTCCCTGGCTGCAAGGGTTAAAGGCACACTGCAAAGGAGGGGAAGCAAAGACAAGGGTCTAATGCAGGCATCAGGAGCAGACAGCAATGTGATTTTCCGCAAACCAGAGAATGCCAAACCAGATATTTTAGGTGTCTTCAATGAACAAGATGAAACTATCTTGGAGGAAACTGAAAGCAACTACAATGAGGATGCTGATGAAGACGTCCAGGTGAAGCCATCCATATTCAACCGGCCGGGACTTGGAGGCCTCATATTTCAGCAAAATTCAGGCTTTGAGTCAGATGAACTTCCGAGTGGTGGTGTAAATCTTGATTACTTGTTAGAAAATATGATCGAAGCCGAGGATGAGCTGACACTGGATGGTGATGGTAATTTGCCCTGGGAGCAGGAGGACCTCGGGCTGGATGATGTTGAGGATGAAGACACTTCTCCTCTCGATACGTTCCTGAGCTCCATCTCGTTGCCAGAGTTTGCTTTAGCATTCAGCAAAGAGCACCTAGACCTAGAAGCGCTGATGCTTTGCTCTGATGATGATTTAAAAGGCATTCGGATCCAGTTAGGTCCCAGGAAGAAGATTCTAGAGGCTATTGCCCGCAGAAAACATGCTTTGGAGAGTCCTGGCAATATGCATGACAGCAGTCTTTAGAAACTACTGTATTGGCAAACTATTGTTGTAAGTTTATTATGTGTTTATTAATGTGTTTGAAAATAGAAACACCATGAATACATTTTTATGTATTTTTGTTGTAAATATACAATAAAATAATACACGTGAGACTCCAAACATGTAAGCTACAGAATATTTCTGATTATAATGATTACATATGGAAATAAATATCTGTTCCTGATCATGTAGAACTGTGTTGTCGTCTCTGTGGTTGTTGATTGGGAAAACTATAAACAGGTACAAACCAGGAAGTAAAGGAACATAAGTCTCTTGAGTCACACACTGTGGGAGGAGCTCAATCACAGAGGCGTAAACTTCTTCTAGCGTCAGCTGCTGCCAAACCAAACTGTGCGAGAGGAGCGGGGTTGCTCTGTTCCAGTCACGATTATGCATTTAAGGTATGCGTTTATTTATCCAACAAACCATCATTTAAAACTTCACGTCGAACTCATACAGAAAGAGCCGTTTTACCGCATGAAGCTCCGTGAGCGGCAGCAGTGTGGCTGCATCACTGCTAAGCCTCATTAGTGCTAATAGACTATCTCAGACATCATGTCAGGCATAGTTTTACTGTCATTCTGCTAAGAACATAACTCCTGCGGGACATACTGTTCTGATAGATGTTCTTTTCTGACAGCCAGGCACATGTGAAGCAAAGAGTTTAGGTCTTGTTGGTGACCCCTAACCTGACTTATTGGCTTTGCAGGTTTGCTTAGCAAAGTGAGATGGCAGATCTTACTTTAAACGTTACACACTCACCGCCCGCTTTGAACTTGACCTATCCTGCAACCAGTACCCCTACGGCCCCCCCTGTGCCCCTGAGCAGTGAGGACTATCTTTTTGTAGAGAGCAGACACCCTAGCACTGTCCTGCAGGGACTCAACAGTCTGCGCCTCAACAATGCTTTCTGTGACGTGACCCTGTGCTGTGGGGGACAGGAGTTCCCCTGCCATCGCATTGTACTGGCCTCCTTTAGCTCTTACTTCCAGGTAAACTCTCGAAGTAATACACTGTCTTTTTTTGTCTTGAAATACCCTTTAACGATACTTCTACAGGCAATGTTTTCTACTGACCTTATCGAGTCCAAACAAGATCGTGTTGCCATTAATGGAGTTGAACCCCAAATGATTGGGATGCTCGTGAGCTACGCATACACATCTGAGGTTTACATTTCTAAGGCAAATGTGCAGGTAAAGGAATGATCCAGCTTTTCTGACCTGAATTGTCAAGAGAAATAAATTATATTTCTGATCCAGGCACTTTTGGCAGCAGCCAATCTTCTGGATGTTATGGCTGTCAGAGAGGCCTGTTGTCGCTTTATGGAGCGTCAGATGGACGAGATGAACTGTGTGGGGATTCACTGCTTTGCCGAAGCTCATTCTTGTAAAGTGCTTGAAAAACGCAGCATGGACTATATTCTCGAGCACTTCAGCAGTGTTTATCAGCAGGTAATTGAGCTCACACGTCTAATAGGCTCTACGATCTCTGATCGGATTTTAAATGTTTCATTTCAAGCACATATTCTGCTCCTTTTTACTAGGAGGAGTTTCTTTCTCTGTGTGTGGACAAACTAACAGAGATTATTGCTAGTGACCATCTTAATGTGCTCAAAGAGGAAGTTGTTTTTGAGGCTGCTATGCAATGGCTTAACAAATGTCCTTCTCGTAAACAAAACTTTGAAAAGGTGAGGTTGTTACTTTGGTCTACCCTCTCACTAAGTACATTAAGCGCATCATTTTATTGGCTGACTAATGGAATAACAGTAGTTACAAACTTTGCTTTGCAGGTGCTGGAGCATATTCGTCTGCCCCTCATCAGCCCTTACTACCTCCATGATGTCATTGAGTCTCTTGATGTTGTGAAAGATACTCAGGCCTGTCAAAGACTCATCTCTGAAGCCAAGGACTATTTGCTGTTAAAGGATCGCCGTGGAGAGCTTTACTGCCCCAGAGCAAGGCCACGCCGGTCCACTGGTAAAGCAATAGTCCGTGCACCAACACCTAAATACTCTTAAACAGTAACTCTCAACTGGTGGGGCGGGAACCAAAAGTGGGACAATTTTCAGTGAGCCTTTTTTTTTATTTTATTTTTTTACTATTTTCCATCTGGAACTGTCTTTTAAAGGTTAATGTTATTGGGTCATTTTGATCATAATTTCAGTCTTAAAGGCATATCTACTGCTTGTTCATGAAAAACATGTTGAAAATACAATATTTATACGATATCTGATGAATTGCATTTTTATTTGGGTTTGAGGCTTGTCGTCCACGGGTAATGGGTCCTGAAGCCATACCACGTGAGAACCACTGCAGAGTTGTTTTCCTTTTTTTTTTCCTTTTTATTTAATGAAGCATGTTCTTTAAATAATTGTATAATGAAAGACCTACACTCCACCATGCTACACTCATTGAATAGATGTAGTTTTCTTTTAGATGAAAGTCTATTAAAAGCATTTGTGCCTCTTCTCTGCGTTTTGCTGCCTCTTCTCTGCGTTTAACTATTGCATGTTACCGTGGCAACAGGGACCGCAGAAGTGATCGTGACAGTCGGCGGCGAGGACGACAAGGTGGTGCTGCGCAGCGTGGAGAGCTTCGATCCCGTCAGCAGTCAGTGGAAGAATCTGGCCTGTCTGCCCTTCGCCGTGAGCAAGCACGGGCTGGTCGTGTCCGGTGGGTCACCTGTGTCCACTTTTAACAACAAAAATTATTAACAAAATATCAGCAGAATGAAACGGTAACTCAATTAATTGACATGTACGGAATAAAAAATGTAATTTAAATACACTTGTGTAAGTGTGTCTGTGTATCTTTAATTTGTGTTGCGGGGTTTAGCTTAAAAATGACTGTGTTTCTGGTTGCAGACTCTACACTGTACCTGGCGGGAGGGGAGTTTCCTGACGGCTCAGCTAGCAGAGAAATGTGGCGCTATGACCCATGTTTTGACTCCTGGATAGAGATGGCGCCGATGAATGTAGCGCGCTCTGAGCTGGGTACGGCACTATGTTTTACTGTATGGCTTTCTTTTCTGTGCAATGATTTGAAACAAGTAATGTTCGTATTTGTGACTCCCCCAGGGTTGGTCATGCTGGATGGCTTTGTGTATGCCGTCGGCGGCTGGGAGGGGCGCTCGCGTTTAGACTCTGTGGAGTGCTACAACCCTCACACAAACTGTTGGCAGTTTACGGAGTCTGTGAAGATGGCAGTGACCAGCCCTGCAGTCGTGGCTCTGGATGGACTGCTGTATGTTACAGGTAACTGGAATCTGTCAATTCTTTATCTGTGGTTCATTAATACGAATGATAAATGCCTCTAGGTGGCGCTGTTCTGGAAGACGGTGATGGCACAGATCTTGCTCAAGTGTACAACCCCAAGACTGCTACGTGGACTGAGGTTGCCCCGATGCAGATCGCACGCTCTGGTTCAGCAGCCTGCACTCTCAAAGGGAAAATATTTGTTATAGGTAAACGCTGATTTCTTTTTTTTCGTGATGGTATGTTTTGTGGTAGCATGTGACTTGAGCGCTCGCCTTTAGGAGAGCGGGTTCTATGCAACTGTTTTACTGAGGCCAACCATAAAAGAAACTGCCCACTAAGTTCAAACACCAAGAGTTTTCCTACAATTCACTGAGTTCTGTGATTGTAGGGGGATGGCATGCATCAACAGAAAACACAGACAAAGTAGAGTGTTACAACCCCAAAACAAACCAATGGACCATGTGTGCGCCAATGAAGGAACGCCGCTATCGGCCTGGAGCTGCTGTGGTGGATGGAAAGATCTACGTGCTGGGAGGAGAAGAGGGCTGGGATAGGTAAGAGATGAGGATCTAAACGGACGTTTGTTGTTCACTTACTGCTTTTATATGTATTCATTTTTTATTAATTCAGGTATCATGACACCATCGAAAGGTACTGTGAAGACACAGACACATGGGAGATCGTTGGGGAAATGCCAACCAGTCGTAGTTGGCTCAGCTGCGTGTCTTTGCAACTGAGAAAGGACATTCAGATGAGCAGCTGTCCTGGGTCGCCAAATGACTGAAAAGCAAAAACGGGACCGCTAAAACACAGGGTTTTGTTTACCGTTTGCCAAGAACAAAACGCCGCAATGCTTGGCTCTTTGCTGGTCACGTAAACGAAGATTTGGCCCATTTTGTTGCAGGTGTCTGTTTGAAGGCAGTTTGTGCGAACATGAGTAGCCTAGTCGGAGTTGTACACAAAAGGAAGGGCCTTATGTGAGCCATGTTGCCAGATCGAACCTCTGTGTAATGTGAACATGTTTGTATTGCTTATGACTATTTTGGAAGAGCGTAATGCTGATTTTCCAAGCCATGACAGTGTATTTTTGTATCGTTAATGTGTGTGCAGTTTGTATAATGGCTGGGAGGTATGTAGCTGTTGTTAAAAGATGACCCATGGGCAAGTGGACATGTTTTTGTATGTGTGACTTTTCTTTTCTATTCAGAAGCCTGTGTTTCGTAAACAATTTTAGTCTATCAATAAATGTGAATGTATGTGGAGATTATTTATGTAATGTGATTTGTCAGTCTGTGCAAAGCGGGCCTGGTTCTACAGCGGTGCATTAGACGCTAATTTCGAAATGGTTTCACCCGCCGTTTTTTAGTTGTGGAGGATCTCTATTTTTAATCTGTGCCACTTGTGATAAACTGTCATTAAAAGCTAAAGTGCTTTAATCTCTTAACCCCCGCCTTAACCACATTTCCCCCAGTTCGGCTTTACCCAAATCTCCAAAAGCTTCTTGACTGGAGCTTACAGCCTCTTACAGGCCAGTGTAACAGCTCATTTGAAAGCTAAGACCTACAACATTTATATTTTTATATTATATTTGACGTTTCTCTTTTTGTTTTTTGTCGAGCTTTTTTGTTTTTCTGTTGCCTTTTGGATGCTTTTTTTCCTGTCTTGATGATTTCTTCACTTTTTTTGTGACGTTTGTCGCTTCTTTTGTTTTTCTGACGCTTATCTGTTCATCCTTGTTTTCGTCTCGTTTTTGCTGCTACTATGACGCTTTTTTTCCAAGAAGCTTTTAGATTTGGGTAAAGCCAAACATGATAGAATGTGCTCGGTTTCAGGTGGGGGTTGAGAGGTTATTAACATCGCACATAATGTTAATGTCTATGGTTAATATGATTAAATTTGGCAAATAAAATAAACCCAGTTCGGGAATATCCACTGTTCCCATGGAGATCCGCCATATTTGTGGCTGTTAGCATACATTTTCCATAGTATGAAAAAGTGAAGAAAAAAAACACACTGTGGTTTCCAAGTGTTTTAATGTGAACCCCAGTTTTTTACCTTTAAAATCTCTATTCGTTTATTATTGCTGCACGGCCCGTGTTGCTCAACTACCTCTTTTAGGCTCACTGCAGTATCTTAACTTTGTAATTAATCTTCGGTGGGACGGTGCATCGCGGGGCATTGTGGGTGCAGAGTCGTCCTGCCGCCATCGCTGTCTTTGGAGCCGGTGAAGGAGAGGCACAGTCATGAGAGGAATTCGCTCTTTGAACTGGATTTCTGTGAGTTTCCCGTGTTGTAATTACAACCTCACCCATTACGAGACATACTTTAGTATTTCAGAGGTTCACGCTGCTTGTCAAGGCCAGTGTCTGTCCCTGCTGCACAGTTAGCTGCCAGAGGCTCGTACTAGTAGCATGATTCTCGTTAGCACTGCTTTGGAAATAAAACAGGTTTTCTATTTCACTTTATTATGAATAATAGTATCAACCTATAGTTTTAACCCAGGGCTTAAAATATTTCACAATTTTAATGTTTATGCTGGGCTGTGGTGTGATAAATCTGAAGGTCATTGCATTTATACATTTCTCTTTTTGAGAGATAATTCTCATAAACACATTATGATCAGTAAAGGCTTTGAGAACTATCACATTTAAAGGTACAGACATAGTTGACATGATCTGAGTGGGGACCCTGCATACCCTGTACTATATTGAATTACAATCACAAGGGTTGTCTCAAGTCACCATGTTTGACTCAACATGGTGACCTGACCCACAACCTGCCTGTATTTGCGTTTAAAAGATGGCACTTAAAACCTTGTAACTGATTTTGTATTTATTTTTTGTTTCTATAAATTATTAAAGCGAACATGTCTCAAATCTCAATAACCCGCTGTACATGGTATCATTGGTGTCTTGCTGTCATTATAGTTGCAGTTTTGGTATCACTGACTTGTTTGTTTATCAATGTAGGACTGGGTATTTAAAAAAAAAAATCGATACCAGTACTTTAACGATACTTGGTTTTTGATACTGGAACGATACTTTTTCCGATACCTATACTAAAATATATGTTGTTTAAAAAATGTTTTTGTGGCAAAAAATAAGAAAGAATTGTGTTCAGAATTTTTTTTGGAAAAAAAAACATTGGAAGAAAAAATGGGTGGCATCAAAACTTGTATCTAAATATTTTTTATCATTCAATACTTTCATTTTTTCTGAGACCACATTGGTATCGCATAACGGTACCCAGCCGTATATCAATATAACCTGGAATATTCCGCAGTGTGGTTTGCCATTAATGCCAAGAAAATGTGCCGTCTTTCCTCAGAAACGGTGTTACGCTGCACCCAGAAGAAGCAAATCCTTGACTGAACCTCTTGCGCTGCGAAAACCATCAGGAGCAGCCCCTCTCCCTCCTCAAAATGTCCAGGTAACGCATTGCTTAACACAAAATATAGTGCAAGTAGGGATGTCAATATTAACCGGTTTTAGGATTACCACGATTATAAAAGGACGCGGTAGGTTATCCGTAAGAATTTCAGAAGCCACGGTTTACCGCAGAAATTTTTCACGGTGACGCACGAGCTGAGTAAACTCACCGCTAGTTGAGCAAGGCAGAAGGACGCTCTCCTGTTGTATCCATCCAAAAACGATTGAAATCAGCAGAGAGTCTCTTTAGGATCCAAAAGATGACCAAGGCGTTGTTGTTGTCGATGGACGTCCGTTATGCAAACCCTGTCGTCAGAAAGTTGCCGCAAAATGCGCTGATATCGGCTACGTCGAATATAAACAACATCTTGGAGATAATCCTTCGCTGTAAATGTTCAGGTCAAGGTAACGAACTGCAGAATTACCCAAAACGTTGTCCAAATGTTCGGAAATAGCCGCCACAACTGGCTCAGGATGTAAACATAAAGCTAACACGCTCCGCTCTGCTTCAGCGCGACAGAACGGAAAGTGAAACCGTGCTCATGTGAAAATCAGCTGTAAACACGTTTCATTCTCTGTTCATCAAAACATCTGACAAATAATTAAGCAGCAGCTTAACCTTTGAGAACATAAACCTAGCCTAGCTTGTGGCCTAATAATATATAGTAAAATAATTATGATAATTATGGTCATTATAAAGAAGTAAAGTTGACATTGTGTTGTATTATTCAATGTAGGCCTATTTATGTTAATGCAAAACAATCTTAAAGCATTTTTCATTTTTAGAAACCGTGAATGTTTACAAGTTTACAAGTATTAAAAAGCTTTTTAAAGACAAAAACTAAAAATATCAGTTCTTTCCTTTCATTCGGTCAATAATCGTAAAAATCTTTCACAATAATCGTGACTCAAATTGAAATCGTGACAACCCTAAGTGCAACTTTAAATTACAAAAGCAGACTTGTAACAGTTATAACAAGCAATCACCCGATATATTGTATAGAAACAAGAAATGATGATTTGTTTGTTTGCGTTGCTTTAGGTTTCCAAACTTCCAAATGGACTCGTCATTGCGTCCCTGGAGAACTACTCACCCATATCCAGTGTTGGTTTGTTTGTGAAAGCTGGAAGCCGCCATGAGACTGTGGATAGTCCAGGTGTTGCCCATGTGCTGCGACTAGCATCAAACCTGGTAATCTACTTTTATCCAATACGGTCAATAACAGTTCACAGCAACATATTAGAAGCCGTGTACTGTTCAGTCTTCAAGAATGCTCTATTTACTCTGGTTTACAGACAACAAAAGGTGCATCTGCTTTCAAGCTTTGTCGAGGTGTGGAAGCGTTGGGTGGTAGTCTCAGGTTGGTGAAAAGTTTGTGCTTGTCATAAAATGCATGTTTATATGTCTCTCTTACCATTCCTGGGATCTTTCTTTAACCATATCTTTTTATGTGAAACTTAATAGAAGAAAAATCAAAAGAGAAGAATCAATAATGCTCTCCAAATCCAAATGGAGAGCAATGTTGTTGGAAAGCACCTTCATTTTAACAGCATTGTTTACCTGCCTTACAGTGTTACCTCAACACGAGAAACCATGATCTATTCTGCAGAGTGTTTCAGAGATGACATGCAAGTATTTTTTCAGTAGAGGCTTGTTTCAAAACATTTTGAAGACATTTGTTGCTTCAGTTTAATTAATAATGACTCTATATATACGTATATGACTGTAGCCACTCACTCCTGGAGCATTTAGGCAACGTGACCACAGGCCAAGAGTTCAGACCATGGGAGCTGGATGAACTGACAGCAAGAGTAAAGATCGATAAAGCCATGGCACAACAGTCTACTCAAATAGGTAAACTACTCTAACAACTGGATGATGGCACGGTTACAGTGGGATGAAAATGTATGTGAACACTTTGGAATTTCTCACATTTCTGACTAAATTGATCATAAAATGTGGTCTGATCTTCATCAAAATCATAAGAATGAACACAAAGTGTCTGCTTAAACAATTACATGTTATCATATTTTTAAACGCCCAGGAATCTCGCTGAACTGCAACAGTTTTGTAAAGAGGAATGGTCCGAGATTAATCCCGATCATTGTGAACGTCTAATCTGCAACTAAAACAGCCCAACACCATGATTCTCCTGCACCATACTTCACAGTGGGGAATGACGTTGTGTGTTCCTCCCAAACTGTTCAGCTTTGGTTTACGAAAGAGCACTTGGATGCTCCAAAAGGACTACTGGAAAAATATTCAGTGGACCCAAAGTTGAACAGTTTGGGAGGAACACACAACGTCATGGGCGGAGGAAAAATGGAACAGCACACCAACATCATAACCCTATTCTCACTGTGAAGTCTGGAGCAGGAGTATCATGGTGTGGGGCTGCTTTGTTGCCTCAGAGCCTGAACAACGTGCCATCATCAATAGACGAATTAATTCACAAGTTTATCACAATATTTTGCAAAAAAACCTGAGACATTCACAACATGCATGGAATAAGTAATTGATCCCTTGTATTAAATATCTGCTGATTTTTCTTTTGCAGCAATAACTGCTTTCCTGTAGTTGCAGATTAGACGCTCACAATGATCAGGATGAATCTCGGACCATTCCTCTTTACAAAACTGCTGCAGTTCAGCAAGATTCCTGGGCCTTTAAAAATATGATAACATGAAATTGTTTGGGTGTGATTAGTTTAAGCAGACACTTTTTGTTCATTCTTCTGATTCTGATGAAAATCAGACCACATTTTATGACCAATTTAGTCAGAAATGTGAGAAATTCCACAGTGTTCACATACATTTCCATCCCACTGTATGTTAACATTCATTTGGAAATTCTGTGTTGTTTGCATTATATTGTTTATTTTGCTGCTTTGTTACATTTCTTACTATGTTTTCTTATTCAGGTGTTATTGAGAAATTGCACGACGCTGCATACAAAAATGCCTTGTCCCACTCTCTGTACTGTCCTGACTTTATGGTTGGACGTGTGTCTTCTGCACAGGTACAGATCTCTACTGCAGAAGTTACTTATACCTGTTGAACAGAAAATCACATTCAACTTTTGTCTCTCTCTGATTTCTCTTCTTAGCTACATGCCTTTGTTCAAGACAATGTCACCACTGGCAGAATGGCTCTGGTTGGATTAGGCAAGTATTTATTTTCATAAACTTTAACAAACACTGAAAACGTTCTCTAGTGATTACAGGATCGACATCATGAGAAATCCTCTCTGTTGAGCTTTTAAGATGAGCCTTTATTGATCACACATTGGAGAAATTCACTCATTACATTCAGCTCTCAGAAACACTCGGGGTGTGCAGGATAGAAAGGAAATGTGCAAACAATTAAATAGTAAAAATAGAGGTATCTTATATACAATGACTACCAAAAAAACTTTAAGGGGGCAAAAAATATAAACTGTAAAAAAATAAGATAAACAGACTATACCCCATTGACCATAAATATCAATGGAGGGAGGGAGGCGTGGCTTTCAGAGCGTGCAGGCTGACGGAAGCTCAATCATGCAGACGTTTGGCTGGGTTTTTGGATCCGCTTCCATATTTAAAACCGCTCCAAAATATAAATTGCGTGGACACGTGGAGGTAGGAATTACTTAAATAGAGGTAAAAAAGATTACCACTTCGTTAGGGCTTCCAGAAGTAGGTTACAATTAGTTGATTGATGTAGAGTCTTATGTTTTAATCATGTTATAATGTTATATCATCAAAAACATACCTGGAGTGATGTTTAGTTTAATTTGTTTCAGTTGATATCCATCTTCTGCACTCAAAACGCCAGCCCACACTATGAAGTGTAGAGAGTAGGCACTTTCACCAAACTTGTTTTGATTTTGGCCAAACCCCCCTCTAAAGCAGCAGTGGCCACAGGGTGCCCTCTGCTGGCGTTTGGTATAACTATAGTCAAATAACGCTTTCAATGCATGCATACATTATTTTAACTTGTACAACTAAAATATCAATGTATCATGGAGTACTTTGAAAATAGTATATTTTTGTACTTTTACAGTGTTTTATGATGATCTATTGAGTAATGATCTGTTGTCTCAGGTGTGAATCACTCTGTTCTGAGGCAGTTTGGGGAGGGGATCCTTAGTACTCGCAGTGGCCCTGGAGCTCCTGTTGCTAAAGCTATGTACCGTGGAGGTAGGACTTCGATTTGTCCATCAATGTGAAGGGTATCTTCTTTGTGCCATCCACCGGCGCCATCAGTGCTCATCTCTTGCATCCGATCTTTCAGGTGAAGCTCGGATACACAACACTGACGACCTGGTGCACCTGCTGGTCGCTGGTGAAAGTGCTGTGTCTGGAAGTGCTGCTGCAAATGCCTTCAGTGTCCTGCAGCATATTCTTGGAGCCGGTCCACATGTGAAAAGAGGTTCAAATGTCACCAGTAAACTTGGTCAGGGCATCGCCAAAGCCACTTCACAGCCATTTGACGTAAGACCTTGTTTTAATTTTATTGTTGGAATATCTTACCTCATGTAACTCAACTTAATAATAAAATAGAAAAACATAATATCTATGATAGCCATATCGAAGAAGCCACAATATATCTATATCTATGTGAGATTTACACAATGTTTGCTGACACAAACGAAATCATGTGGTGAGGTTTCCTATTTGTCTTCATTTTAGTCCTTGGTCCTATTTTAGTCTTTTAACAAAGAAATAAATAATTCTTAAATTTTTGTTTAAATCTAGATGAACGGAATGGATTCATCTACAGTTAATGGCTACAAGAAAGTTTAAAGATTCAATAGATTTTTCTAGATTTGAGATCAACTTTATAACTTTCTTTCTTTGTTATACTGAGCCTGAGTTTCCGTTTTGTGCAGGCAACTGCCTTCAGTGCTTCTTACTCAGACTCTGGCCTGTTCGGATTATACACTATTTCACAAGCTGGTGCTGCAGCAGAGGTAAACCTCAGATTTCTCTTTTCAAAACGGTCATGATCTCTGGTAAACTGTAGACATGTGTGTCTATTTACTTTGACGGTGTTCTCAGGTGATCAGAGCTGCCATTTCTCAAGTGAGAGATGTGGCTGAGGGCAATGTGTCCGATGTTGATATCGACAGAGCAAAGTAAGTGGAGCTCTTTTGTACCAGGTTAATACAGGACTGACGCGTATCCACTGATCACACATGACTTATTTAGGAACCAGGTAAAAGCAGAGTATTTGATGTCACTTGAGAGCTCTGCGGGTCTGCTGGAGGAGATTGGGACACAGACTTTGACGACGGGAACCTACCAGGGTGCTGCCAGTGTTCTCCAGGGAGTTGATGCCATCACACCCGATGATCTGATCAAGGTGAGCAATGATGCCATGGCCTTGTAGGTCAGTATTTGTGTTTCACAAAGTTAATTTACTGAAGCTTCTGATTTTAGGCTGCAAAATCTTTTGTGGATGGCAAGAAAACGATGGCAGCCAGTGGACTGCTCGTCAATACACCATTCGTGGATGAATTGTGAAATGGAGAAGGCAATTTTAACTTGGATTTACATACAAGCTTAAAATGGAAAGGACCTCTACCAAAAGGAGCCATCATGTGCTACGAATCACTCAGTGTCAGTATTGGATTGTTCTGCAGTAAAACCCAATGTTGAGCCGGAGCAATACAATTTAACTCTGACAATTTTATGTTTCAACTGTATCTATGTAAATGAAAGTAAAATGTTAAAATCTACTGGGAAAAAATTTGTCTAATGTATTGTCTAGTTTATTTTAGCTTTGTACTGATTCTGCTTGACATTTGGTAAATGACAGGGTAAGCCAATAGAGGGACCCAAAGACCGTATACAGCGCCTGTACTGAATTTTAGAGGTTCTATTCTACTTATGTGGAAAAAAACAGACAAATGACTTTGAAATAAAACTCAAGGTGTAATTTTCTTTGTGCTGCATTTTAGTGCAATAAAAGTAATTAGTCACTCCCTTTGTGAAACCGACTCAACTATAGGTATCAACATAGAACAAAAATCAATACATTAAATCGGATTAAAATTGAGACACACTTTTGCAATTGAACAATTCAAAGACAGTTACTCACAGACCAAAATGTATTAAGGTTGCAGCGCTGTATAAAGTAGGGCTGCACAATATATCGCAAAAAATATCGTACTGCGATTTTAGGTGATGCACTATCTGTATCGTGAGAGGCCACAATACATCGCAACATCACTAAAGTCTTCATCTGACTGAGATCGACACGTTTGTTTTGCAAACTCAGCCCAAAAATGCACTGAATTTATACATAATGTAGTGGTGCTGATGTAATGTTTAAGTCTTTTCACACAATTTGCTGAAAAACTAGTTACTTACAATTTGTGTTTAATCAGAATGGAACATATTGTGTTGAAATGCTTTAGTAAAATATCGCAGTAATATCACGATTAGGGTTGGGCCATATCGTTATTGTGATATAATGTTTTGATATCGTTGTGGACACAATATAATTTATGTTACGCTCTGCTCCATCAGAGCAGCATAAACGGTGACTGTAGAACACGGGGACACGTGCTGAAAAAGTAAAATGAAATGAAGGATGTAAACTGCTTGAGTAGATCATATTTGGAAGACAATTATGCCGTAAAAAAAAGAAAAGAATAAAATATCACTGAATGAATCTTCCCAATAGGCGTAAGGCTGGGATTTTGAAGTAATTTGTCCATTGTCAATTATATCGTTATCGTGATATTTATTTTTTCATATCATGATATAGATTTTAGGCCATATCGCCCAGCCCTAATCACGATACTGTGCAGCGGTATCGCATATCGCAAGTTATTTCAATACCATGCAGCCCTAGTGTAAAGGCTGTTTGCTTTACCCAATGAGTTGAACGTCTCCGAATCAAACCCTGAATACATTGGCAGTGCCTTGTGCACTGACTGGTGTGAAAGATATTCAGCATGGATTATAATGACAGTGTTTTAAGAATAGATCTATGCAGTATTCCCATCAGGACATCATGACCCCCTCATGGTTGTTGTCACCGCGAGAGGAGCCCGACCCCTCAGATGGACGAGAGCACAGTGCTGTGTTTGTGTGCGGCTTTTGCGTGGGGGGGGGACTCGCCTGATGTCATTTGATAGAGAAGAGGGGGTGTGATGTAGCGGTGGACACACTGTAAGCAAAACAGCGAGTCAGTAGCATCCAAAGCAGATTGTATCGTCCCCACCTGGACCGAGAGCAAATCGGACGAGGGGCTGAAGCTGGCTGCAGGGTTAGCGGGACAGGGAGGACCAGCGGCAGCAGATGCTCTTCCAGCAGCGGAGGGAAACAAAACAAAAAGAGACTGTGATGGGTGCTCGTTTTCCGGACGGGTAACGCGCGTTTTGGGGCCGCAAAGACTGGACGCGGAAACGTGCGGAAGAGTTGGGGTTTTCTTTGCTTGAAGGCACAATTGTCCGAGATGTCGTCGAGCAGCCTCTGGGCCGCAGCTCGGCTACGTAGCTACCCGCTAGCCGCCGCAGCTATGCCCGATGCTGGCGCAGCGGCTGCCCCTGGTAAACACATCTAAAGGGACGAGTCCAGCGGGGTTTGGGCCTTTGTGAGTGGAGGGTTTTTCTCTTTACACTGGGAAGGAAGGAGCGACTGAGATGTGAGGGGTCTTGGGTGTTTCGATCGGGCCCTGTACTTTTTGGGGGCTCCAGACCTGGGCTTGACGCAAAGAAGCTAGTGTTGCTGCAAAATGGACAGCAAAGACCCAGCAGCAGGCTCTTGTTAAAGGGGGCGAGGTTGAACTGATCTACCCGGCCAGTGTCCTCCCCACCTCCGGGCTTTACTTTGGACAAGGAACGACAATTATCTGCCTCATTTACTCCCCTGTCAGCCGGCGATATGGATAAACTAACTATCATTTCAGGGTGTTTGTTTCTGGCTGCGGATATCTTCGCAATAGCCAGCATCGCCAATCCAGACTGGATCAACACGGGTGAATCAGCAGGTAAACGCACGATAAAACTGCTTGATTTGAGCGTAATGTATGTTAGACAAACGCTGGCAGTGGGAAATGCGATGTGCTTCTTTTCACTGGTTTGCTATCAGGTGATTCCCACAACATCATGGTCTATTGTCTACGGGGGATAAGCTGCGTCTTTTGTCCCTCAGCGGTGTTTTCGCACCACTGTACACAACTATATCCTGGACCACGTGACCATGTGTGTATCCAAGCCTAACATAGGCTGTCTGCATATACTACTGACACCCACAACCTTATCACGTTTAATAACAACCTTAAACATGTTATTTGAAGATCCATTACAGCATAATCCCTGTAATACTTGTATTCTTAATCATAGATCTGTATTTGTGTAGGTGTCTTGTAGTCTTTTCTTCTCTCACACATGTTGCCAAATGTATTCCTTTATTCCTTGATGTTGAAATTCAAACTATAATTATTAACTTATTACATTTGAATACTATTTCTCTGACACTGATGCTGGGTAATCCAGGGGAAGTGACCGCACACTGCACTATGAAACACAGTCAAACTTAACTAAGATTGTGTCATACCACAGTTACGAGATTGCTGCTGACAAAAAGTTTCCCACTTGTGCAATTGCAGATGAACTGTTCCAAACGAACAATAATCTCAACGGACATCCTTTCACTAAATGAACACAGCAAAAGCACAACACATTATTATTTTTCATTCTGTCAAATATTTGTTTCTGAGGGTAATTCTTACACTAAACATGCACGTCCCCCGTAGTTTATATTTACCTTCTCGCTGGGTAAACCTTATTTGCATCGATTTAGGGCTTTTATTATGTTTTTTTATTCCTGCTTTCTCTTTGTAGCCTGTGTATGTGTATTCGGGCTGCACAATATATATCTATATGGCTCAACATCAGTACTGCAAAGGAGCCACACTAATATCACAGTCACAAATGTTCTTCCTTCTGACTGATGGAAGACTACACATTTTTTTGCAAACTCGGCCTAAAACAAGAAATGCATGTCTCTCCCCGCTCTTCACCCCTTATCAGAGTGTGGTTACAGTCTCTTGTGTCAAAGGTCCTCGCAGCCCTTGGGTTGTTGTTCATATTATTGTAGTCCCCTGGTGTCTGCCCTGTGAGACTCTTCTTTGATAGTGTGAAGCGTGGAGAAAGAGGCAGCTTTCTCTGGCCTGGGTTGAATTGGGGTGAAGAATGTTTGAAAAGTTACATCATGTGCTTTACTTTGTGATTTAGATTTGCGGGTTTTGTTAATAAATCAAGATTCAGTTCCTCGGGCACAATTGAAACATGTTTAGAAGTATTAATTATTGCCTAAAAGCTGACGTATATGAACAGCTAAATTTATACAAGAAACATTTAACATAAGGCATCATGACAACTTGTTATTTAAGAATATAAGGTTTAGTCTAAAAACATTGTGCTGTTTGCGATTGTTAATTGCAACCATTGTGCTTTATATTCAGTTGCAATTAATATTGAGAATGCTACTTTGAGGATGTGCAGCACTTGCCTTTTAGTTGGTCAGACCAACTTGTACGGATTTGAAGACATCCTCAGACAGTCTGATCCTGCATTAGGTTTTGCTCCCACACAAAAGCCAGAAATACCAGATAGATGTCACATTGCAGTTTTCCTTGGCTAGACCTTGAATAACCTTTTAACACTCTTTGTATGCATCCACACTCCTCAGTAATGGTGCGCCCTGCAAAGGTGGTCTGTTGGTTTGATTTATTCAGGATTTGAAGCAAAAACGTGCTGCCAGGTGAGCACAATGCCATTGGTGAGCTGCCAGGGAGGTCAAATTGAATCTATAAGCAAGAGACTCACTTGCTTTTTTCTCATGCTATAAACCGAAGTGCTACTGCAGTTCATAGAAAAGCACTAAAATTATGAATCAACGCTATTGTTTTGGTTGTGGCTGTGAGTTTTAAGGAGGTAGAGCCAAACATCTGTAACCTGGTTTAAAAGAGTTGTTTTAAACGTGCCTTTTACTAATGCATAAGGACATTCACTATCACGCTGACAAAGCTGGCAGCGGAAAGGCCAGCGCTATATTGTGGCCTGAAAAAATAAAACTGTAGAGAAAATGTTTGTTTGCTCAGAGGTATAAAGGACAGCGCCTGAAAAGTGCTGATTCATCTGTGTTGTGAGAAAGTCAATAAGAGAAACACAAAGCTTATGTAGCTGAGAATTTATCAGGCCCGTGCACTATTACAGTTAACTCGAAAGCAATTGTCTTTTTTCAGGCTAATTTCTATCTCTAGTCCTTGAGGGAGGGGTAGATGCTGTGGAGACTCTTAAGAACATTTTTCCACTGTCACCACCCACAAGGACTGATGCCCTTTTGCCCCCTGAAAAAAAACAACTATAGATGTTACCCAATTCCTCCAGCAGGATTAATTTGAACCGCATTAGTATTACAGAGTCAATAAGACGAGCACAGTCACTGTCTGAGATTATCCGGAGATTGTTTGTGAAGAGGAGGGTATGCTGAGAATTGGATTAGGTACCCCTAAGCAATCACAACAATTATTATTATTTCAGTATTAAGTAGTGTGACGCAAATCAAGATGGATTTTCAGTATGTAAATTAAAATCTAGCACCCAGCTCCCTTTGTTTAGTGTTGCCTCAAGTGAGAGAGTAGGAACCTGAACAGCACTTGGCCTTTATGCACAATATCGACTGTTACTTGGTATTAGAGAAGTAATGATCCAAACTGGTGAACAAGCATAGTTTATTATTAGTGCATTGTTGGTAGGTTTTAACTGCAGTGTCTTGCACAACAACTACCCTCCCATAGCCCCGTGTACGTGTGCTGAAATGACACACGGAGACGGGCGCTTGAACAGTTCCTACCTGCCGCCTACAGCAGGTCAGAATTCTCTTTGAGTCATCTGTCCGATGCTTTTAGCCGCGATCAGCGCTCCTCCAGTGACGCCATCTCCATCCTGTGGAAGAGAAACCTGTCTGCATTTCTTTTTAAGGCATTCTGCAAGGTCAGACCTTTGACGACCATTGCTTTTGTTTGCCCTCGTCGTACAGTTCGGTGACTATTGAACAATAAGAAACTAAATGGCTCCTCTTTCATTTGATTAAGATATTCACACACACTGATGGGACAAGCAACCTCTGTGCTGCGTAGGAATGATGGATGGAGGGCCGAAACATTTAACAACCGTCATCTATACATTCATATTGGCACTAGAAAATCAACCAATGTTTTCTTTGCTCGTTTTAGTGTCAGGGCCGATGTCCATACAGTGTTTTTGACTCCAGAGCTGCCAATGACCAATATTTTGGGCCTATTTGAATGATTTTGGAGCAACTAATATCATATATGATTACTATTAAATACATTAATATCAATACTAGGGCTGCATGATGTATCAATATCCCTATTGCGTGAAGCCACTATATATTGCAAAATCTCTAGTCTTACACTTACGCTAACTCAGCCTAAAACAAAAATGCTTTGAACTAAATGTGCAAAAGCCCAGTTTAAGTTGATATTTTCCTAATGTTGTTACATTAGCCCTGCTTTGATCCTGATTTAGAGTTTTGAAGTCCTGTTTTGACACAATTTGCTGAAAAACGAATTCATTACAATTTGTGTTTAAATGTAATGAAACATACCATGTTGAAACGGTTCAGTAAAATATAATAATATTATCGCAGTATTGAACATCCGTTTTGCATGTCGCAAATTCGTGAAATATCGTGCTGCATCAGAAAGGTTTAATAAGTGAACATGATGGTAGCTACTAGGTTAGTTTAGGCAGCTGCTATAGAGGCATGAACGGGGCAAGGGCTGATATGGGACCCAAACCCAGCTGTTATTGACTAAAATGAAAGTTCCTTGTGTTATCCGCTTGCTGGCTCTGAGCAGCTTGTTTACCTGTGTAAGTATGTGTACAATAGCGTGACTAGCTGCTGTCGAGAAGGAATTTCATCATGAAGTAATGAAACTGCTGGAGCCCAGAATCTCCTGTGGCCATAAAACTGTGCAATTAACAAAAGCCATCAGGTCCAAGCTGCGCCTTATCGTCTGTGTTCAAGGCCAAACGTGCACATGCAAAGTCTGAACTTCTCGACACAACTTTATGGTTCTTGTTTTATTATAAGAACTATAATCAAGAGGCTGCATGTATGAAGCAGTAATGAAACGTTCGATGACATTGCCATGTAAAATAGGTTTTTGAAATAGGCGTTTTGGCGATCGTTGTAGGTGTTGTTGGGCAGGTCGGTGTGATTTGATTTGGGATAAAGGGTGATGACGGCGACATGCAGCAGTTTGGAGGTTTGGGAGTCAATCTCACGATGCTGAGGCCGGTACAGAGGCACGTGTGCTTTAACCAATTCCCCCTGGCCTTCCTGCGTCACAATACTGGCTTTGTTAATGCAATAAATGCAAGCCAAACACGGACCAGACATTTAGTGGAACAAGACCTCGCTGCTGTTTATGAAGAGAGAAAAGTAAATTTAGTCCCAAGTCTTGTAGAAATGTTGTCATGGCAACACTTGAGAGCCGCATCTCAGTTTATGAAGCTGTTGGAGCTATTTTTACTCTCGATGTTTTTGCCTACAGTGTACTGTGTGTAGCCAATATACAAAGAAAAACAAAACAAAATGCAGTGTTTTTTCACACCTTTTTGCACCGTTTGCAGTGTTTATGTGGTGTGAGACAGTCCAACCGGCCGGGGTATTTATGTTCAACAGAACAAATCTTGCTTAACAGTGAAGCCGTTTTGGAAAGTATAAGAAAAAGACAAAAATCTATTTAATACTTTGTGACTGCAGCCAAACCTGGTGAGAGGATCAATAACCCTTTCATATAATTCATGGTTTTAAACAAAAGTGTTTTATTTTTTTCATGAATGCCTTACATTTTTATTTATTATTATGATCATAATAATGTATAATCTATAAAGTTATTTTTGTGTTTCATGAAAAGCGCTTCATAAATAAAGTTTGTTTGATAGATTGATTAATCAAATTGCTGTTCTCCAGAGGCTGCAGCCCAAGAGAAAAGTCAGTCCTGGCATCATACGTATCGTTGGTGATTTCAGTGGTTTGTCTTTTGTTAAATCACTGTATAGTTCACTCCGTTCACGCAACGTGCTCTTACAGTTCGGTGCAAACTTGATGTTGTAATGATCGCAGTTTTGTATCTGAAAATGATATGTAATCCGTGTAATGTATTTCTGATTCCCTGATGCATAAGTAAGGTGGTATTTAAAACATGAATCAATGTGGTATATTTCATCCTGTGAAAACGTCTCCCCTCTATGCACAGGTGCTCTGACGGTGGGTCTCGTCCGGCAGTGTCAGACCATCCACGGGCGTGACCGCACCTGCATTCCCCCGCGGCTGCCTCCGGAGTGGGTCACCACGCTCTTCTTCATCATCATGGGCATCATCTCTCTCACCGTCACATGTGGGCTATTGGTGGCGTCACACTGGCGTCGAGAAGCCACCAAATATGCTCGCTGGATCGCCTTCACTGGAAGTAAGTATTCGGTTTGGCAGCCTGTGACAGAGGTTATGCGCATGATATCACAGTATAGCAACAGAAACCAAATGAGTTGCAACGCGGAGTTATGAAAAATGTAAATTATTTGTTTTGACACTTGTTGGTGGTTCTGTTTGGGATGAACATTCTGGAAGTGCATACCCTGTCCACATGTCGGCAATGCCTACTTACCTGGGGTAGTTTCGAATGCCATATTTTGTATTATTATTAAATAATTGACGGATAAGGTCACGGTAGTGATGGGACTTTGAAGCAGTGGAGCTTCATGGCATCTTGCACGAACTGACCCTTCTTTTAATACTGCCCTCTTCTGTTGATTTGAGTTCATTACAAATATTATTCTTTTTCATCATTGCCCGAGTTGAATACAGCAGATCTGACCTTTTGAAAGTTATGAGTAATATTTATACAACATTAACAGGGCAGCACGGCGGCGCAGCAGTTAGCTCGTGCTCGCAGCTAGAAGGTCCTGGGTTCGATTCCCACTTGGACGGGGACTTTCTGTGTGGAGTTTGCATGTTCTCCCTGTGTCTGCGTAGGTTTCCTCCGGGTACTCCAGTTTCCCCTACCACTAAAACATGTACAATAGGCCAGGATGAATGAGAGTGTTTTTGAGAGTGCGCATGGGGGACGACGGATGGAAATGAGCCCAAGGCTACAATCCGGTGTGGCGTGTTTACATGCATGCATGTTTCTGCACTGTCACGACCTAATAAATAAATACATAAATAATGCACTCACAAAAGCTCATTTATCTTTAATTAACACAAACCAAAGCTTTGGTCATGTGATTTCCTTGAGGCTACAGACCCAGGCATGTTTTGGCACATTCACTTTTGCTTTATGAGCGCTTCAGAGCACTGCTTCATTTGTCCCATCACTTGGCCAAGGTGCAGAAATGGAAAATATATTTTTTTCAGGTTGAATTCACACAACTTCATCTGTTGTGAAAAACATTTGCACAGTCAGAGTGATGTGTTAGCCTGCTGGACCTTTATACGCCCGGAGCTGAAATATTCACTAATGCAGCTCCTGAGTGGGAGGCTTGAGTGTGCGGTTTATTTTCTGTCTACGTGTCTTGAATTTTAGGTTTATTTCTTCAGTTTCCCCAAAACTCACTTTTAGGAAACACTACTTTGCCCTTTGTGCATAAATATGCTTATTATGATGTTAATCGCCTACTTACAATGCCATCGAGTAATCTGTAAGTGAGAGGGTTGACTTTTAATGGTTTGAGTGTATTATTTTTGTATAATTTTTGTATAGTGTTTTTTAGTTGTTGTTTTTTTCTGTTTTTATACAGCGTGTTTGGTTAAATATAATTTAGCATTTTATATTAGTGGCTTATATTGTGTCATTATGCTTCACACATTTGTCTTTTTTAAGTACAGGTGAAATTCAGAAAATTAGAATATTGTGAAAAAGTTCATTTCTGTAATTCAGTTTAAAATGTGAAACTAATATATGATATTATAGACTCATGGCTTGCAAAGTGACATATGTCAAGCCTTTGTTTGTTTTTAATTTTGAAAATGTTGGCTTACATCATTAATCGTTTCTCATTGATTTCATGTATTCTAATGTCATTTTCTGACATTTTCAGTTGGGGTTTTTTACAAGCTGTAAGCCAAAAACGTTCAAAATTAAAACAAACAAAGGGTTGATATATGTCACTTTGCAAGCCATGAGTCTATAATATCATATATTAGTTTCACATGTTAAACTGAATTACAGAAATAAATTAACTTTATCACGATATTCTGATTTTCTGAGTTTCACCTGTGCAATGGATTAGTCCGGCAGCAGGTTTGTGCAGCAGACCGTGTCCTCACTTTGGGCCGTGTGGCACATTTGCTGCTCGCAGGAAAAATGCTGAGCTACATTTTTGTGGCTCTACTTCAGCTTCCATAACATAGTTTATGCGATCACAGGCTGCCTCCTTAATGGCCTCCCGCTTTGCTAAAGTGAGGAACGGGCACCAATGTTTTAAAAGAGTGTGTTCAGCCATTTTTCAACCTAGAAAGTATAACATTCAAATTATTGCATAAAATTGACACCTCCAAAATGCCCAGTTAAGCATATTTCGGGAGCACACACGTGGTGATCTAACTTGTTCTTTTCTTTCTCGTTTTCAGTGATCCTGTTCTGTATGGCGGCGCTCATCTTCCCCATAGGTTTCTATATCAATGAAGTGGGAGGCCAGCCATACAAGCTGCCTAACAACACTGTGGTGGGCTCTTCCTACGTGCTCTTCGTCCTCTCCATTTTCTTCACGATAGTGGGACTGCTGTTTGCAGGCAAGGTGTGCCTCCCGGGCTGAGGTTCCCGCCCGCGTGCCTCTGAACTAAACCAAGGGGCTGTGAATACTTAATGGGATTTACAAAAAACGCACAGACTCGAAAAGGAAAAACAAAGACTCCTGTCCTGAAGCCGAAAACAGGGGAAACGATTGCGGCGCGTGAGAGCAGCACGGCGAAGATAAATAAATGAACAAACGCTACAGAGAAATGGACACGCGGAGGGCAGCTGAGGCTCTCTGCCACTGTGGCGCTCCAATATGGCGCCTCTGTTGTTCTCTTGATGAGGGTGCCTGCCTATGTGCCGCTGTCATGGCAACCGCGGCCACAACGCTGGCGCACATTTGTCGGGGACCACTGCGGCCGCTCTGACGCTTGGTTGCCTGAGCACACTCTGGCTCCGTCACGATCGCTCCTGTTGCTATTTTTGGTTTCTCTGAGCTATTTCAGTGTGTGTTTTTCTGTTCTTGTTCATTTTCTGTCGGGCGCTTTTTTTCACGGCCCCTGCCTTTTCACTGAAGTCGCAGAGCGCAGTTGAGGTTCACCGAAGGCTTGGAGGGGCGGTTTAGTGTGAGGGCTGTTCTGTCGTGCCCTCCAGGTGTAAAGGCGGCGGAGGGCAGCTGTTGTGGCAGCTGTCGCCCTGAGGTGCTGCTGCTGCTGTGGGGCAGAGGCAGGTGTGCAGCCTGTGAGTGTCAAACAGCAGCAGAGACCAAGGACGCTAAAGGAGGGTACTGCTTTACATCGGATATTCTGTTAACTATTAACAGATCACGTGAAACATGATTCACATTAGACCAATTTATACATCTTTAACTGTGAAAATACAGAATAGTTCTTGGAAATATTTGTAATTCCTAACCCACAGTGGATAATATAAAGGAGGGTCTCCAAGTTACTGTCCTGGCAAAACTACTTTGCCTGAGGGGCATTTCTGTTGCTAATACTACACAGCTCCAACGTAAAAAAGTTTTGCATTTGATTCATTTAAAAGCCCTTTGACGCACACTCCATGACAGTAGGTGGCAGTGTGGTCAATGTCAGCGACTCACAACAAGGAAGAAGATTTGTCCTCGTCGTGTTGCCGTACGGGGGCAGTGTTCATGTTTTTGAAACCACAAAGTCATTATTCACAACTCTTATATAAACTGATTTGTACATGCTAGTTTGAACACTTTATTTTCTCCAGCCAATAGAGTAACTTTGACTGAAGAAACTCTTATTGGAGTAATATTTGACTGGTCGTATCTGTACTTTTTCTCAAGTAATGAAACCAAGTACTTTGACCACTGATTTCAAGTCACATTTTCTCCTTATGCACCTTATGAACACCTTGAACACTATTAATAACTAAAGCATTAAGAGGAAACCACATTTGTGTTGAATGGGTGTCTTTCACCCAAGTCCCATACTTGCTCAAGTATCCATAAAGTCACACCGCGTAACATTTCACCCTATGAACAGAAACAAAAATAATACAAGCATTTTATTTTATTCGTTATTTTTATCATTGAAAAATGCTTAAAAAATTATTGAGTTTTTGTTCATAGCGGCTCATGTCTCCTGACTTCACTGGGAGCGGGACGTCTCCATGGAGATGCTGACTTAAGACGGCAAACTATGAGATTTAAATTAGGTTCTCACCCAAATCTATACTTTGATTACCCACTGCAAAAATAGCTAGTCTAGCTAGTCATTAGGATCGTGTTTTGTGTTGCTGGCAACAGTATAATCTTAAAATGTTACGCAGTGTGCTTTTAAAGAATAAGCAGCTATTTATGTTTTATATAGGCAAAAGATTGGAGACCCCTGATCTAGAGAATATTGCCATAACTATTGTTTGAGAATAATATTTCTAGTAAAGCTGCACAATATGAGACTATTGTGGGATTTGAGACTTTGTCTCAACTACACTGTGTATATTTCAGACAAAAATTGTTAAGCATTTGCTTTTTCAGCTAATTTTGTCCAAACACGACTTTAGTGGTTTCTTACGAAATGGATATTGCGTCACCTAATATTTGTCGATATATTGTGCAGCCCTAATTTGGGGCCGTTTCACAGTGTGTTCTTGAGAACTGAGAAACGGCTGAGGCTTTCCTGAGGGAGCTGCTTTAACCTGACTCTGTTCGCGGTACCCTCCTTTTGCCCTTGAGTATCACAGTATGAATGATCAGGAGTATTTGAGTTTTATATACAGTGAAGGCACTGGGACTGCAGGTCAGGTCCATGCATGGGGCTGTGCCTCCGTTTGTTGCTCTGAAGCTTTGGAAATGTTTAACACACAGCTACTTTCTGCAATTAGAGCTTAGGTCAATGTAAAAGAGGATCCGTTTCTTGTCCAAAATCAAGGGTTGTGTTTCAGGGCTGCGTGATTTAGAAAAAATGTCATTTCAATTTCTGTGACTGATATTGAGATTAAAATTGTGTTAAAATCAATATTTAGTTTTACGCCTGTTTTAGGTGTATTAACATTTGAGAGCCTGAAATAAGACATATTAAACCATTACAAACATCGCATGCATTTCAGACCATGTTTGTCGAGGTCTGAATTTCAGATTCGGCAGGTTATCATGGGACCCGATAACTGCAGCCATCCTTTTGATCCAGTTGTGATCTTCTGTGCAGCAGCATATGTACAAGTGTCTGTTTGGGTGGGCACCGTAGGTCTTCATGTGGACTTTCATGAGGCCACTTTTATTCTGTTTTCCCTCTATTTATACTCTGCACTAAAGACGAGGGAAAAAAAAGAAATCTATCTAAATCTAACCTCTTAAGCCCCACCTGAACCAAGCACATTTTCTCCAGTTTGGCTTTACCCAAATCTTAAAGCTTCTGGAATTTTTTTTTTCAAAAATTAGACGTAAACATGGATCACAATGCAACAAACGCAACAAAAAGCCACAAAGGAGCTAAAGAGTGGAAAAAATAAAGTGACGAGGAAAAATACCCAATTAAATGAGTTTTGTTTCAAATGAGGCGTTACACTGGCCCATAGGCTGTGACCTTACGGATTTGGGAAAAGCTAAACTAGAGAAAATGCACGGGCTTAAGGCGGTGGTTAAGAGGTTAAATTACATAATTGAGGACACACCGCTAACCCACTCACTGACGATCCATTGAAATAAAAGGCCTGTAAAAGTACAGTACTTGCAGAGCTGTGTAGTGTGTGTGTGTTAAACAGGTTCAGCGCTTATTGTCGACGCCTTTGTTTTGTTTGAGTTTTTCTTACTGGGTCCGGTGTGAACTTTTAGCGTCCTGTTGGGCTTATTATTGTGCCATGACCTGTTTTTGTTTTATAATGTACAGACACAAAGGACAGGATCTGTATTAGAAAGCACTGTGCATTCAAACAGTATAGGCAAAAGAACTAGAAGCACGGCAAATGTATAAAAAAAATAACATCTTACCTCATTGTTTTAGTTTCTGCTATTATTTTCTAATGGTGGCATTGTGTGCCCTCTAATTTTGTCTTTTTGCCTTGATCGGATGTCTACACATAAAGCCTACGATCATAGGAAATTATTTATCACTCAATAAAAAGAGAAGATGGGTGTGTGTGACAATGAATCTGTGTGGACTGCTTTATTTAACATAACTGCACCGTTAAGAGGATTCACTCCAATATGTAGATCTATCAAAACCTCAAAACATTTGAATCATTGAACCTCATCAGGGTCAATGTCCTCCATAAAAAAAACAGGAGTAAAAGTATTGTCTAAAAGCAGTTGGTAAAATATATCTCCTTATACCAGTGTATTTATAGAGCTCAAATGTCAATGTCTTATTTAAAGGAATGAGCAAAAGCCCACTCTTGCCTAGGGCATCAAAGTGGCTTGGGCCACGACGACCTTCACACTGACAACTTCACAAGGTCAATGTGAAGTGTGAAGGTATAATCGCACACTATTGAAACTGTAGCCTCTTGACACTAATTAGACTCCACCAGATGGCAGCAGTGGAAAACAGAAGTGGCTCTTGACTTGAGGTAGTTTCTAGTGTTACTTAAGGACATACATAAAGATGGGTCATTGCCGTTGGGCATCCGCCTGCAATAACTTGTCATTGTTTCTCTTAAGCGTCCTTAAAGGGCACATTAAATCCTTTTGTAATTATGACTTAGTTCGATGGATAATATCTGTGGAAAGTAATGATCATAGTTTTATATCAGTTACGTGCACATTTAAAGGCACTATACCATCCATCCATCCATCCATTTTCTTCCGCTTTATCCGGGGCCGGGTCGCGGGGGCAGCAGTCTCAGCAGAGATGCCCAGCCTTCCCGATCCACGCACACCTCCTCCAGCTGTTCTGGGGGGACCCTGAGGCGACACCAGGCCAGCTCGGAGACATAGTCCCACCAGCGTGTCCTGGGCCTTCCACGAGGCCTCCTCCCAGTGGGACATGCCTGGAGCACCTCCCGAGGGAGGCGACCAGGAGGCATCCGGAACAGATGCCCTAGCCACCTCAGCTGGCTCCTTTCGACGTGGAGGAGTAGCGGCTCGAGTCCGAGCTCCTCCCGGGTAACTGAGCTCCTCACCCCATCTCGGAGGGTGCGCCCAGCCACCCTGCGAAGGAAACTCATTTCGGCCGCTTGTATTCGCGATCTGGCACTATACCTGATTTTTTATTTTTTTCTAGTAGTGGAACACATGTTGTTTTGTCCTCCTGACTAAACCCAGACGTGTGTGGGGAAAGCACTGTCCATCTAATTGCAAAGCATTTGTAGCAGTTTCATGAACTCTCAGGCTAGCTTTCTAGCATTTCTCTAAAAATGACCCTGAAATGTGACCCTCCAATTTCCGAAATGTGCCAACCCGTCCCTGTGAAGAATTGGGATATAACATGTTGGACAACATACTAAAATTAATTTAGTGACTTCCGTTTTCATTGTTTGTAATAAAAAAAAAAATAGGTATAGGGCCTTTAATAAAGGCCTTTGCTGCAATCATTCAGAATCAGAATATTATTAATTGCCATTGTTTGAGAACAGGTTCACAAACTAGGAATTTTCCCCGGTACAATTGTGCAAAATAAAACATATAACATATCTCGGGGTCCCCCCAGAACAGCTGGAAGAGGTGTGCGTGGATCGGGAAGTCTGGGCATCTCTGCTGAGACTGCTGCCCCCGCGACCCGGCCCCGGATAAAGCGGAAGAAAATGGATGGATGGATGGAAAACATATAACACAGAATTTAGATAAAAATAAGCTATAAAAACTTTAAAACGATAAGGCTATAAAGGCATGAATAAAGAATCAATAAAAGGTAAAATATGATAGAGATGACACCAATTTATCATAGAACGACAGCAGGATTGTATTCACAGATGTGCAGGTGTATTAAGTGATAGCAGCGGATCTAAGTGTGGACACACCACATAGTGCAATAGAGCAGTGCAAATGGCTGGAACAGGTCATTTCGTTCAAGAGTCTGATGGCCGAGGAGAAAAACGGTTCTCGTGGCGGGAGGTATGGGTCTGTATGGACCGTAGCCTCCTGCGTGAGGGGAGAGGGGTGAATAGTCCCAGTCCAGAGTGAGAAGGGTCAGCTGTGATCCAACACGCCTCCGGTTCCTGGAGTTGTACAGGTCCTTGAGAGATGGGAGACCGCTTTGGTTCTGGTGCGTTCAACTATCTTTTGTTATAAATCTTCTGAGTTCTATTTTACACCTACTGCATGTGTGCTAATAATCGTTTATGAATTCAATTTCATAGATCTAACAACAATCAAGGGAATTATAAGAACAAACAGCCTTATTTTACAAACCAAGTCAAACTTCATCCATCCATCCATGCATTTTCTTCCACTTGTCCGTTGCCGGGTCGTGGGGGCAGCTGTTGGAGCTGCACCAGCCCCTATGGCTCCTCCTGCAGGTCGTGGGTCCACAGAAGGACGGCCTCATGGTTCTAACCGGGCCTGTTGGTCTCTCATAAGGGGCTTCTGAACCGCTCTTTGTCTGACCCGTCACCTAGGACCTGTTTGCCCTGGGAGACCCAGGGACATGAAGCCCCCGACAACAGAGCCCCCTGGATCATTTGGGGGCTCAAACCCCTCCACCACGTTAAGGTGGCGGTTCCAGGAGGGGCTAAGTAAAATTTACAAACTCATAAAATGTTTGACTTTACAAGTATACCACCAGGCCTATCAGGATCTAAGCAGGATTAAAGTGGGTCCGTATAAAATGAAAAAAGTCTAAAATAGGACTAAATCTTGTCTAAAGTGAAGCGTAAATTACATTAAATTGGAAGGCAACAATGCTAAAACACCATTGCCTGTTTTGTTTTTTCAAGGATTTATGATTTTTGTTCCTTCTGACGAGTCACTGGGGAGTGTGTGGGCATGTGTGAGAACAGCCAGTGAAGACGGTCAGACACACACACCGAGAACCTTACAGTATGTGCCAGGGTTTCTGCATTCAGCATGATTCAGGATTACATAAATTAGACGTGAGAAGGTTTACATTGGATTTTAGCCTATTGCTCTGCACACTGTCCCCCAAGGATTCTTACCTGTCTCATCCTACAGGCCTGTACGATAAACGTCATTTGTGTTGTCTGCTATTCAGTCTGACCTCTACTGGTTCTGTAATATTTATTCACTATAAAATTGCTCTCTTACTTCCGTTTGATATATAGCCTAGGCCGTGGGAACCCAGGGTGCTGAGGGTGCTGCAGCACCCCCCCCCGGTGGATATTTTGTGTATTGCAAGCAATATTATTAAATAGGAAATACACACAGAAAAAGCGTTTTTGGGGGAAATCCTGTCCCTCAGCACCCCCTAACAAAAATAAGTTCCCACGGTCTATAGGTATTATTAGGCTTCTACTAATTAGTATTACCTGCTTTGCTTAAGACTACTTTAGATTAGAAGGTTGTTTTTAGTCATATATCTTGTTTATTTGTAGAGTGCAGTAGTTCAGTAAGGGCCTACTTTTTTCTTTTTTCTTTTTTTTTTGCCAATATGAATAGGCTATTTTAAATTCATACCACAAAGTATTTTTTCCCAACGCTTTTTCGTTGCTCTTTTGTGGCTCTTGTGTTGCTTTTCTGTGGCTCTTTTGTGACTTTTTTTTTAGCATTATTGTCACATTTTGTCTACTTTTTCCATCGCTTTCTTGTCATGTTTTGTTGCTTTTTTGTTGTTGTTTTCTTTCATCCTCGTTTTCGTCTCGTTTTGTGTAGCTATTTTGATGCTTTTTTCAAGAAGCTTTTAGATTTGGGTCATGGCAAACTGAAGAAAATGTGCTCGGTTCTGGTGGGGGTTAAGAGGTCCATGCGTAGATGTGTGTGCGGACGGTTCTGACCTGGACTTGCTCTTTCCGGTTCCCCTACTTATTTGCCTGTGTCTAATTGTTTACCAGCGCATGATCATAAACTGCATTTACAGATGCTCAATGAACGAACCTCTCATTCACCTGATGCTCCGTGTCACCTGACGCTCGCGAGTGCGTATCGCCAGTCGACGAGCTTACAGGTGCCTGACCCTGGGGGCCGGGCCGCGGTGTCTGTTAAAGCGAGGTGTATGGGGTTATTCTCACGAACGGCGCGCGCAGTGTTCGCGAGACAGATGGAGGTCTAATACGGTAAGTCCGTTTATTATTACACTTCCTATATTTTAGGTCTTGTCTTTTTATTCACACAATCAAAATGAGACCAGAAGGAGGCCGGCACCACTGGCCAATATCTACAGGTGCTCGTCATAAAATTAGAATATCATGAAAAAGTTCATTTATTTCTGTAATTCAACTTAAAATGTGAAACTAATATAGACTCATTTCATGCAAAGTGACATTTGTTAAGCCTTTATTTGTTGATTATGGCTTACAGTCCATTTTCAAAATATTCTAATTTTAATTTGGCGTTTTCACAAGCTGAGCCATAATAATCAAAATTATAACAAATAAAGGCTATACATTATCTCACTGTGCATGTAATGAGTCTATCATATATTAGTTTTAAGTTGAATAACAGAAGGGAATGCACTTTTTCATGATATTTTAATCATATGACGAGCACCTGTAGCTTATGGTATTTCTAGTGCAATAACTAAACACAACTGTAGCCAACACTGCAATTTATTGTCAAATAATAATAATATCCTAATAATCCTTGTACCCATGATTGCGCTACTTACGTTTCAAATACATGGCCTATTATTACAATCAAATAAATAGCCTGTAGCTCTTTCTTCTTCTTCTTCTTTTTTTCTGGAAAGGCATATAATACTCTTTATGTTTGTTTTTTTGTTTTAGACTTTGTCAACAGGTTTTTGCTAATTTTACTCAAGTAGCCTATTACAAAGCCACATCCCAGAGGTGAATGTTCACCCTATTCTCTGATGGAATTTAATCTAAACTTTATTCCTATGGTCTAAACGCGTGCTTTGATCATTTGGGCGCAAGAAATGAAATGACACTCACAGCAAAGGGCAGTAAGATAAAAACAAAAAGGGCAAGCTGTAACAATTTTATTAACTCATTCATTCTACATTTTAGACTCGTTCATTGCTGTGGTAATGCATAACATGTCCTGCCATTATTAATTATGTGCATTATGCAAAAAAAAAAAAAAGATATTTGTGTGTATTTGACCTTGTAGTGACCCTGTGGCTGTATGAGTGGTCATCTTGGCGCCTTTATATTCTATCACGGTGGTCTCTACAATGGTCCAGGATAAATTGTTTTGTAGGTTTTATGGTCAATCAATCAATCAATCAATCTTTATTTATATAGCGCTTTTCATACATTTCATGTAACACAAAGTGCTTTACAGATTTAAAACATTCTCTTCCACCTTCCCAGAGACACACCACACACACTCAAGGTAAAACAATGGACGCAATGGACATAAGGCTGAGCTATGGCTGGGTACAGATGAACCAGGTAAGGAAACACCATCCAAGGAGCCGTCTGCATCGGAAGCAGCACCTCGGCCGTAGCCACAGGGCACCAACACAGGGCGCCCGGAGGAGGCGCGGGAGAAACACCACACCTCCATCCAGACACCCACAGGACAGCACCCCAGCAGCCACAGCCAATGACTGCTCCCGAGGCAGATGGCTCCTCCAGAGGAAACTGGGAGAGCATAAAAATGTTAAAATAAGTAAAAAGTAAAAGTAAGAATATTAGGACCACTAAAATAAGACAGAGAATACATTTAAAAAATAAAATATAAAATAAATAAAATACAAATAATTATATAATATATATATATATATATATATATATATATATATATATATATATATATATATACACACATACAAACATACACATTAATAACAATTAAATAAATAGGCCTCGCAAGAATAAATATCAGTTAAAAGCTAAGCTAAAAAGGTGGGTCTTGAGCCTGCTCTTAAAAACATGAACGTTCTCTGTGGTCCTGAGCTCCTCCGGCAGGTCGTTCCTGGTGAGAGGGTCCATCAGCAATGAAAACCTTCCAAACAAGCCTCCCAACAATTGACCCTGTAGTGTCCTAGAGACCACTGGGATGGAAAGTTAAAACGCCACTCATACAGCACTGGGTCACTACAAGGTCTTTTTTTCTACATAAAAAGTTGCATAATGCACATTTAACATGTTACAAATCTTTCAGCATTTGATCCTTTTTACATCCGGAATCAAGATCAAGAATTTTGTATGAAATGTCCCCCGTTACTGCATGGTTTAGTGAAGCTATATGGTAGGCTAATGATACGAATGGTCTTCATTTAACAAGAATGACCAAACTACTTGTATTAATATTCTTACTTGTGTACAACTAACTGCTTTGTCTAATCAGCCTTGGTTTCTGAAGCCTGATGTGTCGCTAAAGCTTTGACTTTCATTATAATGAAAGTCAAAGCTTTGAATTAAAGGAAAGTTAACACATAACTTTCCTTTAACACATTCCTTATGTGTAAAAGAAAGGTTTGCGTTAACTTTCCTTTAGCACATAACTTCCCTTTATGTTAAAGGAAAGTTATGTGTTGACTTGACATGGTGACATGGTCACAAAGCGCTTTACATGGGACAATTTTACATTCTCTCCATTCTCAGCGGTAAACTACTTGTACATATGTAACTTCCGTTTACCCTGGCGTAGACAGAAGCGCTGCCGCGACTGCACACATCACCGCCATACATTCAAATCAAAATCAAATCAAATCAAACTTTATTTATGAAGCGCTTTTCATACAAAATTTAACACAAAGTGCTTTACAGTGCTTAAAAATCATTAAAATCGTCCCCACCAGCAAATATACCTAAATAACTACCCCTCCACCCCCCACCCCACCCGCACACACAGACACACAGACACATATATGTACAGACAGTCCAGCAGTTAAAAGTCCTAAATAAAAATGGACATAGAGTTGAGTACGTAAGGCTGGGTACAGATGGACCGAAAGAGGAAACATCATCCAAGGAGCCGTCTGCACCAGGAGCAGCCCATCGGCCACAGCCACAGAGCGCCAACCCAGGGGGCCCGGAGGAGGTGTAGGAGAGACGTCCCACCTCCATCCAGGCACCCCCAGGAGAGCGCCCACAGCCAACCAGCACTCCCGGGGCAGAGGGCTCCCTCAGAGGAACCACTAGGAGAACATAAAAAAAATAAATAAATAAGAATAAATTAATAATTACAATAAAAATTATATATATATATACATAAAAAATAAATACATATTTAATAAGAGATAAATTAAAAACAGCTAACACTGTGTGTGAAATAGCACAGGATAAAAAGAGGGAAACTAAAGAAATAATAGAACTAAAACCGGTAAATAAAGTTAATATAAGTAAATTCCACACATCAGGCCTATTGTACATGTTTTTAGTGGTAGGATAAACCGGAGTAGCTACCCGGAGGAAACTTATGCAGACACCAGGAGAACATGCAAACTCCACCCAGAAATGCCCTCTCCAGGTGGGAATCGAACCCAAGACCTTCTTGCTGAGAGGCACGAGTGCTAACCACTGCACTTGCTCCAACTCCAGGCTGCTGTATGAAGCTCTGTGACCCCAGCATGAGTGACAGTGGAGGACCCCTGTGCCTCAGCCCCTCCTGCTGCCTGCAGAGCAGTGGCCTGCACATGCACACACCCCTCAGTCATCAGCCTTGGGTCAAACAACCTGCTCCTGCTGTGGCCTCCAGCCCCACAACCGGACTCCGTCACCGGGGCAACGGGGCGCTGGCGGGCAGCTGCAGCAGCCGGGACTGTGCGGCCTCCAGACTGGGTGAGGAGGCGGCTGTGGTGCAACCTGTTACACTGGGAAAGGTACTTGTTACTGGAGGAGCGGGATACTTCGGGTTCAGGCTGGGCAGAGCCCTGGCTGCTCAGGGCACGTCTGTCATTCTGCTGGACAGGAACAGGCCCCCTGCAGATCTCCCTGGAGGAGCACAGTTTATCCAGGTAACTGCTCTGAAACGTCAGTACATGTCACTAACACAAGACAGGTTGAGGTTCATCTTGACAAATACTAAAGATGTGAATTTACATGGTGTGATATGATTTTAATACTGCCTGAAGCTGTCTGAACAACACACTGAGGACAGTGGAAAGTGGAGGTGGCTGTCAGCTCTGACACAGGAGAGTGATCCCTCTGAGCAGCAGCTGCTGACTGGGTCGGTCCGGGTGGAGACATGCCTCGGGTTTCACCTGCACGCCTCACTCTTATCTTAATTATTACTGTGCGCTCATTAGAGATGCACCAACAGACCTATCCCCGTAGCATCACAATCACCAGAAAGCTCATGTATACAGGCAGCAGTATGGCCACATGCTTCAGGGAAATCAAAATGAGGTTTTTAGGAGAAGCAGTGTGAATAAACTATATGAGTGAGTGTGTAATGCATGTTGAATGTAAAAATGTTACTCCTTTATT
Organism: Proterorhinus semilunaris; assembly: GCA_021464625.1. Taxonomy (NCBI): domain Eukaryota; kingdom Metazoa; phylum Chordata; class Actinopteri; order Gobiiformes; family Gobiidae; genus Proterorhinus; species Proterorhinus semilunaris. The sequence goes on along the minus strand of CM038352.1, from coordinate 20,567,989 downwards.
CAGAGTGACCTCCGGGATTACTCCTCTCTGTATAAAGTGTGTGAAGGAGTCAGCTGCATCTTCCACACAGCGTCACACGGCATGTCCGGGCCAGAGCAGGTACTGAACCTTCATGAGCTTTTCTCTTGACGTATCAGGTTTGTAAATAACGCATTCATTTTATTTGATCAAATAATATTTTTAATGGTGGAAATGAGCAAAACAAATGTGGCTTAGATGAAGGTTCTTGAGTCATTTTCTGTGTAGTTGAAGTGTAGGACGTTTCGCCTCTCATCCAAAAGATTTGAAGCCTTTTGGATTAGACGCGAAATGTTCTACACTTCAACTACAGAAGATGACTCAAGAACCGTCATCTAAGATGGACAACACCTGTACGACTGAGAGCCTACACAGACATGTAAACAAATGTGAACCAAAAAAATTATAATGATGTCACATCATGGCACCATCATGGTTACATTACGCTAAATGAAGGGGAATTGTAAATTTTTGTTATTTGTTTTGACAGAATGAAAATGATTTAGAATGAAAATGACGCATGCCCTGTATTCTTCCAGCTGAAGAAGGAGCTGGTGGAATCTATTAATGTTGGTGGGACCAATAATGTTATAAATGGTGAGTATCGCATTTTCAGAAACTTTAGTACTATTTTTTTCCCCATTCAATGAGATTTTAAAATGAACACTTTTTTACTACTAACCCAATGTTTGAGTCACTTCCTAATTGATACTGTTCTTAGTCTGTAAAGAGCGGAGCATTCCCAGGCTGGTCTACACGAGTACTGTCAATGTGGTGTTTGACGGTAAACCAATAGAGGATGGGGATGAGACCTCTGTGCCCTATGTGCCCCCTGACATGGTGAGTCATTGAATCAAAGGTGCAATCTAGTTTATTATATCTGGGAACTAGACATAAAAAAGAGTTTTGTTTTTTACCACCAGCACATTGACCACTACTCCAGAACTAAGGCTATTGCAGAACAGATGGTCCTCTCCACCAATGGATACTCTCTAAAAGGTGCGAAATGATCAGTATGTGAAACTTTTGGAAGCGATTATCCGCTATTTTTAGTCTGAGGGAAAACTGTCCCGGTTTAAGAGATCGTCGTTACCACGGAAACACTGCTATTCACAATGTGCTATATGTATAGGCCTATATATTTTCATTAATGTATTTATTCATTTTTTTAAATGAAAGCGTAAATTATAAAACAGGACAGCACAAAAAAACAAAATGCCCACACATAATAATCAACACTAATAAGATAAATAATAATGAATAGGGCGGTCACAGTTAACACTTCAGCTCATGATTAGTCATTTACGGGGCAGGGCGATATTAACAAAAATGAATATTTCAATATTTTGGAGGAGTTTTCTCAGTAGTTCGTTGTGCAGGTGGTGGGCTTCTGAGGACTTGCGTACTACGGCCTTGTGGCATCTATGGTCCGGAGGAGAGAAGGCATTTACACAGAGTTATGGTAAGACTACACTTCTGTGGCACTTTCATCGTCTTGTGCCCGTCATGGCAGAATATATTCTTGCCTGAAGTATCTACATTATTGATGGTGCTCTCCTGGCTCCAGTTTCCGGTGGCTTTCTTCCTCCACACGTTCTCCTCTGAGGCCGCACTGTCTGGTCAAGGTCATAACGTGTTGGCTCAAAGTTCACTATTGGTCAAGCATACCTTCTCCTTTTGCTAAATTAAGGTTATTTACACATATTGCTATGGTTATGGTAAGGTAAAGGTATACTTTATTGATCTCCGTAGGGAAATCCGTTCTCTGCATTTGACCCAGTGATCAATGGGGCGACCTGCAGGAGTGGGTATCTCTATCTAATCAGAACATAATAGTACTTTTGATTGAATTTCACTGATAGGGCTCTCATCTCACAATAAGACAGTCCCAGGTTTGATTCCCCGGGCGGGTAGGGCTTTTCTGTGTGGAGTTGCATGTTCTCCACGTGCTTGTGTGGGTTTGTCTGGGTGCTCTGGCTTCCCTACCACTAAAACATGTATAATAGGGATCCCTCTGGCGCCAGAAGAAAGGAGTGTGTGTGACAACTGGTGTAAATGAGACTGTGTCCCGACCAGGACCTGATAAACCAAAACAAAACAAGAAACAGCTCACACAGCACACGCACATCTTTTATCTTCATTTGTTGTTATTTTCAGGGTAAATACTGAGCACTTTGACTTACAGCTCGCTCAGTGTCTTGGAATTGTATCTTTTCTGCAATATGTCAATCTTGACCTTGACTATAACCATAATAAGAACAGTAAGAATTTTTATATTCAAAGCATTTCAACATATCCCAGATGATGGCAAAATAGCAATGTTAGACAATTGTGTTTGTTTGGATACCATCACTTTGGATACCAGTGGATATTGTTTCCTTGAACATCGACTACAAAACTTGACTGCAGTCATTTGAGGAATCTACACAGACCTGTATCTCTATTTCTGTGTGTAAAGGTCAATGTGGAGCGGCGTTTCTTTAGTTTCCGATTTGGAAACTCTCAGGCCAAGATGAACTGGGTGCATGTTGACAACCTTGTGCTGGCTCACATCCTGGCCTCCGAAGCCCTAACTCCGCAGAGGAGTTGTATTGCTGTAAGTCCCGAGAAGCTGCATTTACTCTATAAAATGTTACGTCATAATCTTATGTTAGTTTGTATGGACAGACAGGATGTTAGTTTGCACCATCCATTACCCCATGATGTTCAGTACCATACACCAGGCCAAAATGTGATGCTTTTTATGCAGCTAATTCTACCGTAGTAATCTGGGCTTTGAAGTTGCACTACATAGACCGACAGCTAAAACTCACCTCATTGATTGTGCTTTAGTGTTGTTATGTCTGAGCTATCGTTGCAGAGCGGAAATGTATATTTCATTAATGATGGGATATCGTTCAACATCTTTGAGTGGTTTGAACCATTGGTAAGTCTGAGCATGTGTTTTCTATGCAAGGTTCAAAAATATACAGAACGACTAATCCTTGCCTCCTCCAGTTTAAAAAGCTCGGTTACGGCAAGCCATTGATAAAACTGCCCTTCTCACTTGTCTATGCAGCAGGTAACCTTCAACACTCAACACAAACTTTTAATCAGTCGCTGCAAGAGTGTTCTTATATGTTCTGTGTCTTTTTTCAGCAATCCTTGTGGAATATTTGCACATAGTTCTCAGACCTGTGGTGACTGTGCCTCTGCTTTTTACAAGAAATGAGGTAATTTTCAATGTTATTTATTTATTTAAAGTAATACATCGTAATGGACAACATCGTTGCAGTAATGTATGCTGCGCGTTGGACCGATCATGATCAGGCTAATGTATCTGTAATAGATTCTTGCTTAAGTCTCCCTCGTAGACGTAGTGTGGCTATATTTTCCTTTCGGGCCCCTGCCTCTCTTCTGCGTGTGATGCTATCTCTTGCACATTAATTATGAAAACCTTAGTGCTTATAGTAAAGAAAAGCTTACTAAGCAAATTTGTCATCTGAAAGAGAAGAAAAACAGCACGCACAGTAAATACATTTTTTTTTTAAACTCTCATTACAGTAAAAGAACCATGCACGTGGTACTCTTTTATGGGACAGGCCCCCTGGTTGATCTTAAGGAGGTAGTGTGGTGCTATGAGGTCCTCATGAATGTGTGATGAGGGGAAACCAAAGCTGAGCCTGTGGGCCAGAGTCTGTCAGACAGCTGCGGGCCAGGGGATTGATGATTATCCGCTGAATAAAACATAAACCGTCGCGCACGGGGCAGTAAAAAACAGGAAGTTTGACGTGTGGCTGACCGGAAGTGACCTCACGACAGTCCAGGTTGTCATAGTGATGAGCATCTGCGCGCTTTCGTACGTCACGCTGTGCCACATTGGGAAAATTGACCTGGTGTGTGAAGAGGAGGGGCATCTTCAGATTTAAGATGTAGATAGGCCCTTTATTCAACTTTGTGAACAAATATATTATCACGATGATCAGACGATTAGTGGTAATCATCCATCATACATAGGTTCTGCAGCCCTGCTTTTGTGTCTGTATCATTCAAAACTGTGGCAACAAATACAACATATGACAAAGAAGATTTGGCCAGACCAAACTCTTCCCATTTTTATGACTATTATTTCTGTGGTGTCCAACATTTTCTCTCAGTGACTACATAGATCCCAACACTGGGGAAAAGCAAGTACTGTATTTTAAGGAGTTATAAGAGTTATTGAAATGGTTTATAAACATATTCTTGAACAATACTGTCAGTTCGAAATACATAACAATGCTAGTTTGACCCTCTTTTTCAGAAACTGTGCAGTGTTTTATAAGACAATTATAGTAAGCAGTGTTCGGGGTAAAGTATTACAAAAATAGATTTCTTTTTTCAGTAAGGAATATAACAACCCCCCCCCCCTTCACACACACAAATAAAATGCATCATAACAAATGGACGCTGGTGTATAAGATCTGCAGTCTGTAGTTAATGTTGTCAAAACAAAACACGGGAGAATGGAGGATAGCTCAGGAAAAGGAAATCTCTAACTGCACGTTTGCTCGGTGGCATTATTACTCTTTTCAGTTTATATTTTGCCAAACGTAACTCAAAAGTAACTCAAAGTAGTGTTACTCAGCTACATTTTTGAAACAGTAATATGTAATTTAAACATTTTACATTTTTAAAGCTGTAATCACTAATATAATAGAATATATTACAATGTTTAAGTAATTTGCTTAACAATAGTAAGCCACTGAAATTATATGGGGTTGAATTTACTCTCCATCCTAAGCCTTTATCTCCATAGAAACATCATCTAATATTAGGCCAGATATTTCCGTGACTAACTGTGTGATTTGTGTTGAACAGGTCAGGAACATAGCAGTGACCCACACGTTCAAAATCGACAAGGCACGCCGTGAGCTGGGATACTGCCCAAAGCCCTACAGCCTGGCTAACTCCGTGGACGAGTATCTGAAATCCAGACCGGCCGCCTCCGCTTTGCCTGGGCTCACTCAGCGCCCCGTCCTGCTCCTAATGATGGGAATGGGCCTCATGCTGCTCATCTCATGCTGGATACTCTGTCAGTGCTGATGGGCCGACTATTAGACAGGAGTGATACTATGCGGAAGCGACTGCTCAGGCCAGCAGTGACAACCTCAATCTAATGAAGGTGCAAACTGTGGTTACAATTATGTAAAGGGCCAATATTTTAGCTGACTCATTTGTAGTTATTCTTTTTCTTCTGGGCGTATGAATTAGCAATATATAATGCAGCCTCCCATTAACGGCACCTTAACCTGAGTGATGCCCCAGTCGCGAGAGAAATCGCGCCAATTTTAAGGGGAACATTATAATATATGACTTTGAATTGTTGTTTGTCAATTGGCTTGTATCTGTAAACTATCTCCACATGAGAGAAAACTGTCACATGAAAGACTTGAGTTTGACTAAATGAAACACATGATCATTGTTGGCATTAACTTTAGGTATACGTAGCTTTCATCCCACTTTTTTTTTTCATTGTTGCATATAGGGATAATGAAATAATAAAAAAAATATCTGAACTGAAAGTCAATGTATTTAAATGTTCTAGTTATTCTCAAAATATAATCCATACATACTTCCTTTAAATACTCAGGTAATTCATAACATTCTGCTTTTTACTCTGAAACAATTATTACTACAGTCTGAAACCGCTGGGGGGCGCACCTTTACCACTTTGTATCGCTTCAGCTAGAATTGCTGTGACCCGTGCAGTTGGATAAATGACAAATAACAATGTACTCGCAATACTACGTCATGATGAACTCTTACTGTACTATTGCACTGTAGGATTGTCTGTGTTTTTTATGCCGAGAAATGCGTTATTGAAGATTGCTTTGACCCTAAATAACTTGACACGGGTATACATGATAGACATCATTTATTTATACTCAATTGTAAAAGATATAATTAATACATATTCGTTAGTAGTTCACTCTAGTGCAGTTAAAATACTGAAAATATTGTCAGCTGCTCTAAAAAAATAAATTAAAAAAACCTGCTTTAGTGGTTTATTAATCAGCAGTAATACATGCATTGATTTTTCTTTATTTTACCTGAGACATGAAAGAATAATAATATATTGAAATGTTTATTCATGAAATAATAAATACAATAAATATCATATTTCTAAGAAATAACATAGTGTATAAACTGTACTATATAATTACACAGTCTTATGAGGTCGTTCTTAGTAATACTTGTATAACACATCAAAGGCCTTGCTGACCTTGCTAACCATTGTTCACGTACACAATCCAACAAATACTTTCTGTTAAGCCAATCCTCAACTCCTGATGCTGAGGTTAAGTCGCATCAGTTTTCCATTCTTCTACAACATTTCCAAATTCCTTTACATAATATCACCCGATCCACCTCCTGCTTCTATTTAGCAATCCCAGAATGATGTGCACCATTGGCATAAATAAACCTACGATTATGATGACTGACATTTTAAAATGTGTTGTTAATTAAACACTAGACCTACTGTTTGCTCTGTATGACAGCGGCAGTGTTGCTCAGTGACAAAATCATGTGCATAAATATAAGAGAAATCAACCTTTTTCTGACTGTGTCTCATTTGGAGGTGACCCTTTTTGGCAGTCTGTTGTTGTCCATGTCCTCTCGGGTCTTCTGGATGCAGGTGAACAGCTCTTTGAACAGGGCTTTGTATTCAGGCTGGGCCTCTTCACACACCACACTCAGGTCGGACAGTCGCCTCCGAGCGCGGCTGGAGACAAACGGACTGGTGGAGGTCTGGACGGCTGTATGAGTGAGCCTGTCTGAGTTCTTCTTACAGCGGAGTAGGAGCTCTTCATATTTGATCTGAATAATATGACATTTGCAAATTAATAATTCAACCCCACAACATTAATGTTATTGTATTTAATGTACTTGTTATACAGCGTGGCTTTAACGTCGTTGTATTGTGAAATATGAAAAGATATGCTACTGTATAAGCCCTTCCTTCTCTCTTCTTCTTAATGTTCTTTTCATTTGCAAAACTAATACAAAACATAGTTCGCACTCTTGATACCTGTAGTGCACTGTACTGGGCGTCGACCTCGTACAGCAGAGACATGCCTCTCTGTGTGACCAACTGCGCCCGTCGAATGCACGTCCGGTCGTGACCGAGGCGGATCTCATCAGTCGGCCTCAAGACGCTGTCGCTGTTACACCTCTGTCTGCTCAGCGGTCTGTGCTGCTCAGTCGCCTGCGTCTCACTGTCCTCTGAGCCAAAGAAGACGGCATCAGGCAACATCAGCTGCTCTGACCTCCTGAGGAAGAAACAAACAATAAACACAAGTTGGAAAGTTTTATTGACATGAAAATACTGTTGTGAAGTGTAATTGGTGGTTTTTAAGTGAGTTAATGGCACTGCAGCATTTGAAAATCACACAATAAGTAAAGCACATAGTTACATTTAAAAAATATATAAAGAAAATAATATTTATTCATATTTATAATGTCAGTCAATCATTCCCAACAATCAGGACCACCAGGGAGCCCTTGGAGTTTGACTGGTCAGAGGATAACGGTATAAAGAATATTATCTATTATATATATATATATATATATATATATATATATATATATATATATATACACAGTATGATTGGGAAAGAAGTACATCCAATTTCTTTTGTTTAAAATAATAACTTATTGGCATTCATTTGTGTGAGTCACGGTTTTGGAGATCTGGCCTTCCTCCGTCTGTAGCAGGGGAGGCTTCAAGTAAAACCGGATGGAAACTACTGTAATTTATGATCAACGGAAATAAGTCATACTTGTTGGCGCAGTCTCTCTGCCACAGACATCGCAGCCGCTCCACCTCAGCCTCCAGCTCTTGCTTACGAGCCCTGCATCCATCCATTAGAGCCAGCTGCTCCTCCAGGCTCCTGTTTTCTATGGCTGTGAGTTCAATCTCGCGTTCAGCGGCCTCTCTGTAGCTCCTTTCTACGGCGATCTGAGTATGAAGGGTTTGTATGGAGCGCTGCAGGTCTCTATACTCCTCCTCTGGGTCTGGGCACGATTTTTGGTTCAAGTGGAAAATCTGGTGCGACCAGAGTCCCTCTGTGGGGAAGTTATGGTTATGTCTGAAGTAAAAAGAAAAATCATAAGGAAATGTCAGGATAAAGATAAACAATGGCAACACATTACAAATTTGCTGAAACTTGAAAATTAAAATACTATGTGACTTATGTAACCAATTCGAAGTATGCTCAAAATAAACATAAATAGGCGGCACATAGAGTGAAAGTGTGACCTGTGTCGCTGGCTGCGTTGTTAATGCGTAAATAGGATTATACAATATTAATCTTCACTCACACACAATAACAAGGTCAAGCATGTTAAGGTCTTTAGCTTGTCTATTTGTAATGTGTAAAATACACTTCACCTATTGTCTTGTAAGTCATACAGCTCTTTGAGGCAGGACACACTCTGAGCCCCCAGAGAACGTCTGTGCTCTGCCTCATGTCTGTTACGATCGGCCTGGGACATTTTAAACTCATCCACTTGCGCCTGCAGCTCCTCCATAAGGCTCTGAAGGCTGTCGGTGGTCTCTGTTAAACTAGACAGACATACAGTATGATTCAATATTAGATTTATAACATGTTTTTATTTGGTAAATTGAAAGTCGACAAACCTTCGGATCTTTTGCTGAGCCAGTCTGTTGTCCTGCACCAGTCTTTGGTTTCCCTGCTCCAGATCTCGAGCAGCCACATCCAACTGCTCATATAATCTGGCATGATGATCGTTCGTTTGGCGCAACAGGTACACTTGTTTGGTCAGGTACTAAAGTGGAACAGAGGAAGCGCATATCCCGATTTTACATTACATAAGAGTCGATGAAACAAACATCTACAAAGTTTAAGCCATTATTCTGAGAACATTCTCCAAACAGAAAAGGTTTACTCAAAGTTTTGTGTAAAAGCAACAGGCAAATTACTTTCATCAACAAGTAAGTGTTTAAAAACCACAGAGATAATCTCCTCATGGAAGAGGGACCTGGACTGAAGTAACCATCTTAACTCTGGTGAGCTGTTAATCTTATGTTTAAGAGCAGGGAGCTAAATCTCTCAAAATACTACATTTTACATCGTGGGTACACATAAACCAAATTGAAAATGAAGTTTCAAAAGTAAATCATTGTGATAAATACTAGGATGCTGTCACCTCTATCTCATGCAGCTGCTCCTGGTTGGTCGAGTACATGTGCTGCAGAGCCTGTTCGAGCTCATGGTTCTGGTCCAGGAGGGTTTTCCCCAGCTCCGCTGCCAAATGAAGGTCTGTAGAGGAGAAATGTTCAAACTTTTTAGAGTTGTAGACTCTATGAAAGTAATTGTGGCAGCAAAACGTGTGAGATGATGAAGTAGAGACCAAAGTCAATCACACAGGAATTTGCATCTTGACAAATTCCATCCTCTGTTTTACCCAACACCCTCTCTAAACAATTGTATCAGCTTGGAATTTACCCTAACCACAAATATAACTTACTGAACAAAAAGTATTTAAAAAAAGTAATTTACTTTTCTATTTAGTACAAGCAAGTGTTATCCCAACACAGACCCGCCGACCTGAAACTGCAGACACAACAGTAAACAACGTATGACTGATACAAATCAAATTACATTCCTCCTTCCACTCTGGCAAGAACAGCTCCTGCAGTTTTGTACACCCAGTTTTCTACTTTTTAACCAGATCGAGTGTGTAGGCCATCTGTTAACTCCCAATTAAGAAGTTTTACCAGCTAGATTATCATTTCTTTCTAATAGTGTTATGCACTAAGTAGTATAACTTTCAAGGTTCCTTTAGTCAGACATAGAACCTTGAAAGTCATAGGCTACTAGTAACAAGTAGACACAATGAACATAACTATAAGTAGTATAAATTATGGCCTGGAAGGAGTAACTTCGTTAGATTTTTTCAATATTTTTATTTAGTGTAGTTTATTTAGTGTTAAAAGCTATCAGAATTGTGTTATTATGATTTTAATAATCACTAGTGACGTGAGCATGCATTTCATATCTAGACTTGACTAAATTGAATAATGAACATGACGATGAAGATTGTTAATATAGACACGGTAATAAAAAAAAAAACATCCTTTAAACATAGCTAACGCCAGGGTCAGACAATATTAGGGTCTGAAACTCATGGCCACTAGAGTTTTACCCATGGATGTATAAGATCGGTTTTACCCCGTTCCAGGTCGTGAGACTTGTACCAACGCTCTCCATCCTTGGCAAAGTCTTCCTCCAAAATCAGGTCAGTCAGCATTGTCCAGTCAAGTGTGCCAGGTTCAGACTCCACCTGAGACAGAAACCCGAAGCGCAGTTGTTTGACTGCTCAAAGTCATAGTTTTAGTCCTGAACCGCTCCCTACTCCGAGATAAACCCACAGCTTTACGCGACTACTACGACTACGTGGCAGATACACACAAAATCCGGTAGAGGGCGCACTTAAAAAAAAGTGTCGTTAAGATTTCATTGTATTAATTTTTTGTATATTTATGCAATAATTCCCTTGTGAAACTTGAAGATTTTAATATTTATTTTGTTATACAACTTGTAAAAATTAGCATAATAATGTTTTTTCTTCTCCCATCGATGTCGAATGACCAATCACAAAGTAGCAAGCGAAACAGGGAAACTATTTTGACCAATTGGACCTTTTGTTTTCAACTGCGCTTCCGCCTTTGAGACAAGTACAAATAAACTAGATGATCTTGTATTTCAAGTAACATTTTTGCCTTTTCTTTATTCTGCCTTGAACACCGCCATATAAGCTGCATCTTAGGCTAGCCCTGTAGTTATGCGCCATCCTGGGTCGTCACAATGAAAACAAGTTATCACGAAAGTATTCCGTGTTTTTTGAGTTGCACCTGTTCGCAAAGTATTTTTGAGAGTATCTGATCGGTGGAAGAGTAAACTGGACCAGGAATAATGGCTTTAGCAGGATTTGTGCACAAATTGGGATTGAACCATACAGCTCTGGCATACGCCATGACCACACTGGGGTCATGCATGATCAATAACATATTCAGCTTTTACTATGTCAAACTCTTTCTTAATAAATACAAGATTTCAGAGGGGGCCTTCCACCAGTCACAAGTGAGTATGTGTTCAATGTTGTCACATGATATGGTAACGCTTTAGAAAACAGCCTGCGAGTTCCAGGTGTAAGTACGGGTAACAAGAAAGTAATTACACATGTACAGGCACTCTTACCACGTGTAACAAGGGGGAACAATGTGTAACTACGTGTCAAGGTGTAGTGAAGGGGTATTCATTTTCATTTATTTATTTATTTATTTCATTCAAAAGTGACATCATACGATCACAACAAAACCGCCAAGCCAATACACTATGAATGAACTGGAGCAATTAATGGTGCTGAGCCAGTACATAGCAAAAGGGAATATGTTATTGTGCGTACATTTTAATGTTGCAGGACAACAGTGCAAAGTGAAGACATGACTCCAGGCATTTTTATTGATTGTTGTTTATTTATTTTTTATAGTGAGACACTGTTGCCTAACAAACAGAAACAAGAGTTAACAGAAAAAAAATACAGCAAAACAAGGAAAATTACCACGTTATCAGTGTGCATGTACTGTAACTAATGTGTGGGTACAGGAGAGCACGGGCTGTAAAATGAAGTGAGACACCGTTGACTGTTCTGTTCTGATGTGCAACCTATTGTTTGTAGTTGTAGGGGAAACGAGAGGAAACCTATGTTGGCACAGGAAAAACATGCACATCTGCACAGAAAGGCTCCGTCTGACTTAGGAATTGAACCCGGGACCTTCTAGCTGTGAAGCAAAAGCGCTAACCACTGCTTCATCATATCACATGTACTTATGGTGTACATGCACTTTGATAGTGTGATAACCTTTGGAGACTTGTTCTGCTTATTTTTTCTCAGTTCACTCTTGTTTCCGCTTGTTACAGGCAATGGTGTCTCACTATATAAAATAAACAACAATCAATAAAAGTACCTGAAGTCATGTCTTCACTTTCACAACAGTAATACTGTTGTCTTGCAACATTAAAATTAATGCACAATTTATAGGACCACATTCCCTTTTGCCACAACTATGTGATAGCTCAGCACCATTAATTACTCTTTGAATACCTTTACTACACCTGTAGTTACACGTTGTTACACATTGTACTGCCTTGTTACACATTGTAAGAGTACCTGTACTTACATGTGTAATTATTTTCTTGTTACCCGTACTTACACCTGGAACTTGCGGGCTGTTTTCTAAAGCGTTACCCATGATATTCACTAAAGATGACAAAATTTTCAAGTTTTACAACAGTAATATTTTCTTTTATTTGTTAGATACCAGAGTTATTTTGTTTTATCCATTATTTTTTCCATTTATTTTTATGATGTGTATTTTTTTCTTTTAGGTGGTCTACATGATCTGGAATGCAATCAATGATCCACTTTTTGGATACCTCCAGGATAACTCCAATGTGCAGTGTTGCTCCAAAAGGCGCCTGACCATCTTGTATGGAGCTCCTCTGTATTCATTTGCTTTCCTTCTGGCCTGGTTCCCCTGGCGCTCATACACTCCTGGTGACTGGATGAGCGGCGCACATTTGATGGTGGCACTGTGTGCTTTTGATGGATTGCTGACATTTGTGTTGTTGGCACAGTGTGCACTGTTTGCAGAGATTTCGAATCATCACCAAAGTCGCCTTCGTCTTGTAAAATACAGTCAGGTAAATCCACTATTTTTCTTGTACACTATTTTGTATGTATTAGGGCTGCATGATATGCACATAGGCTATTTTTAGAAAAGCTGATACTATATTTAGCAATATAGTGGCTTTTTGTAATATGGCTTCACCAAATATTGTGATGAGTAATTTAGTGACGCATTGTGTATCCTGTGCTTTACTTGACCTTGTTTTATTTTCACAGGTTGCTTCGCTCATTGGCTCCTCCAGCGTCCTCTTCTGTGGTGTGTTGTCCAAAAACATGGAGGACTTTGTGTCATTCCAGGCTTTTACTGTTGTCATCGCTGTTCTTAGCTGTGGCTGCATGCTGTACACAGGCTTCCACTGTGAGGGTCGCTACGATAATAAACTCTCCGAGGACCAAGCTTCGCAACATTTAGGTGTTTCCTTCACCCTATTACGAAGTCAGCTTTGGGAGATTCTTACCTACAGGAACTTTCAAATTTTTGTGCTTATGAACTTCTGCCAAGTTTTTATGTTGGCTTTTTTCAATAATTTCACCTTGATATTCACTGAGCACTTAATTCCCCCGGATGTCTTACCACCTTTGGCCAAGAGCATAATGTATGGAGCAGGATTTATCTGCCCACAGGTAAATTATCACCTTTATTTTGTTGTACAGTTGTACAATGACAAAAAAGTACTTACTTACTTACTTTATCTGCAAGAAGCTTTACATATAGAAGCCATTGAGTTTTATCGGTGCTGTAAAACAAAGTACTAACCCTCTCTCCTTCTTCACTGCAGCTGCTGGTATTGTCCTGTCAAAGACTGCTCCAGAGTGTGGGTTACTACAGAATCATTCTTATCACCTTCTATGTGGAAGCAGGGATGGGGGCTGCCATGCTCGCCTTTGGTCCTCAGCATTTCTATCTGCTATCACTTTTTCTCACAGTCAACATGTACGAGTCACTTTGTGTCAACATTAACAATGCATTGTTTTGTTTTGTTTTTTAATAGACCATTCTCAGTCTCTCTTATTTTGGTTGGCAATCAGCTGTTTGTAACTCAACCCACCACTAATGAGTTAATGTTTTCATTGAATTTGTCCATTCATTTGAGGGCCCATTTAATTTATATCTAAATAGACACAGTTCCAAACAGATGATTGCCAACCAAAAGTCACTTGATAGATAGTTGTATAATGTTTGTTTACCTGCTGGACTAGTTTAGTTTTGCACGTGTGATGCTTCTGATGACAGCTACGGGGTGTAGCCTAACCTAGTCGAGCAAGGAAACAAATACTTCTGTCTATTAAAGGAAAAAGCAGAAAGTTCAAACTAGGTAGACGGTATGAACGATTTCCTAACATTGCACATTTCTGATATAAAACTTTGTTGTGTACAGGATCGTAATTCAAGCAGCTTTTAGTCTCTTTGGTTTACCATTGGCTGACATAATTGACTCTGACCTTCAAAGGTTCAAGCGCAGGTAAAAGTCAACCAAACTCATATTTCTTTTTGCAAATGCTATTAAGTACAGTATTATAAACTCATGGTGATGTTTTTGCAGTTGTCCATTGTCCTCGATGGTGTTTGGGACAAATGCGTTGTTCACTAAACCAGCTCAGTCCTTGGCCCCAATGATTGTGCTCACTGTACTCAACCAGTTTGGATATGAGCAGCTCAAGGAAGCAGCAAAGGATTCAAATCTAAGGTATATATTTAAGCAACATAAAAGACGAATTTTAAGTCAATGATGGTTTGACCACATTATGCACAAAAACATTTATTTAATCGTTCAATACCTTCAAATGTTTAGATGCAGTCTTATCAGTAAATGACACAGAGTAAACTGAATGAGATATTTCACTTTGAATGACAATTATTACCATTATATTTGCTTTTATAGTGGCCTGGAAAACCTCCACAAGATCATGTTTTATCTGGTTTGCGTGGTACCCTTGACTGTCGCAGTTCTTCAAATCCTGTTCTGGAGACCTTTTTCTATACGCAACAGCCACACCATTGATACAAAGTACATTGATGGCTAATTAAAATAACTACAATAATATGAATATTTTGGCATAAATGTTTTCCAACACATTCAAAAGAACGTCCCTCATCGCTATTGTATAGGTTTCACACAGCGAGTTGCTTTAAACTCGGTGTTTCCACAGTTTTGTAATTGCCTTCTAGTACTTCACCTCTGGAAACTTTCAGTCTGTTCATTCTGTTAGATCACCGAATCATCCTTATACATTTTGATAAATATCATCATGGGAACCACTGGACTCTGCACTCGCCATCTGTAACAAATACATTTGGAAAAAAGTTTCAAATTACAGTATTATTGCTTTTAAATGTATGTTTTCTATTGGCTACATTTCGCCATAAATTGATGCAAGAAAGTGTTTACCGCATTATGTAACTTCTTTGTTGCAGTCTGCGTTTTGGTCTTTAAGCCTCTTCTCTTGTACAGCTCTTGCAGCACATCATGAAACTGACCTTGTTTAGTCGATGGCCTCTGTTTGAGAGAAACAGTGAAAATCAATGTGACCTTATAAAAAATAAACAAAAACACAAGTGCAGATCTTCTAAACTACCGTCTTTCTTTCGACATTTATAACCTATTACTTTCTCTTACAAGAAACATTAGATGATATGCAAAAAAGTGTAAAACCTCAGTCGAAGTGTTTTTTATGGAGACCCGATGGCAGCCATACTGTAAATACATCACATTGTGTAAATAATATTAAACTATATATGTAATACTAATAATACTTTACATTAAGAAAAAGAGAAAATACCTTTTTTATGATGAAAAATGAAACTATGGCCAAACTATACATTGCCAACAATATACATGATAGCCACAAAAGAATGTGCCGTTTCATTATCTTCACTGTCTCTAAAAAAAACACACCGCAGGTTAAAAAAGACTATAAAACAAAAAACAAAATTAAAATAAAAATTTCTAAGCTGCCTTACCTTGTACGACAAGAGTTGTACCCATTGCGATGTACTGCATGGCTGGTTGTTTGTAAGATATGGCAGCACAGTGGTAGATGCCACTGTCTGACAAGTTTAGAGATTTGATATTTAATGACGCACCACCCAGACGATAGTTGGGATGGGTTGTGTTTACTTCATAATGATCGTTTTCTTTAAATACAAACCACTTAAATTTAAAGTGCGAACATTGAGAAGCAACAGTACACTGTATGTCAACAGATCCTCCAGTTTTAATGAAAATTATCTTCTTTGGTTGTGAAAGGCACACCTCTTCCTCACCCATGGTCTCTGATTTAGGGAAACAGAAACAGATTAAGAGTATAGCAGTATTAAGGCTGATTAAAACCATTGATAGTACATTGACATTTCTAATTTAACAATCTATGACTAGAACATAGAGTACTTACGTGTTACAGACAGGTAGGTAAACAGGAGAATAAAGCTTGACATTTGCCACATGTTCATTGCTCGACAGCCAAATGAGACTGTTTTGTTGAGTTTTCAACATGGGAACTTCCTCAACCCTAACTTCCCTCTTTTTCATGAGTAATGCAGTGCAGTGATTACACTAAACGCGAGACATAGATACTAATAATAAATAATAATATAGATCACTCAAATAATGTAGCGCTACTGTGTGTATAAATACTGTGTGATTTGTATTTTGGTGTGTATGAGTGCCTTGGATTAATTTCCTTGACAATGTGGACCGTTGTGGTGTTTGCATGTCGTTCTTGTGTCTGTGCGTTTTCCTTAACAACCCAAAACATGCACAATAGGATAAGTACTCCTGACTTTGAACCTAGCTCTAGCGAAGGGCGTGGCACTGTGTCTGCCCAGTGTTCCTTACAGATTGCGGCAGTGGAAGCAAGAGGCAAATGCAGGATAAATTAAGTACACCTTAACCTCAACATAAGTAACATCCTAGATTGCAATTAGGGCTGGAATAGGCCTAATTTGTGTCTTTGTTTTGTGTACTGCTTTTATTTTATTTTCAGGCAATACAATTTTACCAAACATACCTGTACTTTTTTAACACATTTTACAACACCTAGAAATGCAGAGACCATGTAGTAAATGCCAATCTGATGCCAAGGCTCCTGCCAAAGGGTTGTCGCTCATAATTTGAAACCAATCGTGTTCCGCGCTTCTATTTCGCCGCGCCCCCTTCCACGTCGACTTGCACCCTCGCCATATTTTCAACCGTGGATAGATACTGCATTTTCGCTGCCTCCAGGTTAAACCGGGACAGTTTACAGCAAAACCGGACAACAGTTTTGAAAGGGACACAGGACACCAGTCAGTTAGACTCCACGGCTTAATACTCGCGTCAAAATGAACATCTTCAGACTCACAGGGGATCTGTCTCATCTGGCTGCTATCATCATCCTGCTGATGAAAATATGGAAAACCAGGTCATGTGCAGGTAAGGACAAGATCTCCTTGTTACAGCTACAGTGCTTGAAATGTATATGTTGTATAAAAAGGGTTATTTGTCACCAGACTGTCTTAACAGTGTCATAAACTGGATGCTAACTGGGATACCAGAACCCATTCATTTCAGACTATGTAGCTATAGCTAACTCTTTAGCTTGCAGAGAATATACACTATGCGGTTCACTCGTATTTATGGGTCATGGTCCATTATACTCAGTTTGTAAATATAACATGCATTTTATGTAAATTCTTTTTTAAATCTTAGTGGTAACTTTGTTATCATGGGCATTGGGCTAATAGATAACGTAAAAGCTAGCCTTGTTGTGTCTACGGATCTTGAGCTGCATTTGCAAAGTACAATATTAGAAATCGAAGCATGTACTAAACTCGTGTCTGTATGTTGCATGCACTGACTTTACTTTAGTTTGGTTTTCAACCAAATTGATATTTTCCGTGTGTGTTTAGTTTCATGGTCGATGTCTTTGGTCTGGCCTCTGACGTGGCGTTCTAGAACGCGCTACGGAAGTAGCGACTTTTTGCTCACTTTGTTTTAGCTTTAATTATGTTCGTTTAAAACACTTTTTAAAGATGTGAAGTTCAAAGAATGCTTGACGATGCATTGATTCGGTAGCAAGTATTTACTAGTAAAATCAAATTGACATAAATAAGATAAAGGACACTGTAGAGAGCCACGCTCGTCTCTGAAACACAGTAAATGGTTTTAGTTTGGAATGTATTGCTATTCCTGAGAACGTCCTTTAGATGGCACTGCCTGATAGCTTTTTGCGGATACATCACACTTATACTTCTTAGCGATACTTTATTCTTGCTTTCTTACTTTTTGTAATTTCTTTTTGATAAAGGTATCTCAGGAAAGAGCCAGATCCTCTTTGCCATTGTGTTCACCACACGTTATTTGGATCTTCTCACCTCTTTCATCTCCCTGTATAACACTAGCATGAAGGTAGGACTAGGACATGGGTTTTGCTTAATACTATGTGTATGAACATCCTTTAATTGAAGATTTGTGTCAAAGGTGATCTACATCGGCTGCTCGTATGCTACTGTGTACTTGATCTACATGAAATTCAGAGCAACTTATGATGGCAACCATGACAGCTTCAGAGTGGAGTTCCTGGTTGTTCCTGTTGGAGGTCTTGCAGTTCTGATCAACCATGACTTCTCATTCTTGGAGGTAAGCAATAGGATGTAGTGGAGTATAGAGTTCAGGATCATGATGTCACATTGCTAAGCATCTCAGAATTTGCAGCAATAATAAACCGATAAACCGATGGAGTTCACATTAGAACACTCGCTAACGCCTACAAACATGGCCGATCACCATGGTAACAGTGACTTTTCGCTATGGGTAGGCTCTTGTGTATTTAAGATATCTTTCTTTCTTCTCTTTTTATATTTTTGGGCTGTTCGATTGTAAATGTGCAAAAGAAATATCATTGACATTTTTGGATTGGAGCTGATTTTACTCCTATGACCTCTCTAATCCTCAATGTCTATCTCAGTTACTTCGCTTGGTTTATGTTTGACAAGCATTTCCATACAATATTGCTTGTAATTTCTCTTATAGGGTGTTTCTAAGCCTGTATAATTTCTTGAATTTACACGACTAGAAGTTTAGTTAAATTTTTCCCTACTTTTTACTGATTTTTTTGTTTGTTTTGTGGTTGTTAGATTCTGTGGACGTTCTCTATCTACCTGGAGTCTGTGGCCATTCTGCCCCAGCTCTTCATGATCAGTAAGACCGGCGAGGCAGAGACCATCACCACACACTACCTGTTCTGCTTAGGCCTGTATCGAGCTCTCTATCTTTTCAACTGGATCTGGCGTTTCTACTTCGAGGGCTTCTTTGACATGATTGCCATCGTGGCTGGAGTGGTGCAGACTATACTTTACTGCGATTTCTTCTACTTATACGTCACCAAAGGTAGGTCCAAGTGTAATTTTTGTTGCTAACTCAAGGGGCCGTCTAACAGTATCATGTAAGGGATAATGCACTCCGAGGTGTCCATTATCAGAAATAACTGGATGGATCAGTTATTTCTGATAATGGACACCTCGGAGTGCATTATCCCGCTTATACCGTGGGCCCAGCGAACTGAAACTGTTCATCTGGGCCTGTTTGCTTATTTTTTAAGTCCTGGGATAGGAGTTATTTCACTTTTTAATCAGTTTTACCTGAAACTAGTTCCAGCTCAATTGTTTATTGTTACTATGGAAACAGCTGCAGTGGAGTGATATAGAACTTGATTTAAAGGATCTGTATCATGATATTTTAGCCATTCCAAAGTAAACTATAGGCCTTTATATGATATAATGTACCTCTACCACTATAGAGTACTCATTTTTGTGAGAAATATAAGCATTTTCAAACCCGGAAGACAAGACGCTTCGATTCAGTTAACTCCGCCCCTCTCTCCGAGGAGATGCAGCAAATACAACTTTAGCAGTAAAAGAAATGTATATATCACAGTAAAAAGTTACTTCACAATGCAGTTATAAGGAGTTAACATGTACAACACAGCTTCATAAATGGCTAACACGCGTTTTGATTGACTCACCGCTCTGCCTCTTTACACATTTGTGTCATTACTCGGTGTGGGTTGAATATAAACAAATCTTTCTTTTCTACTTGGAAATTTACAACGACGTATGTGGTAAACATGTAATTTCTTCGGAAAAGTAGTTAGACAAGCTTTTTCCCAAGAAACCTCAAATTTGCTTTGGTTTTGGGAAATTGTGAAAGCGTTTGTATTTGTACACTGAAACGATTTATACTGAGACTTAGCTACGCTATAGTCTCATGACTATTAACGTCAGTGAAACTCAAGTGAAAACTTTTAACACTGAATAAACCTAATAATAGATGGTGAAATACCATACAGTTTATTCAACTGCGTTTATTCTTCCAGTCTGGGTTTGTGGTTCATTAGAAGTTGCTGCTTGGAACAGTTGTCATTCTAGTGCTCAAATTACAAATTGAGAATTAGGCAGGTTGTGGATCTGTTGAGAGGGACCCTCCCAACGGGCTCAAAACCTTGTCTGTTAATGCACCACTCAGCATAGGAACATCATCTATAAAATCAGCTGTTAGGGCAGCTGGATGGGGGTTTGTTGGTGGGGAGCTTATTGCCCTCTTCAACTGGCCCGCTCTACACTCTGGCTTTTTAATGCACCACACTGTGCAGGGCTTACATCATACTTCACACATAACTCAAATAAATAAATAAAATGATAATAATTAATTAAACTCAAATTAAAATTATATTGAGGATGGTAATGACAGCTGGGAAGTAGTAAGATCTCGGAGTATAATGAGTATTAATGCTTTTTAATGCATTACACTATGTAGGGCTTTCATAATACATTATACATAAAAATAAAAAAAAGAGTGGAAATTGTACACAAATTTATATTATACTGAGGATGGTAATGACAACTGGGAAGTAGCAAGATCACGAAGTATATACTGCTGCATAGTAATGTGCCTTTATAACATTAAAAAAGTGACTTCCGGTAATGTTACACTAGTGATTTTACACACTAGTTCTTACACATTGTTACCAATGTTTGGCATTGGTAACAATGTGTAAGAAATATATTAATGATCATCATTTGTTACTTGCTCTGTACTAGACATTGTACAAGAAATGAAACCGCTGTTGTTGTGTTTTGTGTGCTTTGATTGTTAAATGAAAATGTTATTTTTATTTGGGGGGTGGGCGCTTATAAGCCTTTTGCTTCGGCCCACTCCTTTTGAGCAGACTAACTGCTCAAATAAACAAATAAACTAAAACTAACATAAGATACCCAAACTGTGGGCCTTAGATGGGGTATATCTTGGATTTGTCCATTTAGCTGCAGGGCAGACTGTAGAAAGACAACATTCACTCCCTCACTACTTCATTCATTCATTCATTCTCCAGGCTCGATTTTAAACATGCATGCAAGCAGAAACGAATAATAATCCTGTTGATATACAATTTATTATCATTATTTGGGATTATACTGAATGGAACGTATGTGTTTTATCTTTGTCTTTATCAGTTTTGAAAGGCAAGAAACTGAGCCTTCCAGCATAAAACAACACAAGTTGAGGAGGTGACGGGACTCCGAGCAGACTCAGGGCGACCAGAGAGGATCGTGGGGTCTCGTGACCTACAGCAAGAAGCCAGAGGCAGAGGGCCAACTCACGGGGAATAACACTAAAGTCTTTTGGATGATTTCAGACAAACTGGTAAATGCCAACCAACATCAGAGCTGAACAAATCTTCTTGATCAGCCATTGGATTAATTTGTTCAGCATCTTTGCCTTAAAAAGTCTTTCATTACTATTCAAATAGAAGATGGCTTCTATTTGTGAGGTGCTTTTTGTTGCTTTTTCCCTTGTACTTTATTTTATATGTTCACAAAAATGGTTGGAAAATTTGCTGTTTGACTTGGCGATGAGATGCACAAATGTACAGTTTTGCAGAAGTAGTAATGTATCAGAGTGCCTGATAAGATTTATGTTCATTGTTTGCAGTATATTTTGTTGAAAAAAAAATTTGCCACATTATTATGTTTAAATTCCACGTAAAGAGGCCAATATCGGGTTCATAACCGGAAATAAAATTCCTTCCTTCATTTATCACTTCCAAACCTTTTTGTAGATCTTACTGAATTATAAGTCCCGCAAATTGCAATGGCTCAAACCGTATTGCAATTGTGGACCATTTAGAAACGCTCTTTTAAAATCTGTCCCATAGAACCAAATATTGCTACATCAAACTGCATTCAAACACAATGGGACTGAACTTTCTGCATTCGTGATACAACAAATTGACTGAATACATTTGTAGCATATGTAGAATATTTGTCAATGTTGCTCGTCATTTGCGAGTCTCTACTCCTCTAGAAATATTTCAATTCACCTTTTACAGTATTACCACTGTAAAGACTTTTTCTTTTTTGCATGTCACATCCATTAAAGATTTTTTTTTTATCATATATTGTCTCAGTCGTTTTCAACATTTTTGGTTGCTTGGTTCTCAACTGACAAGGCGTGGGGACACGCCAAAAATCTATGAGAAGCCGTGCCCCATTAATTGATTTTGTTATGTATATAATGTAAAATGCTGTATTTTCCTACAAATAATTGTTGATTAAGCTTTAAATAATCATTTAAAGCAGAAATCATGGTCGACTGATAGACCGTTAAACATTTGTGCTTTTTCTGCAAATAAATATTCGAAGAAATACCCAGGAAATGCTCACAACCCACAGAAAACGGTTC
Organism: Proterorhinus semilunaris; assembly: GCA_021464625.1. Classification (NCBI taxonomy): domain Eukaryota; kingdom Metazoa; phylum Chordata; class Actinopteri; order Gobiiformes; family Gobiidae; genus Proterorhinus; species Proterorhinus semilunaris. The sequence goes on along the minus strand of CM038352.1, from coordinate 20,545,517 downwards.
CCCGACCCACCTGTTGAGAACCACTGACATAAGGCTTTAGACACTGCAGTGATTCTACAGAACATAAGTCAGGGTTCATACATACAGTAGAAAGATGGTACAGGGTCATTGACAACAAGCAAAGCCAACACAAAAGGACAGTATTTCAATGTGTCAACGGCCTCATTTATTTGTATAATACAATTGGTAAATGTGATATAGAAACATTTTTATTTACACTGAAAGCACAGTGTCACATTACAATATTAGTGCATTGTAGCCACAATATCACTCCATCAGTAACTTTCATTCGTTGCACATCATTGATATACTCCACAGTGAAGGTAGTGTTTAAATACAAAAACAGTGCAGGTTTTACGCATACTGTAACCATTATACATGAAGGTAAGAAAACTCACAAAATCATGATCTGTTTCTAAAAAAATATCAATTTTGAGGATCAACGCTTTCATCTTCTTCTCTTTTACTTTGCTGAAAAATAAAGAAATGATTAATGCATCAGTAGTGTAAAATGTTCACACAAAATTACGTTTCTTACCTTTGCCCCATGTTGGTAGTAGCCCCTGTAGAGATTTGTAAATGTCATATAAAACGTGCCGAAGATGAAGGACGCCGTGACGGAGAAGAAGGCGAGACCGAACAGTGTGAACAGCAGCGTCAATCCGGCTACAAACAACAACAACACTGGCACACAGAGGGTTCAAATTAGAGAAACTCGGAGTAAAAAATATAATAAAAGGTAGATTTTTAGAGTAAACATGCATTCTCTTTGCACAACTTGACTATATTTACTTAATGTTTAAGCCTCACATTAATGATTTGATTTATTTTTTAGCTTATATTAGACAATTGATGCATAAAGTTATATTTTGGTTTCAACTCCTTAAACATCTACAGCTATTTATTTTTTGTAATTCCTTTTCTACACTGACGCCTGTGAAGTGTTGGACTTTTTCTTCCCAGTAGCACTATATTCTGTCAAGTGTGTATATAAGAAATACAAGTCCGAATTCAATGCTTTGACCTTGTTCATGGTTATCACTGTTAATACTGGGCCTATCCACGTGAAACAAAAACTGGCAAAGAGTGCATTAAACAAAGGCGCAATTGTTATCTGAAAAGGTCTTTAAGCCTCAAAATTAGTATGGTGGATTTGTGGACACAGTTCCAAGTTTATGAATTTTCTGCTTGGTAATTTTTCCTCTCCTTACCAAGCGAGTCTGGTTTGGTAACTAACCTATGGCCAGGATTCACTAAGGTGTAAATGAGTGTTGCTATAAATGCATTAGCCACAAACCTTGAAGACAGAGACTGATGTTGAGCGTGTGTCAATGCTTACCCTCAAAAAGGACAAAGCCCACAGCTGATACAACCAGAGTCACAAGGGCGAAAATGACAAAAAGCCCAACAGGTAGAGCAGCCGTGGCACTGAAGAGCAGAGCAGTGAGACCAAAGAAAGGATGCTGGCAGAGATACTGCCCCAGCCGGGTGTTCAAAAGCCTGGCCACCTAAAGAAAACAAAACAAGAAACATATGGCACAATGTTATTAAGCTGGACTATAATATTAACACATCTATTTTACTTACTTACCCGAGGGTCTTCACAAAACTGGCTCAAAAGTGGGCTCATACTCTGGCAAAGGGGCGCCTGGCTGCTTCCCTCCATCTTCACACTTGCAGGGAAAAATCTGGCAAAAGCAATGGGAAACATAAATATGGTTGATTATATAGGCCTATATTTAAATTTAAAAAAACTGAGCTCAAGTAGCAATGGGGAAAATGCGTGTCTTTCAAAACTCAATCCTAAAACAGTTTCTCTGATGACAGAACAGAGACGAAGACAAACCTTGAAGTGAGAGCAAAGATCTCATGAAATGAATTGTCCCCTGTTTCTTCAGACGCTTAAAAGACACTTAAAAACACACCTCTTCTGGTTCCTCCTCTTCCCTCTTCCTCATTTTTGAAATGATAGCGTAGTACGGGGCCATCTACTGGTCACTGAGTGTATTACAGTAGTTTCCCTCGGCACGTTCTGCATAGCCTGATAAACCCAAAGGATAAACCACCCCCCGCGAGAGGGTCTGGACATATTTACTTCAATGGTCTGGACACACACGGTAAACAAGTTGCTGATTGGCGGCTAAGGCCGAACCAATCCCACCGTCACAGAGAACTGACAAGGTTACGTCACTCGCTGCACCGCTATGCTGTTAGTTCAATTAACATCAACATTAGCCAAAACTAATCATGGATGAAGTAGTTGAGGATTTTGCCTCCGCGTGCTCGTGAGTTTATATTCAGGTCATATTTTGTGAGTTGAACTACAGCTGTCATCACGCTGACAATCAAACTGCTCCAATTGCTCCGTGACCAGACTAATTTCCCTGCGTGGAAGGACAGGGAATAATATCGCAGAGCCAGGCAACGTTCAGCACGGATGTTATAAACTGAGCCGTGACCAAGGGGAGGACAAACCAAGCTGCAGATCCATGACGGTGAGGCGGATTCACCGTGATAGTGCGCCCTCTGCTGGTAGGAGCGGATCCATGACGGTATTATTGGTTAATATTTTATGTTATACATTTTTCCCGTGGGGGTGCTCCGGAGTATGGAGTCCGGGGCCCTCTGCTAAGGGCTGTCCGTTCCCTGTAAGAGCTTGGTTCGCATTGCCGGTAGTAAGTCAGACCTGTTCCCGGTGCGTGTTGGTCTCCGCCAGGGCTGCCCTTTGTCACCGGTTCTGTTCATTACCTATATGGACAGAATTTCTAGACGCAGCCAGGGGCCGGAGTGTGTCCGGTTTGGGAACCTCAGGATCTCATCTCTGCTGTTTGCAGACGATGTTGTTCTGTTGGCTTCATCAAATCAGGACCTTCAGCTGCACTGGGGCGGTTTGCAGCCGAGTGTGAAGCGGCCGGGATGAGGATCAGCACCTCCAAATCTGAGTCCATGGTTCCCCACCGGAAAAAGGAGGCTTCCCCGCTTCAGGTCGGTGGGGTGTCCTTGCCTCAAGTGGAGGAGTTCAAGTATCTCGGGGTCCTGTTCATGAGTGAGGGACGGATGGAGCGTGAGATCGATAGACGGATCGGTGCGGCGTCAGCAGTCATGCGGTCGCTGTATCGGACCGTTGTGGTGAAGAGGGAGCTGAGCCAAGCGGCAAAGCTCTCGATTTACCGAACGATCTACGTTCCCACCCTCACCTATGGTCATGAGATTTGGGTAATGACCGAAAGGACAAGATCGCGAATACAAGCGGCCGAAATGAATTTCCTTCGCAGGGTGGCTGGGCGCACCCTCCAAGATCGGGTGAGGAGCTCAGTAGGGTTGTCACGGTTACCGGTGTAGCAGTAAACCCCGGTAAAAATTTTGACGGTAAAAATTACCATCTTGTTTTTGAAAAACTATATTATCTCGGTGGATCACCGCGCCCGCGGTGTCGGCACGGTGAGCCTCACCGGCCGCCGTCTCATCTGCTGAAGTTGCATGCGCACTGTGTTGTTTGCAAAGAAAACAAAACTTTTTCGAAGCTGCAATCATGTACGAGACGACAGCGCTCAGGACGTCTATCAGCTTCAAACAGGACCAAGTCTGGGCATATTTTGGGTATTTTAAGAAAGCCGAGGGACAGTTATCGTGTTTGCGGAACGTGCAGGAAAAAAGTGTCTCTAAAGGCAGCGATACTTGACCTCATGACTCACCTGCGTGACCGGCACCACAACTATAGCCAATGCAAGTGAGTTAACGTTAGCGTTTTAGCAGAAATAAATGATGTGGGGACTTTGGGTTGAGGGAGAAGGTAACGAGTCGTCCCATAGTGCAGCCACAGCGCCACCGCCAGCATAAGCCGTGTCGTGGATACAGATTAAAGTTTGTCGCCAATGCAATAGATTCACTCTCGCTGCATTATTATGAATTTAACAATGATTACTGTCTGACGGCATTTTCCCAAATCTGCAGAGCGAAAGCAAACTGGAAGGACAGAACAATATTCCTGATATAGAGGGTTTATCTAGTTAAAAATATTCTAACACGGTTCTGGCGCTATAAATAATACATGTAATACCCTCCAAACAATCACCAAGTCATAGTTATAGTTCCTTTACTTTGATGTGAAAAGTTTGTATGGCTTTGTCTGTATTTTTTAAATATAACAAACACTGTTTGTTATACAAAATTTCCATACCGTGACATCCCTAGAGCTCAGTTACCCGGGAGGAGCTTGGAGTAGAGTCGCTGCTCCTCCACGTCGAAAGGAGCCAGCTGAGGTGGCTAGGGCATCTGTTCCGGATGCCTCCTGGTCGCCTCCCTCGGGAGGTGTTCCAGGCATGTCCTATTGGGAGGAGGCCTCGTGGAAGGCCCAGGACACACTGGTGTCGCCTCGGGGTCCCCCCAGAACAGCTGGAGGAGGTGTGCGTGTATCGGGAAGTCTGGACATCTCTGCTGAGACTGCTGCCCCCACGACCCGGCCCCGGATAAAGTGGAAGAAAATGGATGGATGGATGGATACATTTTTTAGGGTGAGTTTAGGGTCGTCAGGATTAGGGTTAAAGTTAGGATTAGGTTGAGGTTAAGGCCGTTATAATTAGGTTAGGATTAGGCAATTCCTATGCTGTTAGAAGTTATGTTATCTTTATCAATCAGTAGTTAAGCATTTAGTGACACTTCCCAAATGTGCTCATATACGATTTTTTGTTTTGTTTTGATGAATAAAATGAAATAACTCAGTTACTGACCCCTCACGTGCGTTAAGTAGACCAACATCAACGTTAATCTTCCTAAATTCTAGATCCGTCTTATCCAACAGAGGCCGCACTATCACGGTGGATTCGCTCCACGGTGGATCTGCCTCGGCTCCGGGTCTGCAGCTTTCCCCAACTGGATTGTTTTTGGAAACAAAAAGAGACTAAAATCGTTCTGTACTTGAATTCTATCAGGTGTATCCATGGGCGTCGGAACCATTCATTGTGAGGGGGACGTGTCCCCCCCACTTTTGAAAAGTGGTTGATTGGTCCCCCCCACTTTCACAACGTGAATTTTCATTGACTTTACATTTACTAGTTTAGACTGGACCTTTTCAATGGGCTCCCCGAGGCCAAACAATGAAATATGACCCGCGCCTTATTTTCCATACATTTAAAAACATATGTATTGGCATTATCCCATTATCCGCGCCAGTATCGCGTCGCTCCGCGGCGCATACGCTCCGCTTTGCGTAGCTGTGTTCATGCGGCTCCTCACCTCAGAGCGGCTGAAATGTAAACATGTCTCTGTAAACCGCTGAAAAACGGCTAAAGTGAGAATACTGGAGGATTATTGTTGGACGGACAGATTTGACCAAACCGAAGCACCAGGACTCGTGCATCGTGTTTCCGGAGTTTTTTACGGATTCTCACATGGGGGAGCAGGGCTTTTCGCGTCCTCGGCAGGTGGACAGCGTGTCTTCATCGGTACAAAGGGCCTGACCAGTAACTTTAAGGTGAGGAACATCAGTTTTGGATGTGTTTGTGAAGCGAGTGATGAAACTGATGTAGCGTGAGTTTGGGGAAACTGCACCGGGTTAGCACGAGTGTTCAACCGGTCAATACGCCGTTAAACCTCGCTGTCTGGACTCTAACTTAACCAGATAACATCTGAATTATTCATTTGACGGATAAATGTTTGCTTCCTTTACCCCTTGACTCAATGTTATCTGCGTTTGTGGGAAATGTGAAGATACGAGCGTTGAGATGTTTCTTTGCGATGGCGGGAGTTAACGGGTGTGGCTGAAGCTAAATGTGGATGCAAACACGAGCGCCGTCTCATAAGAGTTTCATTCACTGAGTTTTTTTCACAAAGCGTCATAAAGCCAGGGCTGGACAGGAGAACAGCGGCTCCACAGGTGTTTGGTTATCCGCCCTATATGTCCACCCAGCTGCCAGGAGGAGGCGCTGCTGAGCCGATCGAGTCTCTCACGTATTCTTGAAGTAGCGCTCGATTTGGATGTAGTCCCGCTAAAGCAATAACATTGCTCTGTGTCCTGACCGTGTCCCACTGTAGTTCTTAATGTTAAGAAGTCGACCCCCTCCATTTTTGAAATGTGTCCCCCCCACTTTCCAAACGCTTCCGACGCCGCTGGGTGTATCAGATCTCAGTTTAATATGGTCAAAATCAGAATCTTTGTACAAAGAAACTAAGTATTCCTACGTTAGAATGCAGCTTCACTGCTGCTGTCTAGGACATTAGGGGCCTCTCCGTTGCTACCATGCATAGCAAACTCAAAACCAACCAGAGGCCCATAGAGGGAGTGTGTTCTTCTGAAACAATTAGTACTGTCAAACAACATAGATTAGATAAGAGAAGGACAGTCAGACCGTCCAATCAAAGAACTCTAATCCATATCCCTTGCAAAAAGATTCCATCCACTCAAACACAGATAAATCTCAAACATGCTGTACTCAATGTCAGATCATTAAAAAAACAAGTCTTTTTTAATAAACAGTTTTATTTCCTCTTATAATAAATAAAAATATTTTTAACTGAAACATGGCTTGACAAAAACACTGGAAACGCAGTTTTGATTGAGTGTAGTCCATCAAATTTCAATTTTGTGTCTGAAACACGCCAAAATCAAAGGGGCGGGGGTGTCTGTGCAATATTCAGGGACAATATAATCATCCACAAATTGTCATTTGGGGTTTTTCTATCATTTGAGTATGTGTCTTTCAAAATGGAGATAAAACAATCTTCCATACTTTATATGACTATTTACAAACCACCACAGAATTGTTTTATCAAAGATTTTATTAAGTTACTTTCATTCATATTTACTGATTTTGATTGTTTAGTCATTTCAGGTGATTCTAATGTGCATGTGGATGTGACCAATGACAGGCATGCAAGAGAATTTCGTGCTGTTCTTGAAATGTTTGGTTTAACTCAGCACGTGAGTGAAGCGACTCACAACAAAGGTCACACTCTAGATCTAGTCATTACAAAAGGTGTTAATATGTCAAATGTGAATGTTGTCTGGTCATTTTTGTGTCTTCTTTGACCTGTCTGTTACACCCAAACCAGAGGTTGGGCCTGGAGTTATTCAAAGAAGACGCATAAATGATACAACAAGGACACCGTTTATGGAAATGATCAGATTTGAAAATCTTCCATGTTCTAATGTTGATAATCTGTTGGACTCTTACACATCAAGCGTCTTCAATGTTTTGGATACTATTGCTCCTGTCAAGGTTAAAATGGTTAACAATAGACAAAAGGCACCTTGGAGAAGTGAAGATTCGGTCAGGGCACAGAAAAGGGAGTGCCGAAAAGCCGAACGGAAACGGCGCAAGTCAAAGCTCCAGGTTCATTTTGAGATATACAAAGAAGTGCTTTGTGAGTTCAACCAGATTTTGCGTGGAGAAAGGGAGAAGTACTTCTCTAAAATCATCGCAAACTGCAGAAACAATTCCCGTGTTCTGTTTTCCACAGTGAACAGATTAACTAACCCTCCAGTTTCACTGCCCTTAGAACTAATCTCTACATCTAAGTGCAATGACTTTGCTATATTTTTTTATGACAAAGTCCAGGGCATTAAAAATGAACAGTCTTCATGAGGATGTGAGACAGGCCTCAACTCTGACAATGTTCAAATCCAGGCTGAAAACAGCTCTTTTTACCCGAGCCTATGAAAACTGAAAGTATGTTATCTGCACTTTTGCCTTTTAATGTAATTGATACATTTGTATGTTGATGTTTTAAATTATTGATTTGATCTGTTTTCTTGTAATTTTATGCAACTGTGAAAGCACTTTGAATTGCCTTGTGTAAGAATTGTGCTCTACAAATAAACTTGCCTTGCCTGTTTTTAGACTTTAGCTCAGCATTCAACACTATAATCCCACAGCAGCTAATACACAAACTGCTCCACCTGGGGATCAACACATCACTGTTAAACTGGCTGCTGGACTTTCTGACGGGGAGACCACGTGTCGGCGGAAAGTCCTCCAGAACCATCACACTGAACACAGGAGCTCCCCAAGGCTGTGTGCTGAGCCCCCTCTTGTTCACTCTGCTGACCCATGACTGCGCTCCAAAGTACGACTCAAACCTCTTCATCAAGTTTGCAGACGACACAACAGTGGTGGGTCTCATCAATAACAGAGACGAGTCAAACTACAGGAGTGAGGTGAGCAGTCTGGCCATGTGGTGCACACAGAACAACCTCTCTCTAAATGTGGAGAAGATGAAAGAGATTGTTGTGGACTTTTGAAGTCCAGCATGCTCCTCTAACAATCAACGGTGCTGCAGTGGAGAGGGTGACCAGCACTAAGTTCCTGGGTGTGCACATCACAGAGAACCTTTCCTGGACCATGCACACTATATCACTGGTGAAGAAAAGTAATCAGTGTTTCTACTTTTTCCGCAAGTTGAGTGCAAGCCTCCATTATGAGCAACTTGTACAGAGGGACTATGGAGAGCATCCTGACCAGCTCCATCACTGTGTGGCTCGGCGCCAGCACTGCCTCCTGCCGAAGGAGCTTCCAGTGCATCTTGAGAGCAGCGGGAATATCTGCGGAGCCCCTCTCCCCACCATTAAGGACATGTACTCCACCCGTCTCACCCGCAACGCCTTCAGAGTCACCAGGGATCACATGATCACATGGTCTCTTCAAAGTAATGCCTTCAGGGAGGAGACTGAGAAATTCACGGGCCAGCTCCCGTCGACTGAAGAACAGTTTTATACACCAGGCCATCAGAAAGCTGAACGCCCTCCCTCCCCTGCTCTCCCTATGCCCTTACTCCCCACCCCCCGCTCCACAACAAGGAGCAGGGGGTATTTCGATTAATTGTAAAATGAATTGACAAATAAAATCTTTGAATTTGAAATGATCTTCACTTTTTTTCTCCCAGTGGCCTGAGAATGACTACACTCAAAACAAGGGAGGGCGAGTAAATCTAGTTTACAAAAAAACCCAAACCAAGTTGTTTGCATAGCAGTGGTTAAATATTTTTAGTTATGTGACCCCCAGCAGCTGTAACAGGGGTTTATTTTATTTATTTATTTGGTCAGGATAAGAGCATGTTAATGAACATTTCATTTATTTCACAATTTCACACATACAATTAGGAAATTCAACGTATAACCCATCAAGTATAGCTACGTACATGGATCTCATGCATGTAAACACGCCACACCAGATTATAGCCTTGGACAGGGTCATCTGCAATAGACTATACATTTAATTTATGCTTCTGTTTCTCTTCTGTCCTTTTTTACTTTTTACCATTTAATGCAGGTGTTTTTCTGGTTTATCTTAAATGTAGTAACATTTTTGGCCAATTTTAGAGCGTTTTTAGACCAGATCCTGATTTGACCCTGACAATTTCATGCGGTGGTGGATGACCAGTGTTGGGGAGAATGCTTTGAAATTGTATTTAGTTACTGAATACTTGCCTTAAAATGTATTTTGTAACATATTCCGTTAAATTGTCTAATTAAAGTACTGTATTCTGAATACTTTGAATACTTTTAGAATACTTTCACATTGATTGGCATTATATTTATGTATAAATATGGCAGATAATTACAAAAATGAAGACTACGATTGTTGAACCACCTGTTGTAAACTCACTTACCATTAATGAGGAACTCAAAAACTCTTGGCAAGTGGAGCAGCAGCATCATGTGACACATGTGCAGTGTTTGTGGCATAAGGAATGTATTTATTTGTATTACTTTATTTTTTTCATTTTAGAATAAAAAAAAAAGACAATATACCTTAACCAATATACACAAAAACATACACACAAACATAAAAAAAGACAGTCATAAAAAAACAAGGAGGAAAAAGTTCAGTCCGTCAAAGGATACACACAGCACAAATAATGTAAATGACATAAATGGCCTTTACATCAGATCGGCCCCAAATTCCACAGCGTACCATACCCTTCTATTTGGATGGGACAGCGCATGCCTATGCGACTCACACATGGAAACACACCACGCCAGACACCAACGTATTGATCGTCCCCGCATATACTTGCATATCCACACACTTCATTACGATTATCTATTTTCCATTTGTATAAATCCATTATCACTTCAATCCAACAAAAATCCGCAAAATCTACACCTACAACCCTTTCCCAGGTTCAGCGACAGTTTTTACAGTTTTGTATTTTTATTGAATCCCCTTAACAAAAATGTGTCCCAACATACAATCAACCCCCGCTGCACAATCATTATTGTACGATTCACAATATTCATGTATTGTCCATTTCTTTTATAAAAACATTTTTGTCTAACTTATGGTCCATGTTCCTTATTTGGTGAGTTATCTTCTCATTCAATTTTACTTCTTGTATAATATTAATCCATGTTTTAATATCCAGGGCATAAGGAATTTTAAATATTTTTATTTTAGGAGGAAAAACCGGTCAACAAGTTCGTTCTCAATAATGTTGTGCAATATGCAGCTAAAATGTAATAATTGCGTACTGGGACGTAGGCTATTCCCTTGATGTTTAGAAAGTAACTGCAACTTCTAAATACTCTCAAATAAAAGTGTAACTTTACCAGAATACAGTTACTCAAAATGAGTATTCTAAATACATGTATTTAGTTACTCCCCAATACTGAATATGACGTAGTACTTTTGGTACTGTTTTAAATATGAGAAATGACAACTGTTGGAATCTCCAGTAGATGGCGCTAACATGTTACTCCACAAACTCCTTTACTGCAACCACTGTTTCTGCTGCCTCTGATTAAAACGGCAAAATAAAGAACCCACCAAAATATTAAGCTGCGGTCCATCTCCAGCGCTGATTGCTTCCTCCATCAACAATTGCAGTGACGCACAAATGAAGTTATAGATATCCTTGAGTTCTGCACGTTGTGAACTATGCAGCCATAAAGCCCACACTTAGACCTAATGTGTTAGTAATGGCTGCGTTTAATCCAGGCTTTATTCAGGCCGTAGAAGTTGGTTATATGTGCTCCAGGCTGCAGTCTCCAGTGGGACCAGTGATGACAACTTATTTGGACTCCTTACCGCTGCTGGCCACATAATTAATCACCTTCTCTATTGTATCGAGTTAGCTATAAGAGATTTGGTGACTGCCACTACCTCTGCAGACTGCTAAACATAATGAACTCGCTGACTCCGAGAGGCTTGCGTACGTGCTGCAAACCAACATTCGCAGTCCACGCTCCACAGAATTGCTTTGAGAAGAGTTGGGAAAGTAAGTAGCAAAACTAATAAAGAACTAGTCACGTGTGTGGATTTAATTGGCTGTATGTCTGCATTATACTCCAATATTCATGATTTTTTTTTTAAAGAGGGCATAATTCTTTCATTTTGATTTCCAAAACTACTATTCATGTATACATTCACATTAATTTTCCTCAAAGCAGCTTACTGTCTTTTTTTTTTTAATAATTGATTTAAAAAAAAGCAGCTTACTGTCTTTTTTTTTTAATAATTGATTTAAAAACAGTTGAAATTGTTGTTGTGAATTGAAAAAATTCAAATAGGTGTAAACAATAAAGTATACTGAATCATAATGTGCATTAAAGGAATAGGCCACCGTTTTTCCATACTGAGATATGTTCTTACCTGAGCTTAGACGAGCTGATGCGTATCTGAGATGGATTTGAAACGATGTCCAAACATCAACCTGTTCAAATATAAATATAAACAAAAGACTTTTGAAATATACAGACAAGAAGAAATGTGTTGCCACTAGGGGGAGCAGTGGGATCAATTATGTGTATTGTTTCCTCTATAATCTGGAAGAGTGTTGCTGCTTGGAACGGTTGTCATTCTATTGCTCAAATTCACAAATGGAGAATTAGGGTTGGCAGGTTATGGATCTGTTGAGAGGGACCCTCCCAACGGGCTCTAAACCTTGTCTTTTAATGCACCACTCAGCATAGGAACATATTCTACAAAATCAGCTGTTAGGGCAGCCGTGTGGGGGTTTGTTGATTGGGAGTTACTGCCCTCTTCAAATGGCCCGCTCTACACTCTGGCTTTTTAATGCACCACACTATGCAGGGCTACAGCATACTTCACATATAACTCAATTAAATAAATATATAATAATAATGATTATGAAAATTACACCCAAATTAAAATTATACTGAGAATGGTAATGACAACTGGGAAGTATCAAGATCTCGGAGTATAATACCTATTAATGTACCTTCATAACATAAAAGTAACTCTCGGTTATCAAGGGTAAAAATCTGAAAGAAATATATTAAGGATCACATTTTTATTTTATTTTGACTGCTTTGTACTAGACAGCGTACATGAAAAAAGATTGTTGTTGTAGCTGTGCGTTGTTTCAATTAATTGTATAAACAGTTCATATATTTTTTTTGTAAGTTTGTAAGTTGGTCTGTACGAATGTAGCTGCTTGAAATGTTTTGTAATGTTCTTTTTTTATTTATTTTATTGCACTTGGGGGTGGGCACTCATAAGCTTTTGCTTCAGCCCACTCCTTTTGAGCACTATGTGTACTGCTCAAATAAACAAATAAACTAAACTAAAATCTGTCTGGTCTATGTGCGTGCGCTCAGCCTCGCAAAAAGACCAAAGATGTCGTTTGCATTTAGCCTCTCCTCCTTTCCTCTATGGGGCCAAACGTGGGTGAAGTTAGAAGTGACCAAGCTCTTCCAGGTTTTCCCTATTTAAATACGTTAATGTGAGTAGTTACACAATCCAAGTGTATATACACCAAATTAAACATGTCGATTTTCTAAGTGGATAAAAATGGGTACTCTATTGTAAGGCTATTGTAACATGACAGGAGCACTTTGAAGTCCGCGCAGTTGACGTCAAAGTGCTCGTAAGGTGTTTACCCCGTTGGCCCCATAGAAGAGAGGCCAAATCAGGGCCAACGCCTGGCATAGGCGACCCAGGCGGCCACCTAGGGTGCCATCTCCTGGAGGGGGTGCCAAATTGCGCTTTAATCTTTAAATCCCATACTCCTGCCATTTACAATATTGCTGCAAAGGTTCAATCTAGGGTGCCAAATTGACTAGGCCCTGGGCTAAATGCTAATAACATCTTTGGTCGTTTTGCATGATGGTACTCATCAACTCGTCTATGCTCAGGTAGGAACATATCTCAGAATGGAAAAACGGTGGCCTAAACCTTTAAGACCTTTTCTTTGAGCAAAACTAAATTTTTATCATTTATTTAATCTGATTCTAAACAACTTGATATCAAAAGAAACATCTTTTTGGGTACTAGTTTATGATGCCCGTAGTAATTTAAGAGTTGTTTGTGGGGTTCTGTCTGGTCAAGTTGAAGCTCGGAGCGCACATGTTCACAGGTCCAGGGTGAGTTTCTCCCTCTTCCCTCTCCCTGTGTTGTGGACCTGTGGAGCCCTGATAAGTCTTATAGCACATGTTAATTAAACCTTCAGACTGTAGCGCCCAAGATTGATGGGACGGCTGTAAATTTCAATTTCCAGCCCTTAATCACAGCAGTGGGATGCGCCCACAGAGGCGTCACACTGTGGGACAGGCAATGTTGTCATTTTGACTTCAAGAGTGAGAAGATGACTCTTCTGAAGAAAGAAGAGAAATATCCTCAATTCAGCCAACCCAGTCCAGTTGACGACAACATTTGAAAATCTCTATTGTGCATAAAGGGAACCACGATGCTGTGCAGCCCATAGTAGAGTGGCTAAAGTTGCTGCACATATATATCGTTTTTAAGCCAGTTGAGTATATTCTAGGATGTGGAGGCAAATAGGGACTGCAACAAAGTATGACTGAAAGTCTCATTGTTTTGTGGTCTTTTACTACAGATCTAAGTCTGGGATGACTCACAGTTTTTGCACAAATCCTTTGTGCAAAAACAATGCCACAATGTCTGCGTGCACTGCAGATCCACAACCATCCCCGTCCTGGTCTGCTGATAGTCAGTTCAGTTGACTGTATAACCAAATTGACATACAAAGTTGAAAAACACATATTTTTACTACACTTCAAGTCCTGTAGTTTTTATCTGCAGCTTCGCAACTCAAAACATTGAATTTAGTTTTAGTTTCTTTCATGCCTCAAAATTTGTTTTCCCTAAATGAAATCTGCAGCCTTATGACAGTTTTGAAAGTGGCTCAGGGAGGAAGCTGCAGAGATCATTAGTCTCGTACCTGATCTCTGAGTGGTGCTTTAACAACAGAATTTCTCAACCCTTTAGTTTTAACTAAACCATTATTTTAACAATGAATTATTTTATCTTCCTGTTATGATGCATTCTTTGGTAATATCTGAATTTTCACACATAATGTTTGTTTTCCCTCTTACATCAGTGCTAAAACCTTTTCTAAAACTTTCATTTTATTTGTGTAATTGAAATAGTAACACATTTGGGTCAGTGGGTTGAAAACATAGAATATTTCAACAATTTAAGAATGAACTAATGCTGTTTGCCTCCATACTCATTACCAATGCAGTTTTCATTGGGGACTCCTATGTTTTGATGGATGCCTGCTGCTCCCTGTCACATGCTTTCTAGTTTGAGTTATAAATTTAGACTGGGAGGGGAGACATTGCGAGTGACAGATCCTGAGGTATAATTGAGGAGGTGTGGGACAGGCGGCTGGGGTCGTTATTAAGCCAAGGTACAGGGGCAACACGGACATATCCATTATTTCCTGCTCTACTCTGAATCCCTGAGTGTGGGGCGAGAAAAAGGAGCAAAAGAGGAGCGAGCCTGGGACGTGAAGATGGATAGAGTGGGCCTCATTGTGCCGAGGGGGTTTCCTCGAGCTCATTAAACCTGCGCCTGTCGACCTGAACACGTCTTTGGTTTCCTGCCAGAGCAGAAACACCATGTGATGAACTCATTGATTGCAGAAAAATACATTTTTTTCACTGTTTTTCCACTAGAGAAACATGCTCTGAGCTTGACACTGTTCCCTGTATAATGCTGCAACTATTTCAATTTCTTTTAATTATCACACTTTACTTATAAAGTCTAATGTGGACATTTACCATAATGCTGAACAAATATAAATATAGGCTATTAAAAAAATATCAAGCATGCTTTCATGAAAACTAAAATCAGAAAGGAATACTAGGAATACTAAAGGAATACTAGTACTAGAAAGGACTAGAAATAGTCCTCAAGTCGGAACTGAACTCAAAGAACAAGATGCCATCTATAGTTTTGCAGTACTAGTGGTTACCGATTGGTATAGCTTCTTGGACAAAGCAGGATATTGTCGTGGAATTTCTTACCACAATAAAGGGAAAAGGCTTGAAAGATAATTGTCTTATCAAAAGATGTACGTTTATTTTACACACGTGCGGAGAGTCGACACACAGAAATCCATGGTGAGCTCTGCAGGGCAGAGCCTCTGATAAAGTAAATATAGACCAAGGCACACAGCAGGACCCAGAAACCATGACGTCACGAGCCCTTTGATTCTAGGACATGTCTTTGGCCTATTGTCTTAGGTGTGATAAGGGCAATCCGAAAGGGGCCTTTGTCTGGCGGTGAGAGCCTCAGCATGTGCTTCAGGGGTCTGGTCATTGATTGAGTGGGCCGCTAGACGGTACTTCACAGTTTGTGTATTGCTGTGACTGGTTTTAGTTTAATTAACTCTAGAAACTGCCATACCAATATAAAGAATATGTATAATGAAACCAGGAAATTGCTAACAATGCATGGACTTCTTCACCCAAAAGTTGATGTTGAGCGTTTGTACATCTCACGCCGACAGGGGGTCGAGTTTTGACGGAAGTTGAAACAGCTAAAGAGGCTGCTAAAGCAGGGCTGTGTGAATACCTGGAGCAGTACGATGGGCACCTAATCAGGCTCCTGAGAGACTTCGACAAGGTCCAAGGACAGTCGCAATTCCATAATCTAGAGAGGGCTTGAAATCAAAATCAAGTACAATGTGCCCGCAAGATCAAATAACACTGCTGAGAAAATCAAGGTTCTGCTCAAAAGCAATATAATGGTAGCAAGGGTGCAATGCTACAAGAACAAGCCACTGCAGGGCCAATTTGCCGACCATGCTAAAGAGCGCTATGTGGATAAAGAACTCACATACTCATGTAGAGTGCAGGACTCAAAAGCGAAACTGGGAGCCTAAATATAGCTGCACAGGACCAAGCTTTAACTTGACATCACCAGAAGAACGCGATGGACATGCAGGTGAGCAGCACATGTCGCTTGTGTGGAAAGGCAGAAGAGACCATCAGTCATATAGTTTCTGGCTGCAAAATTTTGGCTCCAAAAGAATATCTGGACAGACACAACAAAGTTGGAACTTACCTCCATTGGGCACAATGCCAAAGAATTGGTGCAGGGATTAGTGAGAAGTGGTACGACCACACAACTGAAAAAGTGGTGACTGTGCTGATGTGGGACAGACCGTACTATCGCGGCAAATCTGCCAGACATTGTGCTCCATGATACGAACAACAAAATGTGGTATTTGATTGATGTGGCTATCCCAGATGACAAAAACCTCTTAAAAAAAAAAAAAATCACAAAGTATCGAGATCTGGAGATTGAAATCAAGCGCACGTGGAACACCAAAACTCGAGTTATGCTAATAGTATTCAGAACTGTCAAGAAAGGGCTTCAAGAGCAACTGGTCTTGCTGGACCTTGTGAACCTGTGAACTGTAGTGACACATAAGCCTACTGTAAATGTTTGTTCTGTGTGTATGTATGGCCGGGGTGCTGCAAAGAATTGCCCTTCATGGGATTAATTAAGGCTTCTGATTCTGGATAAACTCCCTTGAGTCAGTTCCAAAGAAATACAAAAGATGGTGCTGTTAGGGACTTGGCTGAAGACCTGAGCCAGTCCTGAGGGACCATCAGAGATGGTTAGTCAACGTGTCAGTGCCACACACTACCAGTCTGAACTGTGGCGACACTGGTACAGTTGTCTGCTCTAAACTGTTGTGTGTTATTGTTTTGTTTGTTGTGTGTTTGTTTTGTTTTTTGACTGGACCTCGTGTCTGCAATAAAGATTTGATGATATTTTAAAGGCACACTGCATAACATTTTAGATTATCCTGTTGCCCGGAATACAAAACCTGCTCCTAATGACCTGCTAGACAGAAAACGCCTCTTATGCAGTGGGTAATGAAATAATGCTTTACTATGGGGATTCTATTCTATGGGCGGCACGGTAGCGCAGCGGTTAGCGCTCTCGCTTCACAGCTAGAAGGTCAAGGGTCTTTCTGTGTGGAGTTTGCATGTTCTCCCCGTGTTTGCGTAGGTTTCCTCTGGGTACTCTGGTTTCCCCTACCACTAAATGGTCAGGATGAATGATGTGAGTGAGTGAATGTATGGTGGTGATCAGAGGGACCGTTGGCGCAGATGTGTGCAGTCGCGACAGCACTTCTGTCAGTCTCCCCCAGGGGAATCTGAACACCACCGAGTATGGAGTGAATGTACAACTGTTTAATTTCACAGACTAGTGCTGGGCGATATGACGATACATATCGTGGGGACGATAGAAAAGTGTCTATCGTAGCATTTCTCTTCTATCGTTTATATCGTTTCTAACCTAATTTCATCAATTATTAAAGCAAATATTACATTAAATAGGTCACAAAGAATGTATTAGTGTTTTCTTGTCACTATGCATCCTCTAAGTTTATATTAAGTGATTATAAACAAGAATAAAAAAGAACTTTTTCGCAAATTAACTCCGTCTTGTTGTTTTGCGACACCTGCTTTACGATATTGCTGTCCGCCGCCCGCCACACCTGCTGTAGCAACGGCGACATCTAATGGACGTATACCCCTACTACAACACTCAGCATTTTTATTTCTGAGTTAAATGTCACTTCATAACAGAGGTTACATTTGCGTAATATGTTTAGCTTTGACGCAGCACTGATCCGTCTCTGAGCGCGCGGGGCTCTCTCTCAGCTACTTCCCTAAACACCGCGTGGTTTCGCTCTGCTTTACGTACGGCACATTAACAGCTTTTTAGTGATAGATCTCACAACGGAGCTGACTGATGGGCAAGGCAACTTTATTTATACCGCGCATTTCGTACACAAGGCCACTCAATGCGCCTTGATAGTGCATGGATCTGGATTAAACACACGAGAGCGAAGAGAGGAGACGCGTGGTGCAGGAGGTAAGAGACGGATCGGGCAGCGCGTAGAGCAGCTAAAGACGTACAATGCAAACTGCTCGCCCACTGTTTCTTAAACATTACGTTAAAATTGAGATATAAGCTCCAATTTACATTTGTATTAGTGTTATATGAGCCTTGATATTGAGGAGCAGATGATGCTCTGAATAAGTCGTTCTCTACGCACGAGTTTACACATCTCTGTTGTTAAATTGGTGTCAGGACCATAGACTGTATAAAGGACTCAGATGTTCAGATCATGTTTAGTCCATTTATCCTGCTGTCTCACATTTTTCCTGACATAAACAATACAGGCTATATAAATTATCCATAGCGAAACCACTGCTTCAAAATAAAGTAAAAAAAAAGTAAGTAAGATATTTTTTGAAAGAATAACTGAAAACGGACTATATTATGGTATATCGTGATATATATCGTTATCGTGATATAAAATAATCCATATTGTGATATACGTTTTTTCCATATCGCCCAGCACTATCACAGACTGTGAAAGGCGCTATATAAATAAATCTTTATTTGGTGAAATATTACACGATAAGATGCAAAATAAATGTCTGAGGGTCATCATTACCTTCAGTTTGAGGGAGCTGTGCTGTTAAGTGCTGCATAATAGTAAATTGGGACTGTTGTGAAGCGATTCCTTAATCTCAGCAATCTCATCAATCGGCTTTATTGATGCAACATTAGAGTTAGCTTCAACCACGTCTGCATAGTGAGAGCCGCAAGAAAATGCGCGAGACCGAGTTTTACTATTGGGTCTACTGTCTTCAGTCCACCCAATAGCTTCTCTCAATAAATGGAATATCTGGGGTTCGGACAATGCGTTGCTTCAACTCTCTGTGCAAAGTGTCATCTGAAGTGTGTTGTAAAATCATGTCGTTATTAGGAATACCACTCGGGGTTTTGCGTATGGCTACTTTAAAGCATGGGAGTAGTCACGGAGAGATTCACCTTCTTGTTGAGTACATTGAAACAACTGAAGTTGTGTTTCTATATAAGACTGTGTACAGCTATAGTTTTCAGTCAAGATAGCAAAGATTTTATCTGGTGTATCCCGAGATTAGGATGGAAATTAACCTCCGCTTTTGCTCCACCATCTAGGTGGTCAATAACAAATGGCTGTGAGATGAAGGGTCCGCTTTACGCCTTCCTACGACCACGATGAGTGTCAGAAGGACGTTTATTGCGGATGCAAGAAGATGCGTCTACAGTAACACGTTATTTCATAATAACCACTCATCGTGGTCGTAGGAAGGTGTAAAGCGGACCCTTCATCTCACAGCCATTCTGCAGACCTGCCTCTCGGCGCACCTCCCTGCGTCTGGCGTCTGCTACAGTATGTTGTTATTTCATGATAAAATTGGTATCATGAAATAACGTGATCATTTAATTTCTTGAAATAACGTGATCTGTATGTTGTACGAACATGAAATTATCTTGAAATAACGTGAAATTATCTTGAAATAACGTGATACCAGCGAAAAAATAACACACACGCAAGTGAACCCAATACGCTTCCGTACTGAACTGTTGTTTTCATGCAAGAAAGTTATCCACTGTCATCTGTAAACATCCAATGTCTTTGATAGCATCGCGGGTATGTATAGATTGTTAAATTGCATATCTTTGAATGTACATGATTATTTGATAAAGTTTGATTGTGAATGTTAAAATAGAAGCTAAATTGAATTGGTTATACTGCTCTGCAGCCTGTTCAAGTCATGGTAGTGATTATAAAAACATAATTAAAACACCTTTAAGTTAATTTACAATATACTATACATTTTGATACAGGTTAAAAACAATAAATATTAGGAATAGGTTAAAAACTTGGGACAGAGACATTTATTTTGCATTGTGTATTGGGCTTGTGCATTTGGTAAGCAAGCAACTGATTGTGTTTTTTGTTACAGTTTCCCCTTTTCTTGCCACATCAATAAACCTGTGGACAATGTCATATCGGTCTTCAGAGTCTTGATGTCAAGAAGGAGTTTAGCTGACTGTCTAGTTATATACAGCACATAAAGTGAGGGCAGTACAGTGAAACCACGGCTTTCTGGCGGACAAGATAACGGAGATCAAGCTGGAAAACGGAAACTACACCATTCCACGCAGCAAGTGGATAGCCATCTCAGTAATCAGACTCAGCAAATTCTACCATGGAAGAGAAACCAGTATTATATTTAACACCATCCCACTCTTCCACGCGGTCAGGTATGTCAATAGGATCTGCTGCGGCAAACGCCAGAGCAAATGCAGAAGCGGCAAAAGCACGCCTTTCATACGTTGAGAAAGAAATGGATCTAAAGTTAGAAGCTTCCATGGAAGTACTACATTGTCAAAAGGAGACAGCTGCAGCTATTGCCGAAGCACAAGTTCTTGAAGCCGCTTGTGGAGAAGAAGATGAAAGACTTAGCTTTAGCTTAAAGTTAGAGTTAGAGTCAATACCTTCTTTAGAACCAGCGGAACGTACAAAGCAATACATGGCCGACCAAGCTAACGTTGTGGAGGCTGGACTGAAACATTTGGATGTCACATCGGAGAGAGCCTGCACAAGTGTCGTGTATTCAGAGATAAGTCCATTGAGGATTGAAAACTGTTTCTAAAGGAAAACAACGTATGCTTCAAATGTTGTTCTTCGTCGTCACACATGGCAAAAGATTGTAAGACAAAAGTTCAATGTACTGAATGCAAAAGTGAGACACCACACTTCCATGCATGATGGACCTCCACCATGGACCGTAAAAGCGGATGCGCCTCTATAGGATTCCTTTCCAGAGGACAGCGGGGAGCAAAATACAAATGAGCCTCAGTCACAAGTAACTAACGAATGCACAGATGTATGTGGTGAAAACCAGTCAGACAGATCTTGCTCAACTTCTTGTTGAAGTACATCCTTCTGGGCAAAGACACAAGGCAGTGAAGATGTATGCCATCCTAGACGAACAGAGAAACCGGTCGCTAGTCCGTTCACGTTTCTGTTCTGTGACCAAAGTCCAAATGCTCCTTACACATTAAAAACATGTGCCGGAGTGAAGGAGTTGTCAGGCAGGAGAGCCAATGGATACAAAGTGGAATCTCTGGATGGATCTGTCAGTATCCCATTGCCTAGTCTCATAGAGTGTAATGACATACCTAACAACAGAGAGGAGATCCCAACTCGAGACGCAGCTCTTCGTCATCCACACCTCAAGTCATTGGCACACCAAATCCCTGACATTGACCCTGATGCTGAAATCATGCTCCTCTTAGGTCGGGATGCACAATTCATGAAAATAATGGAACAAGAGATGAAAAAGGATTCAAACAACAGTTGGGTGGCACCTCTGCCGTTCAAGTGCCCACGTCAACGTCTCCTTAATAATTGAAGCGTCTTATGTCTCTTAAGCGCAGTTTGAAAGAAATCCTGAGATTTAGGACCATTTTCTGAAGTTCATGGATCAGATGTTTAAGAATGGTCATGCGGAGCAGTGTTAATTTTGACAACATATTTTTATTTAGTTTTAGTCTTAGTCTTTTGATGAAAATGTAATTGAATTTTAGTCGAGATTTAGTCAAAAAAATATCTTAAATTTTAGTCGAGTTTTAGTCGACTAAAATTGCAAGTCAATTTAGTCGACTAAATTTAAGACACATTTAGTCGACCCTTTATTTATAATATTCATTATAATCATATTTAATCGAGGTCCTGCTTCATGGAGCTGCTCCCTCATGAACAAAGCTCAGAGCTGTTCCTTTGGCAGTGAATTTACATGATATGAGGCTCTTTCAGACGGTCAATAGAAGTTTGGATGATATTAGTCTCTTCTTTTCATTTTTATTTAGTCTTATTTTAGTCGACTAAAATATCTGGACATTTTAGTCATAGTTTTAGTCGCATGAAAAACCTTTAATTTAGTTTTAGTCCAATTTTAGTCGTCAGAAATATTACTTTGACTAAAATTAAGACTAAATATTTTAGTCGACGAAATTAACACTGATGCGGAGTCAGCCCCTCCTCTCAGTGAGCAAGAAGAACGATGGTATTTGCCAACCTTTGGTGTTTACCATCCTAGAAAACCAAAGAAGATCAGAGTAGTTTCTGATTCAAGTGCTCAATACAAGGGATTATCGCTTAATGAAGTCCTATTGACCGGGTCAGACCTCAACAACACCTTGATTGGTGTGCTCATACGTTTCTGCAAAGAAGCAGTCGCATTTAGTGCTGATATAGAGCAGATGTTCTATTGTTTCTTAGTCAGAGAGGAAGACAGAAACTTTCTGTGCTTTTTGTGGTTTCAGGATAACGATCCTTCAGAAGGTGTTGTTGTTTGTCGGATGTGTGTCCATGTCTTTGGTAACAGCCCGTCACCTGCTGTGGCTATTTATGGCTTATACCAGTCCGTGCAGAGTAATGAGATCCAAGCAGACCCTGATGTCAAAGACTTTGTGACTCGCAACTTCTATGTCGATGACGGACTTAAGTCCCTGGCAACTGTCGAAGTAGCAGTTGACTTGCTTAAGAAGACACAAAACACTCTATCCAAGTCAAACCTGAGGCTACACAAGATTGCTGCAAACAACAAAAGAGTGATGGAGTCCTTTCCATCAGAAGACCATGCAAGTGATCTAAAAGATTTGGACCTGGATGCTGATGCCGTGCCATTGCAGCGTAGTCTTGGTCTCAATTGGAACCTCCAAACGGACTCCTTTCTTTTCAGTGTTTCAGAAGAGGTGAAACCCTTCACTCGTTGAGTGGTCTTATCTACCATCAACAAGAGCCCCGCATCTCAAATTACGGTGTTGTTTTGCTTGTGAATCAACACTTTGTTACAGCGACAGGTTCTTGCAGCGCGCTCACTCACTCTCCGCCTACTTTGCCACATATAACACAGTCTGGTGATATGGATGAGCAGGAGAGACCTACCGCCTTCCCCCCGTCATCCCCAAGGTGCGAGTGCTTCTCCCCTTCGCGTCCCCGCTCGGCTGTCTGTCTCCCGGTGCTCGCCTCCTGAGGGGCTGCATCTCTCCTGTGTCCCGGGCGCTGCTCTCATATTTTCTCTGCGCATCAGCCACACACTCACTATTGTCTAATATTAAACAATATTAACTATCTTCATATTGTCTCTAGCGGAGTAGATGACAGTAGTTTAGTGAATAGATGCGGGGCATTGCCTTGCCTTGCCTAGACGAGAGTAAATCCGTTGTCCGTGGTCTAATTTGTCTCAAAGGGGAGTTGATTTCACATGGTTCTCATGAGCGCAGTTACTTTTTTAGTAACTCTGGTTCTCTGAATGTGCACAGTCTAAAATGAATTACTGTCAGGCTAATTCTCAGTGGTCAGACAGACATAGCCGTCAAGTGCAGGTTTCTGTTAGTTGTAAATCAGCGGTTGCCAAACTAAGTCATGGACCAGAGGAGAGAGAATGAATTTTAAAAAGTGGGGAAAATAGACAAATTGAAGTCCTAAATCCCAGTCTGACAGTGACCTAGTGGTTAGTGGTTCTCACACTGTGGGACAGGACCTGAATTGAGGTCATTATGTTCCCTTTATGCCCTGCTCAACTGCACAGTGGAACTGTTTTTGACCATAAATGGGTTCGCTCTTCGTTGAATAGTCTTGGGATGGCCCCCGTGTGGATTTTTGTTTAGGGCCCGAGAAGGGCCAGCACCGGCTCTGGGGCACTGTTTGCTGTATTGTTTTTGATATAAGTATTTTCTGTTGTGGCCCCTTTAAGAAAGTAAATGCTAGACAGAGGAGGTCATATGACTTAAAATCAGGAAGTGACTAGACTTGACTAGACATGTTTTTTTTCATGCAAGAAAGTTATCCAGTGTCATCTGCAAACATCCAATGTCTTTGGTAGCATCGTGGGTATGTATAGATTGTTAAATTGCATATCTTTGAATGTACATGATTATTTGATAAAGTTTGATTGTGAATGTTAAAAACATTAAAACATTATGGTTTCAAGTAGAACGTCTGATCAATTGAAAGAGCTCCTTTAAAAAAGCCAATGTTTTGTAACTAACAAGTCCCCTTAAAGGAATAGGGCACCATTTTTACATACTGAGATTATGTTCTGACCTTAGCTTTGACAAGTTTATTTGTACCTGTCTGGTCTCCACGTGTGCCTTCTGTAACATAAACACAGCACAGACTTTATAGTGTAACACTTCACGTAACCATATTTAAATAGGGAAAACGTGGAAGAGTTTGGTAGCTTCGACCTTCACCACGTTTGGAGCTATAGAGGAGAAGAGAGAGGCTAAATGCTAACGCCTTCTGTGCTGTGTTTACGTTACGGAAGGCACACGTGGAGACCAGACAGGTACAAATGAAGTCGTCACAGCTAAGGTAAGAACATATCTCAGTATGTAAAAACTCAAGAAAAGCTGTTTCAATTCATCTGAGTTTATTTTGCAAACACCTGAAGCAGTTTCTAAGTTTTCTAATGCCCTTTCTATTTCCCAAAGAAACACCAGACACAAGTGGCAATAAAGTAAGAAAGTTGTGGTTGTGTGAATGGATTGGGCTTTCACTTAAAAGAGAATCATTTATTTCATTCATTCATAATTTTTGTATTACCTACAGCACATGCATACAACTTTTACTGAGAAGCTGAGGACAACTGGATTACCTGCATCAGAACTGATAGCGCAGTATCCTGTGCTCAAACAGCCGCACTGTGTGACGTGGCAGCTTTGAAACAAATCCTTTATAATGCAAACACAAATAAATTAGTCAGGTGCATCTGTATAACGTGTCACCCCCTCACGAGCTGGGACAAAAAGCGCACACTCATCTTCATGGGTGATCCATTGGTAGTGCTTCCTGTTTGAAGCTCTAAGCACCTTGAATGGGGCACTACTTGAGGAGCATGAAATCGGGGGATGGCACTGCAGGTAGCACATCTAACAGGAAGGTAATCACAGCACGAGGCCAGTGGTGGTGCTGAAAGAGGGATTAACATGGATTCGTCATCAGCCCACATCAACAGAAAAGAACAACATTGAAAACACTTGCTTTACTCAGTCCAGGGCTCAGCGTGGATATAGCTTCAGTGTGTAATAGACTTGAGTGTTTAAATTATATATCCTATATTGACAACTAGGTCAGTCAATCTTTTATAAAACATAAAATAAACAAATCTGTACTAACCTGTCAAAATGCAGTACAGTACTGTCTTACTTTTACTGCAGTTAAAAAGGTCTAGGGTTCATGTTCTTCATTTGTCTGGGTGGGTTTCCTTTGTGGGTGATCTGATTTTCCCAATGAAACTAAATCAAGGACAATAATAAAATAAAACTTCGAGATCAAACCTAGCTCAAGATCTGGAGATGGGTCCCAGAGCGCTGCACTACAGTTGCCCACAAGGAGGATGGGTCAAAGGCAGAAGGCAGATATTCCTATGGGAAAACTTACAGACATGAATATGTCATAAATATATCTTCAAAATGTCAAATGTAAATTCTTATCATTATGTAATACTGAAATGACCAGAATTTGTTCAAAAGCAAGTGAGCATATATTGAACTGTAGCAGGTGAACCGGTTTGCCGTGATCCAAGAACGAAACAGCAGCAGTTTTAGGACCTGATTTACTACGCCATGTGCTATAGTGCTAGAGCTACTAGCCTATGCCATTTATACTGTAGCATGTGGCCTGTTTGCGTTTACTGTATGAGAGACAAACATCTAAACTGCAAATGCTTTTTGCATCACTCCAGCAAAGATTATGGGCCAATGTAAAGAATTTAATTGATCAGAAACTGTCATATTGGCTGTGGAAGAGTTGCAGAGTTATGCAGTAGTTTCAAGAAAATTTTATCTAATTGGAACATTTGCGCTACAGCTGCAAGATTCTTGGAGCGACTGAATAAAAAAAAAAAAAAAGAAGAAGAAGTTTGTCCTGTTTGTGAAATGCGCTTCTTTCTTTTGGACTGAGCTGGAGCCTACACAAGTAGCAACAATGTAAACTGGAAACATGAGGCTTATTACAACAACCACGGCTGATGCTCTTCATTCATCAGGAGGTAAACACTGACACACGATGTAAATATCCCTTTAAAACACAGATTAGACGTGGTGTTGTGGCACTTGAAGACATGTGTGGAAAACTGTTGTTGTTTTGGTGTTAGGAGTGTG
Source organism: Proterorhinus semilunaris (assembly GCA_021464625.1). NCBI lineage: Eukaryota > Metazoa > Chordata > Actinopteri > Gobiiformes > Gobiidae > Proterorhinus > Proterorhinus semilunaris. Next base: position 20,519,271 of record CM038352.1, on the reverse strand, counting down.
CGCGTTGATCTACCAAAGTAGGCCCGTGCGTACGCTCAAGCAGACTTCAAGGTCATTTCGCTTTTGTTTTCAATTTGACATCGATTCTAAAGGAAGAATACAAGGCAGCGCGATGTAAAGAGGGAAATGTTGTGAAGGTTGCCACAGAAGAGCAGCGCTCTGAGTGCTGCTTGTAATAAACCACGCCTTAGTCGGCCTCTTTTTCTTAAATAACGCCCAGTGGCGCAGGTTTTGCGATAAAGGCTGCAAGATCGCGCGTATACCACGTTGCGTTTAGAGTTGCGCACGGACTGTGCCAGGCACAAGATCTGGCCCCAAATTTTTTCGCACGTGTACAATCGCTCAGGCCTTGACTTGTTACCTGCCACCTTAAGGTTAGGGTTAGCAATTATGCATATCCAAATCTCAAAGTGCATTGTGCACCGGTCTCTGCACTGGCTTCCTGTCACTCAGAGAATAGAATTTAAAACAGCTCTGCTTGTGTACAAGTCGTTTCATGGTTTAGCACCAAAGTACATCTCTGACATGTTAGAGCCGTATGAACCATCTCGGGCCCTGAGAACTTCAGGGAGGGGTCTCCTGGTGGTTCCCAGAGTCAATAATAAACACGGTGAGGCTGCGTTTCAGTTTCATGCAGCTAAAATTTGGAACAGTCTTCATGAGGATGTGAGACAGGCCTCAACTCTGACAATGTTCAAATCTAGGCTGAAAACAGCTCTTTTGCATATGAAAACTGAAAGTATTTTATCTGCGCTCTTGCCTTTTACTGTAATTGATACATTTTTATGTTGATGTTTTATTGATTGATTTTTATCTGTTTTCTTGTAATTTTATGCAACTGTGAAGCACTTTGAATTGCCTAGTATATGAATTGTGCTCTACAAATAAACTTGCCTTGCCTTGCCATTGACTGGAGAGCTTACAGCTTTTATGCCATTGTGACACCTCATTTGAAAGCCATGACCTTCTAGTTTCTACAAATATGTATAAGATCTGTTAACCTAACCCTAACCCCCTGATCGGGGGTCGGGATCACATGTACTTCATGTGTGCAGTTACTTATATTGCGCCTTATTTTCAGCTGTAAAATCTTTTCACTCTCCTGGATGGGTAATGAAGCAGTGACATTGGGCAGGTGTTAATGTGTATGTTACAAACTCAAAGAGGGTCAATCCATCGTCTATTGGGACCTTCCTACTAAAAACAATGGAGCTGCTATGTGTAAAGTGATAGACAGAATAATTGTTTTATTGTGGTGCGTTTTAAAGAACTTGATAGGTGGTGAACATTCTGAAATCTTCATGTCCAAAGAGCCACTGTTTTGTAAAATGAGTTAAAATGTGTGTCCTCAAATGTGCTACAGCAAATCTCTGTCTGTCTGTCTGTAAATCAATCTTTATTATTGTTGCGTCACACTGGCTATGACAGAGACTCTCAAATTAGGGCTGAAGTATAAAGTGGCATCAGTCATGAGGTATGACAGGACATTAATCACACTCTCCTTTACTCAGTGTAACATGTGGATAGATGTTAAATGTGCAGCTCATTGATAAAAGTGGAGCAGTCAGACTCAGTGTGAATGGGCATCTTTATTTTAGAGATCTTAAAGCAGTACTAAGTAACTCTTGCCTCGTGTCCTGACGAAGACCAGGGGGCTGGACCACTTTGTGATACCTTTCGGTATGAAAAGTGCTTTATAAATAAAGTTTGATTTGATCTGCCCCTAGAGGCCATAAGCACAACTGCAGGTGTCGTAACAAGTTGCGATTTTTTTTAACATATTAATTGTCCGTGAGAGTAAATACTACGCTAAAAGAAAAAGTGAAGGGAGAGAGGGATAATGTACATCCAATTACACAGTGGAAATAAAAAAATGTCACTCAAACTTGGCTGTAAATACTGTTTAAGTGGCGCTAGCCCGCAGTTAGCTTTGCCCGTTAGCCTGTTAGCTTCTTCTTCGTGATTCCATTAGTGTGTATTGGTTGCTCCGGTCCGGTGGCAGTCAAGTTCCAACTGTGGTTTTCTGGCCAGAGACACCAGGGGGAGATGAAAGACCCTCCAATCATCCCATTAACACTTGTATTACCCCCCAGAGGGACTACAAAAAGGATTTATGAAATTAAACAAGTTACTTAGTACTGCTTTAAAGGTCAATTCATAGTATTTGTATGACATCATAGTTTTAGTGAAACCTCAGCAGGAGCTTGGTTCATCACCGGCAGTAAGTCAGACCCGTTCTCAGTGCATGTTGGCCCAGGCTGCCGTTTTCACCGGTTCTGTTCATTACATACTTACTATAGACAGAGAGATAGGATAAGGAGCTCAGAGTAGAGCTGCTGCTCCTTTATGTCAAGAGGAGCCACTTTCTGAGGCATTGTTGTATTTAGGGGTAACAAATTTCACAACAACATCAATTGTAGCTTAATCTCTGGAGATACCTTTATTTCTGTAATCAAAAATATTCATATAAGCAAATACTTTTCTGTTCACATTTCACCACACAGCAATACAGATGTCTTATTACGCTCAATACTTTCATCACAAAATAAATATGCAGGCCTACGTGACTCTGTTACAATCAATATAAACACAATGGAGCAAGGTAAACAACTTCTCCAAAGGTGTAGAAAAACACAATCTGAAAAAGATCAATGGCACAAGCGCATGTTTACATTCAATAATATATCATTTTTATACGGTGCTGATATGTCCATTCTGGCTTATATAAATACATAAGCAAGTTCATATAATACAGCTCCTATGGCACAAAGACTTGTAAAGCTTCTTTCAGGTCTAACACCTCAGTGGCTGGAAAAGGGCAAGTCCTGATTACAAAATCAAAACCAAAGACAATTTGAAAGGGTGCACACATATCTAATAAATATGCACTCATCTCATAACACAAAACATTCTGCTGCTTTGCTTAATAATCTTCCATGAACTTGTCTACTTTTCTGATGTATTTTTGACTTTGCCGTTGAGATTTGTCCTTCATGGCCACCGTAGGACACTGACTAGAGAGAGACTGAGAGAGAGGAGACAGCGCTGGGAATCGATTGATATCTTTTTAATATCAGGCTCAATGCAATATTGAACTGACACGTTCCCTTATCCTATGTGCGCTGTCCTGTGGGACTGTCCCGCTCTGTATAGTCCCAGGGTGGGGGCGGGGGGCAGCAGCTCCACGTGACAGAGAGCAGCTCGTCCTGTTTGGGTTTCTTTGCACACCTCGCTCTTCTCTCTGGAGGCTCTGGGGACGAGAGCCAGCTGTTTGGCGATGACAGAAAAGGCCACATTATCATGGTCACATACTTCTGCGGTTTAACATGAAATTAACGCCGTGGCAACAGTTGGTGAACGAACAAGACCCTTTCATTGATCCCAATCTAATCATTGACACATCATATAAAGCAAAGGTTTTGTTTTGTTTTGTGGCACGCAGGCTTTATTGCAGACTCAGGGCAATAAGATGCATTAAGTGGAGAAAGACATGCTGCCAAACCAGTCCAGTCGCTGATATTTGAAAGTCTCTACTACTTTCTCTTCAAATTAGATAATACATTTAAAAAAATTCCGCAAGCAGAATTGTAGACTTAGAGAGTTGAATTTAGGTATATTTTGACTTCATTTCGTACATTGCAGAAATGTGTCTTTTACAATAATGGGTACTGACTGAGTTCTTTTGGCCACGATTTAATCCACTGCTTAACCTTCTAACCCCCACCTAAACCGAGCACATTTTCTACAGTTTGACTTTAACCAAATCTAAAAGCTTCTTGAAAAAAGTGTCAAAATAGCGACAAAAAGAAGACGAAAAGGAGGATCAAAAAGTCACAAAAACTCAACTAAACAGTGACAAAAAAGTGTTGAAAATGCAACAAAAAGGCCACAAAAAATAAGCAACAGAAAAGCGACAAAAAATATCGTGATGAAAAAATTACAAAACTGTGGCCAAAAAAACGTTACGACAAGGCGGCAACAATGTGAGGAAAAAGATGTTAAATCAACAATCGCCTGTGTGAAAATACCAGATTCAAATGGCAACGCGTGTTATGGGTTCCAGTCATTCTGCTTTGTGTCTCAGCTCGTCTTCTTGTGTAACTGTGGATCCCAAATGCCACATCACTTGAGAGCCACGGGTCTAACAATAGCGTTTGTAAATGATAAACAAGGGGTGTATTAGGTCAGTGGTTCTCCAGCTGTCAAGTGGCGAGATGTTTTTCTGATTTAGACATGGTTTCATACCAGTTTTAGACATAGACATATTTTTGTTCAAATTTGATCTTAATCTAGGCGTTGTGGTACTTTAAATATTTTATGAGGTAGTACTTGGTGTGAATAGTTGTGGATTTGACTTTGAGTGCGTTCGACATGAAGTGGGAGGGGACGGCGGCCGGCGGGAGGAAACGGTGACAGAAGAGCAGGTGGCAATCTGTACCCCCCTCCCATTCGTTTAGTGCAGCGGAGGAAAATCAATTTGTCCCTCACAAAGAAATAGTCATTCAGCGTGGAAGAGCCAGGCATGGTCATCGCAAATAGCCACTTTTCACAGAATAAGACGGGGAAGCAATAACGTAGATTGGTCTAGGAGAAGAATTTATGAAATCTTGCCAATCTTGACTTTTTTTTCCTGAACTGGAACGGGAATGTGTGGTCAATTAGTGACTGTAAAATGGTTTTAGATCACTCGCTGCATGTGCTGAAAGATAGTTTAAACTCACAGCAAAACAAGGCACCAAGCACATTTTTACAAGAATCGAATGAAGCGGTTCAATAGTGTTTTACAAAGGTTGTCAGAACACAGCGTCAGCTAAGTGTTTGTGTGGGCACAAGGTTCTCAGGTGAATCAACTTTGCCCAAATTGAAAGTTTTACTACAAATGGCTCCAGTAATCGTTTTTTCTTTTTCAGATTATGGGGTTGCAGAAGCATGATCTTCATTCAACAACAGGTGCACAGATTTGGCACTTCTTATTTGTGACAAGAAAAGAAAGCATTGAGTGAAACGGGTACTGTATCCCCATCATCTTTTCTGCTCAGAATCACACATGCCTTTATTTCAAATTGGTGTGCATAACTAGGGAACATGGGTTACTACTCCTTATCATTCTTTTTATTGTTCAAATTAGATGTTAATATTTGACCACCAGGCCTAGATCAAGTGGTAGTTTGGGAACACTGCTGTAGATAAAGGTTGTTGTTGTTGTTGTTATAGTTGTGCCACTGGTGGCGGAACAGCACTGTCATCCTGTACTCAGTCTCCCTAAAAGATATAGGTTCAAAAGTACATTCATTTTTTTTGTCTTTATTTTGTCATCACAAACCATTATAAGCTAATAGAGGACTATCTACAAAAAGCAGACATTTCCTCCTTCTAATCTGGAAATGTGATAACTACAATCATTACATCTAGAACATAGAACCTTAATATATAGTTTTCGTAACACCATAACAGTCAAGCGCACCATGGATAAATATCGAACACCAAAAAAAACAGACGTCTTATGGTTGTGTTTCGACATGGGATGCAGCTGAGGCTTCTGCACGAGTGTGGCCCTAAAAGTCTGCCACTGTTGGAGACGGGTGTGGGCTTCGGGCAGTGGACCCGAGGCGCTGCTCTGCTTGAGGATCACCCCTGGAGTGACTTCAGTGCCCTGACTCCCCGTGCTCCAAGACGCACGTCTTCACTCTGCACTGATGTATGACTGAAATGAAATGATGAGACCTTCCAGACACTTTGTATTAGTACTGTGTATGTTGTGCATGGATGTCTTAGTTAATGTGGGCACCAAGTTTAGAAAAGTAGCTGACTTTTTTTTGTGTGACATTTTTTTCACACAAGAAATAATCTCTTGATGACTGCTGTTTACATGTATTTTTTTTTTTTTTTTTTTTTTGCCAAACGAAAAAGACTTTTCTTCCACCTTGCCTTGGTGATGCCTCTGTGCACTCTGGGCTGGTTGACATTTCCCAGCCTCAAAGAGGAATTGTGGGTAAAGCTGGTCGCCAGGGAGACAACCTCATTATTTTCTACCTGCGGTGAAAGTGGGGTAAAGGCTCACGAGGAAATGCAGATGGGCTTTCCGTTTTTGTCGTACTGGTACACCAACATCTTGATGCAGTGGGAGTTGGCCGGAGAGATCCAGGGGCTGCTGGTGATGGAGAAGTTGTGACTGGCGTAAAACGGCGGCGGCTGTTTCCGGCAGTGCAGCAGGGAGCGCAGCACGTTGGCCGCCATGCCCCGGAAACGCTTACTGATGAAGCAGTAGAGGAAAAAGTTGACCCCAGTGTTGAGCAGCGCCAGCATGTTTGCCAGATCAGTGAGCAGGTGTAGCAACTGGCTGGCGCCTTGTGAGGCAGGAGGCGGCGAGTAAAAGTGGTACAGGATCATGAGCGTGCGAGGCGCCCACAAAACGGCAAAGATGGAGGTGATGGACAGGAGGATGGCCGTGGTCTTTCCGGTGGAGTAACCACGCAGGCGGAAACAGTTGCGTCGCCGGCGAAGCTTGCGAACGATGCCGGCGTTGAGTGTGAAGAAGACCGTGCAGGGCAGGAGGTAGACAGTAGTGCAATGGGCCCACACCAAAACGTGCTGCGCCACAGTTCTCCGAGTCGCATCGCCCCCCACGACACCCCCCGTACCGTACAGGCTGTGCCAAAGCTCCGGCCACCAATAGTAAGGCACGGCCGACAACAAGCACCCGATGTACACCGCGAAAATGACCCTCCGTGTGCGGGCGGGGTAGGACACCGTGTGGTACCGCAGCGGGTGACACACGGCGATGTAGCGGTCGATGGTGAGGGGGACGGTGATCCATATGGAGGTGTGGATGGAGGAGAACTCCAGCACTTGCACGGCGCTGTTCAGGGACGGGGGCAGAGGCTTCGCCAAAACGAAATCCTCAAAAATAAAGTCTACAAAAACGATGAGGAGCAGCACCAGGATGTCCGCCGCCGCGAGGGCCAGGAGATAGTTGTAGGAGGACTTCTGACGACGCAGCACCAGCTGGGACAGGATCACCACTGTCAGGATGTTGGCTGGGGAGGAGAAGGAGCAGAGGAGTTTAGAGACTGAAAATGATGGGGGGATGTTTCTTGGGACACAAGCTTGGACATACAATGGGGTTGCATTACCATAACTGTTGCTTTGTACATGGGCCATGTGCAAAATTAGCCACAACTTTTCTTAATAAAAATGGCACTTAACTGTGTAAAACGTAGCACAGAACAATAAAGAGCAACAATGAGAAAAAGCCTGAAAACCTGTCATTTACCTGCATGTAAAATACCATGCAGAAGGTAAGGCATATTCTTCCTCTGTTTTTCTACGGAAATGTACTTTTTTCTACCTCTATTTTTTTGCAGAGGTTTTGGGTCTTTTAGGTCGGACTAAGTGTAAATGTTGTCCATCCGAGGCAATTATGTTCTGGACATGGCCACACGTTGTTCCTATGTGTCCGAATGCTCTGTTTTCCCTTGCCACTAAAAACATGTAAAAAAGGGTCCCCCCAGCGGCCAGGATGTCCTTAAAACCCTTCCACTCTGAGTCTCAGTTGGACTATCCTGTATAATACTGGTAAAATAAATGATTGGACTATTAACTTGTTCCATTTTGGTTCAGTCCAGGAGGCTGAGATCCAACCCTCCCCCATGACTTATCCAAGAGTGCCCAAATGCACCTGCTTTATGAGGGCGCGCACGGCTTCCCTGTTCACGTGGACAATGTTGCGTCTCTTTGGCATTGTGCGATTCGCTTTTCTTTGCCTCTAAATGTTCCTGTGCGCAAATTACATTCAGATTATTCCAATGAGGACCTCTTTGTGCCCGGGCTTTCAAGAGCCCGTGGCAAGTTCGATGATTACACCGCTCCACGATTTCGTTTAGTAATCACCAAAATCACAGGGAGTGCAGAACATTATTGCAGTAAAACAAAACCTAAATTTAACCAAACGACTTAAAGTTGGACTTGTTTTCTGTGCCGTTTTTGCAACTCATTTCCCGAATTATATGTGAATATGTGTGGTTATATCCGTCTCTAAGTGGTCACAAAGGAGGAAACATTTCTAATTTTATAACCCGAGCGCCAGGGCAACAGCAGCTCTCGCCTCGCAGGTTTCTTGATTCTTGAACGTGCGCTGCTACAAATAATACTCACTCTGGCACACACTTTCAACATACTGTGGTGCATCTTTGTATAATGATCCATATATAATTTTGAATGTCCGACTTTGCCTCCCTTATCCAGAATGTTCTAGTTCAATGGTTCTTTATACCAAGAACTACCGCTTTAAATATTTGTCTGTCGGTGAGTAAACTATAGTCCTAAAATTGGACTAAATCAGATTGATTGAAGTTGTCACAGTCTAGAACCCGCATACCACAGTTGGAGAAACACTAAGAGGCCTAAATATTTGGTTTGGAGTTTTTAATTTTCTTTCTTTTCACCAGATGCCCTTCCTTCCTGATGCTAAACTGTCCACGTACAGGCTGCAGGATAGACACACTAGTGTTGGTACTAGTACAGCCTTTTCTTTTTTGTTGCTCAGTAAAGCTAGTCAGTGGCGCTCAAGTTCCTCAAAGAATCTGATTTCGGGAGGCCACATCTCTGAGACCCGATGCACTCAGCTGATTTGTGCGTGCTCTGAGTGCGGTCTCCCTCTGCGGTAATAGATCGGAGATTGTATTAAATATGGCAGCTTGAAGTCTGGTCCATCACACTTCACAGCCTCGGGCCTCTATCAGCGGATTACAAATGACCAAAACTGGCTCCAGATAATGAGTAGAGATGTCCTTGGTAGACGGACGCGCTCGCACTCTGTCAAACACGCGTCACTTGAAATGCAGATCATTAGTAATGCAGCGATTAATTAGCAAACATTCGTTCAATCATCATAAGACAGATGCTAAGACTGTGCAATGTGCGTTTGAGCCGGTGTCGAAACAAGCTGCCAGTGCACGGTGCTGCTGCGCATGTGCGGAAACAATCAGTCATTTCACAATCAGCTGTCGAGGTTAAGCTTCTTCACAAATAAGATAAATTCACACATTTACCAGTCGAATTAGGCTGTCTATTCTACAATTAATTAGTAAATGAGGTAGCTGCTAAAACCATTTACCAGTCAAGATAGCCATCTGTTGAAAATAGAGGCTTTAAAAAGTACAAGTTTGTCACTAATCATAAAGGAGAAGTGTTAAATTGTAATAAAAGTTGCTGATGAAATATCTTTTTGTTCATTAACTATGTAATATTATGCAAAAAAAAAGTTTACAAGCAGTTATTAGCTCTTTCCAATACGAGAAACTAAGACACTGCACACTGATACTGGCTCAGCTCAAAGGAACACCGGTCCTTACCCAGATATTTGTGGGTTCAAAGTGATTAAACATGAGAAACTTTGAAATAAACTTTTGAATGATGAAAAGACCTCAAAATGGTGCCCACTGGAAAAAGTCATGAGACATTATTACTTATTACTGTAAATCCCATGTTGGTTATTCAGTCACATTCACGGCACAGTGGCACAACGGTTAGCGCTCGTGCTTCACAGCTAGAAGTTCCCGGGTTCGATTCCCACCTGGACGGGGCCTTTCTGTGTGGAGTTTGCATGTTCTCCCCGTGCCTGCGTAGGTTTCCTCCGGGTACTCCGGTTTCCCCTACCACTAAAAACATGTGCAATAGGTGAATCCTCCAGCCAGGTGCTTCTGACCACCAGCCTGGCTCCACATCATGGAGATGGGTCCCCGGGCGCGGCACTGCCACTGCCCAATGCTCACTACACGCTGTCCAGTGGCGTCAAAGGGTGAGTTAAATGCAGAGGACACATTTTGTTGTACAATTCATGTATAATGACAAATAAAGCAACATACAAACAAAGAGAAACCTAGAGACCAACCCAGTTCTGAGGGACTGATTTACTAAGGGTTTTGCACATGTTGAAAATGGATTGTGTGCTAAAGTGGCGCAAAAAAGCAGGTGCAGTTGAGATTTTTGACTCTCATAAACGGTAAAAGTCTACAGCGCAAACTCATTTACATATCAGGTTCGCTCCACTAATAATATAAACAGTTTTGAATGATAAATCAGATAAGATAAGGCTTTCTTAATCGCACAATGGAGAAATTCACCGTGCAGCCCGTTATAAATAAGTCATTTTTCAGCTCATTTTGATTTTAAGTATTACTTAGCTTAGTAAATCAGTGTTTTTATGACCCAAGTGTAAACCGTTATGTGACTGGGACCTGTAATCTGTAAATTACATTTTTGTGTCGCCATGTTTCTCAATTGAGTGTCATCAATCATTTTTACTCTTCAATTAGAAGTCACAGCGTGTGCAGAGGGAAGGGTGAAGAAGTATATTTATCACAGACTGAGCTGTTCCAAGCTGTTGTTTGATAAAGACAGACTGAGATAAAACACACTGGACACATTGTTTTGTTTGCGACATTCACCAAAACATATTCCATCCAATACGTCGATACCGCGGGCTGTGAATGAAGAAATGATACAAAAATAATATATCAGTATATCGATAATCTGTCATACTCTTACCCAGAAGTAATACTTTTCACATGAAACTTTGTCTGAGCTCTTTTCGGTTCAATCTGATTCTTTCTCATTCACGCTGCTGATTGTCACTGGTGCTGTATTGTTTAGTCCAGGCTTCCCAGGGAGAGAGGCGGCCTTTCTGCCGCCAAACAAAAGCGATCTACAGTGGGCTTGACATTTCCATTTAGCAGCAGCCGGCCCGGGCAGTGCCACCCATTCGTTTCCCATCGACGTCTTCTCTCTGTGCGCTCCCAGGGGCCGACATATTGACAGATGCATGCCAGAGGTCTGCGGCTCTGGATCAGCATGTGTGTTTGCGTCCCGCATTGATCAGAGCAGGATGGGCAAAAGAAATGACATCTGCATTCAATACATCAAGCGAGCAAGCGAGAGCAATTGGGTGTTGGTGTTTTGTTTAAAAAGAAAAGAACATTACATAAGTGACTAACAAGAACCTGTCTGTAGGTGATGAAAGCTGTATTCAGCAGCAGGCAATACTATCCTATCCAAAGAATTTGTACGGAACACCTAAATAGAAGTCAGACTTTTATGCTCAAACAGCGTAGGACTTGGAGTCAGTACATTTACTTTTACTCTTACCCCCCGTCTGAACCGAGCGCATTTTCTCCAGTTTAGCTTTACCCAAATCTAAAAGCTTCTTGACATGGAGAGCAACAGTGTAACGCCTCGCTCAAAAGCTGAGACTTACAAAAGTGATCGTAACTTTGTTGCCACGTTGTTGCCGCGTTTTTGTCTCTTTTATTTATTTATTGGTTTATTTAGTCGGGACAGTGCATGTTAATGAACATACATGGGTCTCATGCATGTAAACAAGCCACACCGGATTGTAGCCGTGGACTAATTTTCGTCCGTCGTCCCCCATGCGCACTCTCAAACACACTCTCATTCATCCTGGCCTATTGTACATGTTTTTAGTGGTAGGGGAAACCGGGGGAAACCTACGCAGACACCGTGAGAACATGCAAACCCCACACAGAAAGGGCCCGTCCAGGTGGGAATCGAACCCCGGACCTTCTAGCTGAGAAGCACGAGTGCTAACCGCTGTGCTACCGTGCCGGTTTTGTTGTTGCGTTTTGTTCCTTTTCCATTGCTTTTTTTCGGCATGTCTTTGTGTAACTTTTTTGTAGCATTTTTGTTGCGTTTCCAGCATTTTATTTATTTTAGTAATTTTTTTTGCGTTTCCATCGTCGTTTTGTCGCTATTTGGATGCTTTGGTAATGCCATACTGGAGAAAATGTGCTCGGTGGGGGGTGAGAGGACAATCATTTCTTTTTCTGTTGCACTAACTTCTATTACATGATTTTGCGTTGTCGATGAGGAACTATTTCCATTATTGCTGTAACATCCATCTATATGTAAAACCAATCATCTTTAGCACCAAAAACGGGAGACGATTATATATGCATAGGTTTTTCCTTATACAGTAAAGTCTGAAATATACAACTTGCTCCCATGATGAATCCATGAGTCAGAGCCGAGAGCCACAGGGAGACACGCTGGAGCTCAAGCGGGAAAGATCTCACACTGAATAAGAGAAAGTGCCTGATTGCTAAGACTATAATGCAGTGGTGAGATTGCTGGTGCTCGGACTATGGGGCTTTTCACACATTTTCTTTTCACCAGCTTCTCACCTCTATGAAGGCGACCTACTAAAACCAGTCAAAGCTTTAGCACTATCAGTTTACACTACATGCTGTCAAGCTACTGTCTCAATACAAGCCAAAATCTACGCTCACTTCTCATACCAATAGTAAACGTACAAAAAGACGTACAATCCGATCCGACTTTTTTGTCGGATCAACAGAGAATTCCTCCACAGTGACCCTGTTTGGCCTATAGATGCATTTTGTTTTTGTGCAGTAAAACGACAGAGTTATGACATAATTCTGCAATTGTTATAATGCGCCCGCCTTAACCGAGCGCATTTTCTCCAGTTCAGCTTTACCCAAATCTAACAGCTTCTCGAGCGGAGCTTACAGCCTCTAGACCTACAAAACTGATCATAACTTTTTTGCCGCGTTGTCATCGTGTTTTTATCACATTTTTGTTGCTTTTCTCATAGCTTTTTTTCCCCTTGCTTTTTGACGTTTTTTTTGTCATGTTTTAGTCGCTTTTTCATCGTGTTATTGTTGCTTTTTGTGGCTCTTTTTCTTTGTGCTTTTTCATCACTTTTTTATCATGTTTTTGTCGCTCTTTTGTTTATTTTATTTTTGTCACTTTTGATTTTCATCCTCGTTTTCGTTGCCGCTTTGACGCTTTGTTCGAGAAGCTTTTAGATTTGGGTAATACCAAAAAGGAGAAAATGTGCTCGGTTCAGGTGGGGGGTTAAGAGGTGAAGAAAAAGAAACAAAATAAATGCTCTTTCTTTGTACTGAAATATTATATCTTCGGTTGGTGACCCCATACAAGGACAAAAACACATAACAAATTGCTCACTCGGCTTCTTCTGCAATTTATGATATGTGTATGAAAAAAGTCAGTACAGCAACACTAGAGTAGTTTTTCCCCATAAAAAGGTTTCCTAACATTTGATATTGTAAGGAGTTAATAAGCTAATGGGGGAGAGGCTGGGAGGATGAAGGTCACTGAGAAAATGAGAATTTGGAGGGGTAGACAGGTGCGGAGAGAGAGAGAGAGAGAGAGAGAGAGGGAGAGAGAGGCGGGGGCAGTGTCGCAGAAGACAGAGCCACCAAATATCAAAGCGGGCTTCAAAGGTCACCAGCACTTTGTTCTTGATGAAGACCATTTCCCATTTGTCTTTTGAGAGTGTCAGACTGGACATAAAGCAGTGCTGCACCTCACACGAACCAGGAACACTCCCTGCCCCAAACAGGGTCAAGACAGGCATCGGTGAGAGAAGTACACAAAATCTGAAACCGAAGCAAAAGATACATGTTCTGCGGCTTGAGAACTGTTGTCTGTGATGGAAAACTACTGCACGATTGAGAGTATTAAGAAAATTCTATTACTCTCACAGCTTTAAGCGCCAATAGTCATCACACCTCGATCATCTTGGTTCTTTCCAACCCCGTGATAAAATGTAATAACTCATGATGTGTTAAGTATTTGTCTGAATGGTAGATAATTGAGACACTACAGGAGACCCTTTCTGCTCATTTGCCTCTCTTACCTGCTCAGGTCAGGCCCCCCCAGCCTTGCCCCTTGTCCCCAGTCGGGACACTAACCAGAAGTGATTTGTCTCAAAGAGTGACAAATTACTTGTAACATGTCCCTCTCATCTATTTCAGTCTGCACCTTCCACTCATTTCCAGCCCGATAGCATCTAGTACCACACAGGTCCCGCTCTCAAGGCTGCAGATTGACGGATCGATAGTCCAACTGAAAATCAATGGAGCGCATCTCTTCATTAAGTTGCAGCTGACATGTGGTCCGGACTGCACCGCGAGGCTGTTAGTGCTGCAACACAGCCAAGCGTTTCCCCTTGCAGCTCAGGTAAGTGGAACTCGGGAGGAAAAACTTTTAGTAATAAGTGTTTGTGGTCTGGGTACACCGCTGACTGCTAAACAGCCACAGAAACACTGAACCCGTTTCATTACACTACAGCACGCAATAGAAATCAATGATCCAGACGTGTGATGGGCAGGTGACAGAATGTGGGCCCGGACAAAAATGACACTGTATTCTGTGTGGGTTTAGTGGACAGTATTGAGGTAAAATACACAGTTTGATTATAATAACAAGAGTGGCCTGGCCTTTGTGGCTGGTAACGCTGTCAGTTGCATGTCTATGTATAGCAGTGACATATAGTAGTTTTAATTACTATGTATCGTACACTGCCATTACAGTATACTAAATCTGGTAAGATGTTGGAGATTGGCTTCACACTCACAATGCTCTGAATTCGTTAAAACAGATCCATATTTGTATTATTTGTATCCAGATTTGTACTAAAACAAATTCTTTAAATTTTGGATTCTAGACGTTCACAAAGGTTATGGTACAAGGTCTCAATTTGGCGCATTGCCACCAACACTTAGTGCCTTTTCTTCAGGGAACCACCTTCACCTTTGCACAGCAGTGTACACAGACTCTGGAGATGAGGCGGGTTAAGTGTCTTGCTCAAATACATAAAAAACAGATACGCCCATCTGGGGGTCACTGAGTCAACGTTACATACTGAGCTACTGCAGTAAAGATACAGTTTAGCTTTCACATCATCAAGTGTCTCTACAGCTTCACACGTGCAGCCCTCCCTCACCGTTTGCGATGCTGCTGATGCTTGTCTATGAGTAACATGTGTGAAGGCAATCAAGAGGTGAAAACAAAGTTAGATTCTCATTAAAACATGTGGAGTTTGGTCTGGGTTTATCCTCCACTCTGGTGCCACTTGCTCTTCTGTTATTAATCTGCCTTCTCACGACCTTGTTTTAGCTCAAGTCTCCTCTTCTCGCTCCACCGTAATAACCACCATCTTCTACTTCACCTGCATAATCCCAATTTGCGTCACCTTCTGTGATGTGCCCCTTGTCCATTGGGGACTCTCTCCTGTCTGCAGCAACAAAAGGTCAGACCTGAGTAGGAAAGCATACGGTGCAAAGTCTAGATGCAAATGAAACTAATTCACCTTCTGATTTCTCCTGTGTCATTGACATTTATATCATCATTATTGTTGTTATCCCCAAAGATCCTGTCACCTTAATATAACATGATCCACCTCAGGGAAAAGATGGACGGTTTGATCGATGTTTGTCATCTGTTGCTCAGGGTCAATGTGTCACGAAGGGCACCTGGCACAAAATTCAGTGAATTCTATTAAGCAGTGGTTCTCACCAAGTTCTTACCAAGTACCACCTCATAATGTAGAATTGCCACTTATTTATGCTGTTCATGCTGTTGCTATGATAGGACACCAACGGCATACCCATATTTATTCGTAGGAGGCTTGATCACTGCAAACATCTGTTTTGAATTGTTAATTGCACCGACAGCAGTTTTGTCATCACTGAATGTAAGACTCATGCAGCGGCGACTGCAGAAAGAAAACGCCTTATAGAACAGGAGAATAGTTAAAAAAATAAATAAATAATCCAGACCTCATTCAGTGTCGTCTCGCACTGAGCACAAGCAACACATAGCAACGCATTGAGTCTGTTTGCATAAAGCAGAATTCTCTATGGTTTTGATGCTTTAAGAATCCTATAATGATAATAAGGTGATATGCAGCGTTTCAAAAACACGTTCAGATAAATATACAGTCCCCAGTGTGTTGAATGCATGTAGCTCTTCAGGCCATGCTGATATGCAGTGGCACGTTGCATGCTCATGAAACATTCATGATCAGAGCTTGAGTTGTGCCGTAATGATTGAACAAGTTGCTGCTACAAAAGTGTCACCTCACGGCTCATGAGTCGACCATTAATCCACTAAAACAAGATTACATTCAGCACACTAGTGCTTCGGCAGAATCTAATAAAAAAGAAGGTAAAAAAAAAAAAAAAAACAGCCCAAGTCAGGGAACAGAAAGTTAAAAGGACAAGAGTGGGAATAGCTTGTGTTTGACTTGATTTGCTGTCCAGCAATAATAATTAGGTGAGAAATTAAACTTTATAAGTCTGCAGCGCTGGCACTGGAAGGGTTTTGCTCGCAGCGAAGGTTATTGTTAACAACTTGCAGGTGTAGAAGGACGAATCGATGATAAAATGTGCAATTAAAATTCCCTTTGAACAATAATTGACTGGTAATATGACCATCCCTCTGGTCTCTACAACTCTGAAATAAAAAGTAAAAAGTGATTTACAGGGTTTGGCCCGAGGTGCTGCTTGTAATTACAACTGTGGCCAGTTATTAGAACGTAAGCCACATGAATGATTAAAAAAAAAATCTATGAGATTTTAAGATTGCTGATATATTATACAGCCACTAAGGAGTAAAAAAACACACTGTACTCTTTGGATCAATCCCAAGCCTGGATAAATAGAAAAAGTCGAGTTGTGATGACCATCTGACTTCCGATGGACCATCAATATGCAAATCAATAGGAGGCACATAATTTTTCCTCCATTAGTCTGCAAACTGCCACACCGCTACATATGATAGATGACTTAATACTTACTCACTAGGCAATGAGTAAGTATTTAATATTGATAAGATGGTGTTTTCAAATTAACAAAATGAACAAAAATGAAGACTCCTGTGGGCTTTCTGTATCCTGCTCCCAATCTTAGAGTTAGGCATCACCGCCCTCTTTCAACTGACCTCCAGCTCCCCAGTCTACGTCTCTTTCTTTTATCTTCTTTCCTTCTTTCTTTCTCTCTGTTGCACACCCGTTCACAGTATTTTGGCTCACGCCGTGGTGGGACAGGTCACCACTCATAGATCACACAGTGGGACGGGGGTGGCAAATGGGTCTCCTGATGACTGTGAGCCCCCTAATCAGTCCGCTGAGGCTGATCGGGCTAAATGAGTGAACCTTCATTATTGAAGAGGCCATATAACACACACGAGGCCACAAAGGTCAAACTGTGAGTCACTGCCTAAAAACCTGTTACCAATACACTGTATCTGCAGAGAATATGTGAAAAGTCGTGCCAATCTCTATGAGAAATAAGGACTGTTTCTTTTTCCATCTGGAAACAGTGGTGCAATCCTTTTTGTTAAGTGAAGTATGCTACATATCAATGTTTATTCAAAAAGGTCAAACCACTCTAATGATGAATTAGTTAATACTGTATAAGGACAGGGATTCTTTTTTTACATTTTTTTAATCATTTTTGGGGCGATAAGTATTGCATTATGTCAATTTTTAAGAGTTTTGGTGATTTTAAAATCAAGGCAAATAGACGCAAACACAAGGTCAGAAATACACCAGTGGGTGAGGATCTGTGAGAGGCAGCTGCCAGTAACATATGTGCCACAACACTCAACTTGTAACTCAGGATTTTACAAGTGAAATTAAACAGTACACATTCTGACAGTTAAGAACCAAAATGTCCACGTTTCTTACCGGGCAGGCCGAGACAGAGCAGGGCACTGTAGTAGATCACGGGCAGTGGTCCGAGGGGGCACCCCTGGATGACCTCTGGGGAATGCTGCCCTGGGCTCCAGTTGCCGTTCAGACTCAACACAGGAAAGATGTGACTATGCTCCATGACTGCCTTCGAACTGTCTTTTGGGGTGGTCTCGATCCTCTTCCTTTAGCTGTGCTCAGTGTCAAGAAGCAAACTGCCCCGTAGTCGGTCGGAGTAGGCAGCGCGGGTGCTCTGTCCTTGAGTGCCAATCAGCATGAGTGTGTAAAAGCTGAAAGACTGTACAAGGGAGATAATGGCAGGGACAACAGACATGAGGAGGAGATGCGGGGGATGGCGGTGTGTTTGTAGGTGATGGAGGGAAGAGGGGGTGAGTGAGGAGGGAAGTGAGGAGAGAGGATGGTGCCGGCGACGGTCCACAGCATCTCAGGGAGAGGCGGGGTACAGGAGGAGGGGTGAGCGAGAGAGGGTGAACAAGTGTGCGAGAGAGAGACGCTGGGAGCACGTGAGTCCACAAGATGAGAAAACACCGCTCCACAGTCTACATATGGGAAGGACAAGGCATTGCTTTAGTGCAGTGGGTTGAATCGATTTGAATCCTGGTTCACTCATGTTGTGTCGGGAAGGACATCTGACACAATCCTATGCCAAGTTAAAAATGCTAAATTCTTATCGGCTGTGACCTGGTTATTTTTCCCTTATAACTTTAGCAGAACGATTTTTGGGGGGGTTGAATGCAAATCCAAAACAAACCAGGTGTGGCAGCAGTTTGCACTTCCACCTCACAGAAAAGAGGTCCCGAGTTCAAAAGGTTGCGTTTGCTTTCTAGAATTCGATTATGGGCTGGTTCCAACGCAACTCAATGGGAAAGAAACAGTTTTTGAAAGAAATCTCCAAAACAAAAATTGACAAATGTTGAACCTGGTCACCCCTCCTAGAACCGCCACCTTAAAATGGTTGAGGGGTTTGAGCCCCCGAATGATCCTGGGAGCTCTGTTGTCGGGGGCTTCGTGTGGATCCACAAACCTGCTATATTCATATTTTGGCTGAAAATCCTTTCTATTGGCCAAACATATATTTTTCAATATAAAACATTTGGACCAAAGATAATATTTACTGGTGTTGAATTTTGTGAGTTTTTGTTTTGTGTGTAATGTCCCAGTATTAACAGCGATATTAGCATTAAACCAAGACACAATTTTGACAGTTACCATAGACACCTTTCTGTGTGGTGTTTACATGTTTGCCATGTGTCTGGGTGGGTTTCCTCCAAGTGCTCCGTTTACTACCATCAACCCAAATCATGCACTGTAGACAACAATCTCCAGCCAGGTACTCTTGTGATTGTGGCTCATGATCTGCAGATGGGACACTCAGAGCAGCAATGTGGTCACCCACTGCTTCTGACAATTAGCTACAGATACATTGATGTGAAGGTGGACAATTCTCCCAATGGGGGTAGAACAATATAAGGTGCAACACATCTCAAATTAGATGGGGAAGGAACCTGGGGGAAAAAAGCAACATAACACGGATTACAAAGGATACTTTAGAGATAGCATTACGCGGGATACTTAAAAACTGAGAGCTAAGAACATAGACACTGACCCACCTAAACCTATTATGGCCAAACAACTGTACTCTCAAAACAACTCCTTCACAGGATCGATCTTTATGAGGCCGACCTACAGGGCTGTCCCAAATAGTCGACCTCTGATGGGCTATATGATCTTGGACGTGCCTCTGAACTGTCTTATTTTGTTGGTCTCACATGCAAGATGGTGATATAGTTAAGAGTCGTAACAAATCAGCTCCGAATGATAAATGGGCGCATGGAAACGTGCACAAATGAAAATGCATGAATAATTGATGAACTGCAAACAGGTCGGATGTGGAAATGGTGCTTGTTGTCATGGTGTTGCGTTTACATAGATTTGTCACAGGGTTTTCATTGCAAAGCTGGGTCTCCTATTGTCAATGTCTAAAGTAAAAAAAATTCCAAGCCTTTCTATTTTCTACATTTTGCTGCAAGACAATACATCTGAACAGTAGCAGAAAATGCATGCTATTTTTGGAGAAATGAAAGGGAACATGCGTTATAAAGCTGACCGACAACTGCTTGTGGGGTAAATGACTGACTGACACAAAGCTCTTATGACCCACAGTGTACGTCATTATTGACCTCTAGTTGCAGTAATACACTATCCTACTGTATCTTGCAAGGATGCATAATGCAGCAGTAGAACCATTGGCAAGAACAAAGCAAAGCATACTGAAACTGCGTCGCCTGTATAGGAGGAATAGAGGTTTAGAAAATGGCTGCTCAATCATAGTTGTCATGCAGCGCGAAATGTCTGAAGATCCAGCTCAGATGTGATCAGCCCAATGCTGACACATTTACAAGTCATCTCACACGGCCTCAAGTCTATGATAAGTATCTAGATCCAATATATAACCGTTATTGTTATCCAATCGTAAAGAGAACAATGTTTGAGAGCATGCTAAATGTGTTTAAGAGAACCTTGTATTTGGGATACATCGAGATGACAAAATCTAACCAGGAGGTGCATAATGAAAGGTAAAAAATAAAAATAAATCGAATACTATTTGTCTCAGAACATGAAGATGGGCATATTTTGTTTACAAACTTTCCAGCAAACTCCATGGCCGACGATCGTAAAAGGCCAGGTTGAAAATTTGAACCTATATTGAGAATCATATCTGCTTGCGACAGATGGGCACTCGAAATGTGAATGTTGTTGCATTGCAGAGGGAGAGGAAGGAAGAGGCATTCAAATTCTCAATTTTTCTTATTTCTTCTTAAACGTTCAAATGCCGCGTCTAAAAGAGCTGTCACCTGCATCCACTTTGCTTCCTGTCCATCATGAGGGCCTGTGCTGGCGCTCAGCTCCGATATCACTCAAACGCTGTTGAATGTGGCTACTGTGACAAAGACCTGCGGGCATGCCGGATTAAGGAGTTTTGCACAAAAGGACGAGAGGAGAGGCGAAATTGTGTGGAAGAAATGAGGCAGTGGACAAAAAGTCTTAGAAATGGCTTCAGACAGGAGCTGCTTCATGCTCTCATAACATATGGATCCTCAACTTGCTTGGATCCTCGGGAGAAAGAATTCTATTAAGAACAGAGTTGATGTGCTAAATGATACCTGACCCATTTCCAAGGCTGTAAAATTACATTGTACTTAATTCGAGACAAATGAGCTGAGGGCGGGGTGGGGGTGGGGGGCACTGCGATTAAGTGTTAAATAAAATATGGCTCGGCTGACGTGCATTGATCATGGAGACATATGGGAGAAAAGCAGTAGGCGATTCTTCAAGGCTAGCTACATGGAAGTGAAAAAAAATAAAAACCACAGGGCTCTCCAGTACTTAACACCACATCCTCATTGCTCCTTGTCGCACAAACTCGCTTACCTGCCCCGCTGTTCGTTAAAAAATGATTGTGTTGCCATGCACACAACAGACACTGGGGGTATTTTGGAAGCATCATTTCCCTCTTAACCAATCCAGGCCAGGGTGTTATTGTACTGTTAGTTACGTGTGTGAGTGCGCGCTCGCCTAACCTGATTAGATATGTGTGCTTTGAGGTCAGTGGGTCTGAGTGCACCATTCGAGATGTTTAAAGCCATCACTATGTTATTAACCCATTACATCATCATTATACACTGTGACTGCAGCCGTGTACTGACAATGGACCATAACACATAGATTGACACCAAAAGCTACAAGTGTTATGGCAAATGGCCAGGCAGAGAAAGAGGAGCAGGGAGTCCCAGGGTTTGCATCTTCAGCAGGTGCTATCCGTCATAAAGTTGTCACGTCTGAGGTAGCATCAATTATGAATGGCTGGGTAATGCCTTGGCTGTGTGTTTAGTGCGGCTGTGAAATTGGAGAGCAGATGGAGGGAGTGGTGGGTCAGGGGGGTCACACGTGATGCCACACCACTCTCTCTCTCGCTTTCCCTTTCCCCTCATAACAAATTTAGGTCAAACTCTCAGGAAATAATGAGACGAGTGGGAAGAAAGGAGAGGGAGACTGCGCAATAGGATTGAGACAATATCAGAGATGATGAATAAAACATAGCTCATGCTGCGTGATGGATGAAGAGGAACTTTGGGCTTGTACAGTCATTTTTTGAAAGCACAGTCCAGTCAATGTAGGACGTCAAGTGGCCACAACCATGTACAATCATGTCTGATACTCTTCAAATGACTGCCTCTAGGGAAATCACAACCATACTCATTTGCATATATCTGTGGACGTGTGAAGGTGGACGAGCCAGGGCATGCTCCCTCTTCCTCACCGCACACTTTTGGCTACCCTCCCTGGACCAGGCTGGTCAGCTCCTGCCTCTGCTCTGCCCAGGGGACCAGCTGGTCCAAACAAGCTTGTGTAATTCTTCAGTTATTAGATTTAGGAAATGAAAACATTTAACATGGCTGCAGCTGAGACAACTCTGTCTGTAAATTACTTGCATTTCTCTCACAAATAGAGACATACCAGTGAAGAGTAGACAGTTAATATGGTGCCTAAATAAAAACTGTATGTAAGCATCAACAGATATTTCGATAGGCATGTCCATTTAGTCAAGCCAAGTCATCAACAATCATCTGTGGCTTGCCAATTAATTATCAATATTAAAACATATTGATAGGATACTAAATGGTGGGCCTAAATTGACAGTGAGGTGCTGCTGCCATTATCACTTGCACTGGTTTGATCAAGACAAATCTCTTACAGCCAAAGCTAAACTTTGAGGGGCACAATGTGAATAATGCGGAGAGCAGTTAATCGTATCCCTTTTTAAATGAAGTGGATTCATTTATTTACATTCATATTCAAATTCAGGGTACATTTAATTGTACACAGTGTTGGGGAGTAATTAAATACATGTATTTAGAATACTAATTTTATGTAAAGTTACACTTTCATTTGAAAGTATTTAGAATACTGTTAATTTCCAAATATCAACGGAATACATCCCAGTACTCATTCATTACATTTTACCTCCATATTGCACAACATTATTAAGAAAGAACTTTCAATGTTTACCTGTTTTTCCTGCTAAAATAAAATACATTTAAAAAACACCTTATGCCACAAACACTGCTCTGGATCTGCTGCTCCTGTGCATTTGCCAAGAGAGTTTTTGAGTTTATAACAGGTGTTCCAACAATCGTAGTCTTAATTTTAGTAATTATACGCCATATTTATACATAAATATAATGACAATCAATGCGAAAGTATTCTAAAAGTATTCAAAGTATTCAGAATACAGTACTCTGATTAGACAAAGTATTCTCCCAAACAATGATTGTGCATATAATCTTTGATGTGCTACAACTTCTTCCGTCCTGCACATCATGGGCCAGCATGTTGTCATACAGCGCCCTCTGTCGGCTTGTCAACACTATTACATTTAAATAACCGACGACAACAACATACACAGCCATCATCTTCATCTTGGATGCTGTCATTTCAGCCGCAGCTCAAGGCTCTGCTCGTGAAAGAAGAAGAGCCTGAGAGAGTGTTTGTTGTGGCGCTGGACAAGGACGTGACTGGTATTTCTGTCTTTTCCAGAGAGGTGCGTAGCGAGCGTCACAGCTATTGCTAATGTTTATGATCAGACTTTAGTATTTTCTCGCTGCATGTTACTCAGCTGACTGTGACAGGGCCTTGGCTGTTAAATTTGGCCCGCCACAGTAAATAAAAACATAACTTGGGGGGAGTAATGACTTGCAACAGCAAATCCAGCCCGGTTACATCATCACGGACAGAGAGATGCGTTAAACATCTGTTCTGGCCATCTTTGTTTTGTGACCACACAAATGCTAATGCTACTAGGATGGAGCAAGGGTTGATGGGATGAAAGATACGCAGTTTTTTATGGAGGAAGGGGCTTGGAAATATACTATTTTGACAAATGGTGAATAAAATCATGAACGAAAAAGGAAATGGCCAAAAAGGAAAGGGCCACTGTGGCAGAGAGGACTCTCCCAAACATGGTTGAATTACATGGGGGCCAGTATTGATCTGATCTGCTCTAATGGATTCTCCAAGAAGCTTCCAACCAGCATTACAGGGTTAGACCCTAGTTTCACATAATAGTTTACTACTCTCATCCACCTTAGTAATACCTAGGCCTGCCGCGATAATTACTATATCGAGTTATCGCTCGATAAGTAAAATGAAGGACGATAACATTTTTAGCCTCGATAAATGCCCGTGCTGCGTGTGCTTAAAATAACTACAGAAACATGAACGCTATCACAGCGCTGCGTGAGCGGAGCGTCCATCCAATCTGTCTCCCTGTGCTTAAAGACAGCATTGAGCACATCAGCCGTGTCCCTAGCCTGGAAAAATCCAGACTCAAAAAATACAGAGGGGAATCATTCTGGTCCCACCAGGCTACCGTGTCCCCGCATGTGTCCAGATCAGCGCTGCTTTTGGAGAGAGGCGGGGTGTAAACAAAGTGGCGCTACTACGGAGCTGCTGAACCCGACACCTTCTGTAAACTTTATCGCGGAGCAAGAGGGACTCGTGAGAAAACATTTGGAATTCTAGCCAAAAGAACTCATCACGGAGAGAATAACAACATTAATGCGACTACAGGTTTGTCCAAAATGCGAACGAAACAAAACCACCGCCCAGTCTGTGTATCAAAGCTAATCAGCGCTACTGTTAGCGAGAGGAACCCGAGCGCTTTAGCCACTGTCCAAATACAAGCGCGATGGTCCTGAGAACATTACTCAGTGCTTAGGACTATGTTACAGAGAAATGCTGCAGCGGTTTGACAAACAGTCAACAAGTTTCCCAAAAAAGCTGCTTCACTCCAACAACCGTGTGTACAGGAGGTTATATTTTAAAAGAAAAGGAAAAAGAACACAACATATGGCTACTTTAGCAGTAATACAGTATTATCTGAATCCATACATTTAATATATTGTTTTTGTGAGGAAATATTTAACCAGAATAATGCAGATGAAATATCAATTGTTATCCCAATTGTTATTGGGATATTTTTAAAGATGATACTGTATATTGACTATTTGTTGTAAATGTTGTGCCAGGCCTAGTTCAAACACAGAACCTGGTGAGAGTGTAAGTTATGTTAAAAGGTTGAGAAGCACAGATGGAAACAGTGTCCTAGAATATGTCGACCCTTCTAGTTTGCGCTTTGTTTGGTATAAGGTGTTAATATTGAATGTCAGAAGTTCAATACATTTCAATTAAATAGTTGCTTACAGTTTTCTTTTTATTGCCTACAGTATTTGCATTATACTCAATATTATCGTTTATCGCGATATTTTCTGAGACGATATATCGTCCTCAAAAAAACACTTATCGTGGCAGGCCTAGTAATACCCATAGATATTATGTAGGAATAACATGAATAATGATTGCACACAGGTCAACCCTGTATTATTATTTTTGGGATGGATTTTTTAGGTAACTTACTGATCCTTGCTGTAGCTGGTGCTTGACCAGATGCGGGTCACCATGAATTCCTTGGCTGTCTCCACGTCCCTGCTTCTCCTACTTGCAGGGGCCTGGGCCTCCATCCAGATGCCCCAGAAAGGTGAGAACTTTAGGATATGCAGTAACCTATGCATCAATCAGTTACTATACTACATACTACTGATGACGTTCAAATTATGAAATGAAAGTTTTAAAATAGTGCTAAACATGACTGAAACATTTCTGATTAAATCTTTTTGTAATACAAAATTATATATATATATATATATATATATGCGACGGTGGCACAGATGGTAGAGCGGGTCGTCTCATGATCGGAAGGTCGGGGGTTCGAATCCCGCCTCCTGAAGGTGCACATTGTCGTTGTGTCCTTGGGCAAGACACTTCACCCTCCTTGCCTCCAGTGTCTGCGTACACTGGTGTATGAATGAGAGTGTGAATGGGCCCCCTATGAAAGACCAGGCCCGTTTGGAACCGTTTGGAACCATGAGGCCGTCCTCCCGTGGACCCACCACCTGCAGGAGGAGCCATAGGGGACAGGTGCCATGTGACTTGGGCAGCTCCAACAGCTGCCCCCACGACCCGGCAACGGACAAGTGGGAGAAAATGGATGGATGGATGGATGGATGGATATTTTTTTTTTTTTTAAGATATGCACATTTATGGTAGATATAATAACAATACTTAAATGCTTCTTCTTTCAGTGTTTTTGGATAAGGATGAAGCAAATGTTGTTATTTCTCGCCAAAAGAGAAACCAACCCTCCAATTTAGAGAAAGAGTGCATGGAAAAGTTATGCACCTATGACGAGGCCCATAGGTTTTTCCAAGACACATATCGCACAGTGAGTTTTGAGTAATTTAAAAAGTAATTTAATGCTCAGACTTGTTAATAAGACAATGTTGTGTATCTTTCGCTGTTCCTGTAGGACATTTTTTGGTCTGTCTATGTTGGTAAGTTAAATGCTGAAAATGCCAAACGCACAATGATTTGAAATGGTTCATTTTGATGCAAAGTCCTTTTGTTTAGATGGAGACCAGTGTGTCAGCAACCCATGTCAAAATGGAGCTCTGTGTTCAGACAGCGCAGGAGGTTATGACTGTGTGTGCAAATCCGGTTTCTCTGGGGCACACTGCGAAAAAGGTTGGGGCAAGTTGCAGATTTTGTATCATTTCATTATCTTGTATGTCAAATATCCTCTTGTTCTTTTTAGATGAGACTATATGCACTACAGAGAAGGACACTGGCTGCTTTCAGTTCTGTAAACCGGGTTATGTCTCCTATGAATGTTCTTGTGCTCAGGGATGGAAAATTAGCCAGACTGACAGGAACAGGTGTGAACCTGCAGGTTTGTTGGCTCTTTATTATTATTATTATTATTATTATTAAATCAGGTAAAAACTTATTGAGATTTACAATAACTTTTACAAGAGTGACGTGGCCGAGAGGCAGCAACACACGGCATTAAACAATTCATACATCATATAAATGGGCGCAGGGAAGAAAAAAAAAGTATTATATTTTTTGTTATGGTGTGTAATTGCTTTATAAGTAGTAATTACTTTTTTGATTTTTAAATTATGTGTTTTTACTAACAAACTAAATCTGTAAATATTATTAGTTATTTGTCATATAACATGTTGATTGTGGCATCTTTCCCTTTCAGTTTCAAATCCATGTGGAAAAGTGAACAGCCTGTCTCAGTGGGAAACCAAACTGAATAGCAACAAGAACGGCAACTTCCAGGGGCTGGTCTGCACATCGTCTGAGTGTCCCTGGCAGGTGATTTACAAAAGCTGCACATATTGTAATATGACGACATACAATCAAACGTGATTTGAGCCATTGACAATCTGCCAAACTGGCCTATCTCCTTCCTCCTACTGGTCAGTCAGGCTCGGAGTTAGAACCAGATGGATTTAACCAATCACAATGTAGTGTTAACTCTTTAAAAAAGCTGACAGCTTTAGTTACTTCTCTAAGAAGATTTAATTGGATGTACTGTATGCCACTGGACACCTGAATTTCCTCCTGTGGGTGATTGTCTGTCACATAAAGATACTAAGTGATTAGCAATCGACTATATCGCCCACCTCCAGTTACAGATCATTGTTTTAGCTACTTAATGTTTATTTAACAAACCTTTGTGTTTTAGGCTTTGCTGAAGAGTGGAGAATCTGCAGGTTATTGTAGTGGAGTAATTCTCAAATCAAACATGGTGCTGACTTCAGCTCAATGTGCCAAGAAATACATCGACTTCCAAGTAATGGTTGGTGAGTACGTGGTGCTTAGCATTAAGTGAATTAAATGTGGTTTCATATACGGTAATTTATCATATTGTCATTAATGTTACTATGTAATAACTGCATCTCAGTAGTGTTTTTTATAGCAGTAATATAAAAACTACTAAAAACACAGGCTATAATAAAATATAATAATCTACTATACTTAATGCAATAAATTATGTGATTTTGATAATACGAATAAACAGTTCTAAAAATTGGTGTCCTAAATTCAACATTTTATAAGTGATGTTACTTCTCTTAGGAATATCACTCTGAGTGCATTTGCAGGATAATTACATGGTGTTATGAACTTAAACACAGAATGTCCTTTTTTTAACCAGGTACACGCAAGACCACTCCTGAAGACGGCCAGCAGACACTGTCCGTACGTTTAATCCACACCCACCCTCGCTACATGGATGGACATCCTGAAAACGACCTGGCTGTGATTGAGCTCCGTGACCCCATAAGGTTCAAAAGGGATGTCGTGGCTGCTTGTCTGCCGGAGCGAGACTTTGCCGATCGCATCCTGACTTCTGGAGAGTACGCCGCTGTGGTCACCGGGTGGAAAGAAACACAAGATCAGACAGCCTTCCAAGGCCCTCTCACTCTAAACCACTTGGCCTATGACACACTGTCCAAGTGCGTGGAGACCTACCCCATGATGATGACAAACAAAATGGGCTGTACGTCTCAGCGGGCTAGTGCGGACTGCAGTATGAGCTCCGGAAGCCCTCTGCTCACTCTGTACCGGGACGTCTTCTTCCTCACAGGGATCATCACCAAGCCTGTGGATGCTGACTGCACCAAGGGATACATTTTCCAGAGAGTGTCTCGCCATCTGGACTGGCTTCAACCTTTCATGGGCTCACGCTGAATGCATTAGGAAATGATGAATGTGTATTTATATCCTGGCCATGTCATGCATCAATTATCATTAATTTGAAATCCATTTGGTCATCCCCAGTAGTTGCTTGCCATTTCCTCTGGATTTTCTGACATACACCACAAGAGGGCACTGTCAAGATCCTGTATGTTACAGATAACCATCAAATACGGTTGGGAGTAGCAAAAACCTGTGGATAATTCAGCATGTGTTTAGTGATGTGAACAGTCCCTTTGATAACCTTTATGTAACATTATCTGTACTACTCAATATGCACCTTGTAACTGTAACACTGCACTGGTTATCACTGTTTTGATTGTAATAAATCCATAACACTAAACCCCTATTCCAAGACTATGTTGTTTTTCAGTGCAAAATACTCAACTACAACCATGTCAAATCACTATATATATATGTCATGAAAGAATACGCAATTTTTAGTTGCCAGAGATGACATCAACACAGGAAACTCACATTTCCGTCAGTCAGCCCCCAATCTAGCAGCAGTGGCTAAAGTATCTTATCACCAATGAGACAGGGAGTAAAGAAACAATATAATAACGTATTTAGAAAACTCATTTTGTGTAACTGTATTCTGTTAAAGTTACACTTTCATTTGAGAGTATTTAGAATAGTTACTTTCCAAATATCAAGGGAAGACATCCCAGAACTCAATCAATACATTTTAGCTCCATATTGCACGACATTATTAAGAAGGAACTTTTAACGTTGACTAGTTTTTCCTCCTAAAATAAAATAAAGATTTAAATGCCTTATGTCACAGTTCATACAAACACTGAACATGTGTCACATGATGCTGTATCTGCTGCTCCACTTGCCAAGAGCGTTTCAATGTTTACCTGTTTTTTCTTCTAAAATAAAATAAATTTAAAAAACACCTTATGCCACAAACACTGCTCTGGATCTGCTGCTCCTGTGCATTTGCCAAGAGAGTTTTTGAGTTCCTAATTAATGGTGACTTTATAACAGGTGTTCCAACAATCGTAGTCTTCATTTTAGTAATTATACACCATATTTATACATAAATATAATGACAATCAATGTGAAAGTATTCTAAAAGTATTCAAAGTATTCAGAATACAGTACTCTGATTAGACAAAGTAACGTTAAAAATACATTAAAAAAATAAATTTTAAGGCAAGTATTCAGTAACTAAATACAATTTCTAAGTATTCTCCCCAACACCGCCATTAACCTAGGCCTTATTAGTTCCCACTCAAACAAATTTAGACTACTTAGGTCCCTGAGCAAGTTAAGTTTGCATGTAACGCGCTTTTAGCTAAGTGTAGTGGAGCCATAGCTCTGATGTCGAGCTTTATGTCATTGTACATCTCCTTCTGGTCCCAGACATTAGCTCCTCTGTTGTCTGGCACTATTTTCCCACAGTCACCGGCCCACTGCACTCTTCTCACAGCCCCTCGGTGCACAAGGCCAGCACCGTGTCATAGCGGGACAGAGGAGTCGTAAGAATAAAGAATGGGCGACAACAAAAACCTGGCCTGCCACTTTTGATCAGAGTCCTGAAAAGCACGGCTCTAAACACTGGGGCCCGTGGTCGCTGTCTCCATGGCACTCACCAAGGAGACGGCTCCTTGTTCCCAAAAATGGCTGTGCTCCTTCAGTGGGACATCCAGGGGAGATTTATTTGAGCGGTGCTCCTTCCTTCCACAGCCTACTCTTTGACTGTGGGCCTTCAAGCTCTAATTATATATGACAACTCACAGTAAAATGCATAAGCCTGAGATTTGATAATAAAAAAAAAGACAATGTCACATGTAAATAATGGGTTGTTTATGGAAATTGTCATTTTATTTGCCATTTCATTACCATGTTATTTGGCCTAGCAATATGCAATCAAAGTTCTCAAAATTGCAACAGAGAAACGTTCCATAATGGGAACCCATAACAATAAATTCTTGACCCAGCCAGACTGAAACAATGTCCAGAATAAGATAAAACATTGTTCTATGTTAAAGAACAATGTTTTGTTGTCCCCTCCCTTTATTGTAAAGATCAAGGGAGGGGACATTTGAAGAGAGCTGGGATTTGCAGTGTTTTCACAGAGGGCATTCAGTCACTTCTGTGGACAGATCAATGGAATAAGTGTATTAGACATGAATTGAAACGACCTGTGAAAGATGATCTGTATGGAGAAGAGTAAACATGCTCATAGACCACATGCCGAAAAAAAAAGTAAAAATGTTCAGTTGTGTGCATCTGGCCAGTGTCCTATTAAATCATTAATCCCCCCAGACCTTCAAATAACTGCATGCTGTAATCTGCAATCCTTCCCAGTGTGCGATCCTGATTGTAGATTTGACACATAATGATGCATGTCTTGTGGGTCTGTGGGGGTAGAGCTAAAATGTCCGAGCAAGGATTATCTGTCTGTCTGTGTCTGGTGCAACGCAGAGGGTGAGTAGTAAATGTGTGTATTAAACACTCTCAGGCTGTGTCCTCAATCTTTTTTTCTATTTCTGACACGGGCCTTGAATTCAGTGCATTGTAAACTGCTGTGTGTGACAGGGGCAGTAGTTCCACTTGGCTGAGTAATTGTGCATAGGGCCAGCAGTAACACAAGGCCCCAAGAGGTAGAGACGAGGTTTGCGTAAGGAGTTGAAAGACAAACAAAAGGGACATTCGTGCTGAGCGGTATAAAAGGAGCTAAATTAAATCAGTATGCAGTGCAAATGTAATAATATAGTAATATAGTAAGTGGAACATACAGTACATGCACAAATAATGTTACCACTGCCCTGCTTCTTTCTGGAACCATCACCGGCAACATGCAGCTTCTACAGCAGTGGTTCTAAAGTGGTGGTTGGGACTCAAAAGTTGTACAATTTTTAGAGGGTTGCAAGCTTTTGCCAGGGATAATTTCTTACAATAGCAACCTGCTGAAAAAGGAGGAAAACATGGCCTGAGTCTGTTAAAAAATATTATGATTTCAGGGCTTATTGAATGCTTAAATCAGTAGGGAAATACAATATGCCACATTATACATAGCACACTGACTTAGTATTTGGGTCGCGACTTACCGTCCTATGGGCATGGTGGGTTCCCATACTGTACCAGTGAACAGACTGTTCTAGAGCAGTGGTTTCAAACCTTTTAGAGCCACTTGGCATAGGAACATATTCTACAAAATCAGCTAGTTAGGGCAGCTGCGTAGGGGTTTGTTGATGGGGAGCTACTGCCCTCTACAACTGGCCCACTCTACTCCTGGCTTTTTTAACGCACTACACTGTGTAGGGCTTACATAATAAATGCACATAATAAATATTCACGGAGTACAATATGTATATTAATCTGTTCCTTTAACATATAACTAGTGCCCTTGGAAATGTAGCGATCGTTACTTGCTTTGTAATATACTTTGTACTTGAAACTAGACCGTTGTTGTAATTGTGCTTCTTTTCTGTTGATGTACGAACACTTCAAACAGTGTTTTGTAAATAATAGTTCTTGTAAATAGTTGTAGGTTTGTAGCGTTATCATAGTTGTTTCGTAAATAATTGTTTCATAATTAGTTGTTACGTAATCAGTATTGCTCCATTTTGGGGTATGGTTGATGCTGTGGGTGTGTAGGGTTTATTTTGTTTTGCTATTTCCTTGTTGCTATTTTGTCCCTTGTTGTTACACTATGGTTTTGTGAAATTATGATTTTAATTGTATTAATTTTGGGGGTGGTAGCTTATAAACTCTTGCTTCGGCTCACTCCTTTTGAGCAGTGTTGCTGCTCAAATACACAAACAAAAGAGCCAAGTCACCCTTTTTACAATAGAAAAATCACAAGGCCCCCACCAAACAAAAATGTCACAAAAGGTGTATTGTAATATGATGAACATCCAGTCAAAATGTTTACTTCGTGTGGAATCTGGGCCTGCTTAATTGAACACAATGATGAAATTCTTGCAGGAATGGAAGACAGACATTGTTCTACCTGTAACTACACGCTGATCAAGTGGAATTTCCACGGCACCCCTGATGGGAAACACTGTTCTAGAGTATATTAAATTATTATTCATATTTTAATCTTCACCAGAGGCGTTTAGTAATCTTGCACAGTCAACCAGACTTGACAACAGTATCTGGCTTGTAAACCCATTTGGCTGGAGTTTTACAAGAGGTGGACAATGTTTATTTGTTATTCTAGAGACCAATCTAAAAATACAGAGCAGCCGAAAGCTTATGAGCTCTGCCAATAATGTGGCCGATATGTAGTAGTTTAGTTATTTATTTGAACAGGGACAATGTACAATATACCATAACCTCAAAAAGGAGAAATGCATTGTACCCGGTTGTAGCACTTCCACTTTAGTCCCTGGGCAGGCTGATGTCAACAGACAACATATTAATAATACATTTCCCCCAACAGCATTAGAATCATTACACACTTCATTCATTCCCAAGCATTCATTTGCAAACACACACCGATTACACTACATTGTAAGAAAGGGTTTGTTTTAGCCTGGTGTGAAAAAGTGTGAAGGTTTGTTCATGCAATAAGCTCTGGTGGCACCATATTCCACTGTCTGATGTCCACACAGTCGACCTAGCAGCACAAGATTTTTTGTAGCTCAGTGAAATAAATGTTGTTAACGGAGGAGTTGCAGTCCCATTAATTACCTTGAACAACAGGCAGACATTTTAATATATGATTGAAATGAGAATATGGCCATGGTGAAAAAGCTGAGATTTCTTGTCATAAACCTTGAGAGAACTTTTGTACAATGATTCCAAGGGCCTAAGTACGATCGATTACATTTTAAAAATACAAAATATGGAATTATGACAGAAAATCCTACAGTGTGCCACTCCACATAAGAACATCGGAAGGGAATACCATGTCATTACCATTAAAGTGAAATTATGACGTAGGACTCATTTTTTATTAAAAATTAATGGAAGTTGTGTCAGTAGCAGCTTTCTACGGATGCAACGACATTCCCATCTTGCAAGTCTTATGTTTATGATGACACAATCTCACCAAGACAGAAACCATCACCATGTCGTTTTATTGAAATTTAAGAGATTCTGTTTTATCTACTTTGACCATGTCATCTTTAAATTGTCGGTCAAACACACCATGTAATAGAACACCAGGGAGTTAAATCATTGCCTGTCCTTCTTCAACTTGACCTCAATGTGACCTTTGATGGTCCACTGAAACTTGAGCAGCTCCAAAGAGGTCTTCAAAGCTCAGCGAATGAAAACAAGTGTGTGGCAGGAGGACCAGATGGGGACATGGTCAATAACTCTATAATACCGGCATGAACAAGGGTTTAAATACTAGAGGTTTTGCTTTTGAATAATGGGCTCAATACCCAAAAATGACTGGCTCATGATCTCTCTACATGAAGTTGGCATGTTCAATCAAACTAATGCATCTATTCTTTTCAATGTCTCCTCAGCAAGAGCCTTAGTTAAGGGCAGACAATTACCCCTCGATCCCAGGTGGTGGAGAAGCATTCGATCCAACCACATTTTCAACAACAATTTCAAAATCGACATCCTCGTAACATCCTCTTACATGCAATGTGCTCTTTAAAATTAGTCCCTCTTCCTGGTCATTTTGCACACCTGTATCCTGCCACAATGCATGCATCCTGTAAGTTCAAAAGGTTTCCATCCTGATGTGGAAACAGATGGGGTGAGCTGTACCCTGCGGTCCCTGTTGTAGGACAGAGCCTTGAAAAGTTAATGCAAACTCCAAGTAATACTGATAGAAAGAAAGGCAGGAAGGAAGGCCCAGAATACATTTATGACAGCCGGCTCATGTGATGTTGTTGTAGACACATGACACTGGGCATGTATTCCCGTCATAACAGTTGAGAAATTCTCCACTAGGGCCAGAGTTAGAAAGCATCTGTCTGTGAAGTTATATTAGTCATGTTCTCAGCACTACAGCACATGGATACAAATATACTTCCTCTAAAGAATACTACAAGAGTCAACCAATGTCAGCTTTAGCTCTTTTAAAATGTTATTAGAATTACATTTTGTGTGATAACCTAGTTGGTTAAATTCATTAAACTTAATATAGTATAGTCAGAGAACAATCTGACACTAGCTTTACAAAACCTTTGTAGCAAGGCATACCTAATATTGTTTTTATGGATTTATTTATTAACATAATTAACATTGTCCCTTTATTATAAAGTAAAGTCTATCAAACTTTAAATGTTGTCATTATCCATTTATTATGTAGCTACTACTTCCAGTGTCAAAATGACGCTCCCTAAACCATTAAGCGTAAAGGACACCGTCTAAAAATAGTCACTAAACAGCCATAGAGAATTGCTGCGGCTTGACTGTGTGAACATTTTCACATCGGATATGCAATGTGCATAAAACATCATTTTCACAGCGCCTCTGTCAAGCTGTCTTGTAATACTGCGCTGCACTAATCACACCAAAACACACGCTCCTTGCGCAACTGCAGCATCGAGCATAACATATTTTCCTGTAACAGATTTTGTAAGCGCTCTGTAAAAATCAGCAGAGAGAAAATAATGACCGGTTGGTGACGAAGAGGCGTTGCAGGTGAGGTAATGTAACGAAGGCGCTTGTGCTGATCAAGTGGTAACAGCATTAATCTCTCAGACAGTGCCCCCTCCCCCTTTCTTTTCCCATGCTGTCACTCTCTATGCATGCACCTGTCAGATTAGGCTCAGGTCCTCAGATGCCACTCCTCATGATACGCCTGGTCGCGCCCTGAGCATGTAGCGAGCGACATAAAGTCTTATTTGGCCATTTTAGACTGTGTTATTGGGCAGTGGTTTCAGGGTTGTCCTGACCCTACCAACAGGACAAAGTAATATGGTCCCTTCTTTGGATTGACGCCCATGCGCAAAGGATAGCCTCCATGTGGCTCAGCATATGATGCGCTTTGTCATTGTCTACTCCAATTTATCTCCGACGTCGACACCTTGTGAAACGTTGAAAGGTCGTGGCTGTCGTGTCGTGCGTAAAACGGCAATGGTTTTGGCGCACAAGCAGAAATGGCTTGAGCAGGTTTTGAGAAAGTAAACATAAAGAGGTGTAAGAAGGACGGGTGGAGATGGGGGTGGGGAGAGTATAGAGGGGCTCCACGCTGAAAGAATCCCCGCTGCTGGATGGCTGGACGGACTAAAGCAGCTGAGGCGACAGGCATGTGACGAGAGGGGAAAAAATATAAGAATAACAGCGGTTTGGAAGAGCGTCAAGTGGGAACAGTCTATAAGAGCGATGCCGAGAATGGCCGTCACAATAAAATATGCCTTTCCCCTTACAGTCAACACATCGGAAGGCTAAAATGGGGAAGTTATACACTCAAACTCTATATGCTACTTACTTCAGACCACACATCCCAAGCTATCACCTAACCTGTAATAATATAGTTGCATTAATATTGCTTTATTTTAAATTATAAGACCACTTTGTCCCATTCACAAAACAGAATTAGACCGATATTGGATTAGATTATGTCTAAACAGGGTATAAACCAACCATGATGTCTTAACCAGAAAAAATGTAGTATACTTAAATTAGATGTATAAAGTATAAATGAAATGGTCTCTAATTAAATTGAACAAAGTGTGAGTACTAAATGAAGATGCCCAAGCGCAACCCACTATGTAAATTGACTTTTATTTTGACAGTCAAAAGAGGAAACATGTCGTATTGTGCCTCGCATTGACGTACTCACATGTTAGCAATGATTTAGTGCAGTGAAAGAGGGGGAACGGTCGAGCTGGGAATAATCAGCTGCGACAAACAGTGCCCGTGTCACTGACTTTTACGATGCTGTCTATGGACACTGTTGCGTTTTAGTGTTTTGCGCCAAATGTTCTAAAGGGGGGGATTTTGAGGAGACCCCCTGTCACGCGATAGCCCATTTTATTTTGCAGAAGTTGAAGTGTGAAAGTCGATAGAAAGTGCCAGCGGAGATCGTGGTCGCGCGGGGGAACAGGCACGTTGCTCTGCGTTTGAGCGTGAAATGTGTAGCCTGTGTTTTTCTGCGCGCGGAGGGGATTATTACGCACGTCATGCAGAGCGCAGTTTTGGGTGATGCTTTCTCTGAGGACCATTGAAGCGCGGTGCGGACCTGCAGCTGGATAAAAAAACATACAATTGTTGGGAGTACGACTACGTGCGCATGCTTTTGTTGAGTAGGGTTAGTGTAAAAGTAAACATTGACTTCCTTAAGAAAAGGTTTGCGACGGAACGGGGAAGACCCTGCATCCCGAGTGTACTTGTCATGCCCATTTCGCCTCCGAGGACAACAGACACGGTGACGGGCAGAGAGCTGAATATGTGTTTTGCGTCTATGTGAATGGGGAGAGAATACGCAACGACCCAAGCCCTATCCGAGATGTGATGTAAAAATCTGCAACATCCAAGCCACTTACATTCTACATCGGATTTGTTTACATAGATTAAGGTACGTACACCTCACCGGTTCATACATACAATAAGGACTCCAGTGTGCATGTGTGCTGTTTATAACGTTTTTCAGAAATGTTTGAAAGACGATGCACCAATTTGATAGGTGTTGGCTTCGTATGGGGCACACTGGGTACCCATAGACTGTTACAGCCACATTGGACTTGACCTCGAGTAGGCTTCATCTTAAAACACGCGTAAATCTAACCATGACTTAAAGATTATCCCGTGCGTATTTTCTCACGAGGATCTTGACCAAGGCTTGCGTTTTCAGGCCACAATACACTGGAACATTATTTTAGGACTGTCAATCACAGCGCACACCCACCCCCTCCTCATTTCACGGCCCTCCCCCACCCTTTTACTTTGGGGGTTAAATGTCATTCTTTATATTTGGGTCCCACGCGCATACGCATCACCAGCAACAATGGGCCACGCACAAACAAACACGGACTTCTGGAAGCCCCAGAGACCCTCCCATGTGACTAGTATTGTTAGGGTCTTTGCTAAAAGGGTGAAGCATTCTCCAAATGTTTATGCATTAAGCTCCTTAGGTCAGCTCAAACCGTGGGTATCCACTCTTGGTTCTCTCCCACGCAGGTCTTTCATGGGGTCCTTTTAATTTGACAGAGGATCACTTAAATAGTCATTTAAGTCTTATTACATAAAAGTATAGAGGTGACCATTGATGTCTGCGATATATGATCTTCTGCGGCCATTGTAGTTTATTCATAGTCTTAGCGCCTCACAGTCTATTTTAGTGTTCTGTTTTCCATTATTAATCAATATTAAAGCTGTTTATTGTCAGCCGGTGCTTTCCTGAGTAGGTTACATTATGTTAGCTTCCTCTTGGGATTAGAGGATACTATTGTATCTCCTCTAGGCTTAGGCCATATGTACCTTATTTGGAGCACTATCCCTGTACGTGTGTGTGCGTGTGTGTGTGTGTGTGCGCGTGTGGCCTATAGTGCCTTGCAAACCCGTAACAGTAACTCTTATGCTCACTCCTCTCCTCCCCTTCCACTCTTTCAAACACAGAGAGATGCTCCAGGCGCGCTGCTCGCTCCAATTCTTCTCCCAAATGCATCCGGCTGCTGTTTCTTACACAAAGCCGTCTGATCATTATCACAAGCGCTAAACAAATGTGATCTTTCTGGATGCACTGTGATCTACCTCCATTCATGATGCCAGTAGTTCATCAATTATATAGAATGACTATTGAAATCATACCAATGCATGTATTTTGGGATGCCTGCACAGTGGTGGAGGGGTAGAATTTCAGATTCAACATGGGCATGGTTAATTGCCAAGTTATTTAGCATATGGTCACAGTGGGAGTTGGGTCGTATGATAATGAGGTGTAATTAGGTTGGCCTAGGGAAGTTTTCAACGTCTACGGAGCGACTGCTTCACTGTCAGTTTCAAAGTATAAACCCCTGAGGCTGGCATATACCTCAACTGTCTGGCCATTTAGCCTTATTTTAAACCAACGTGCTTACTTTTGTCAACCCAAGAGAACTGCAGTCGTGCCTTTTAATATTCTAGCACATTAATAACACCAACCAGAGCAAATGTCTGACTTGCATTTGCTCTTCTATCACTCCCAATTTCTGTCCCCGTGCCTTCTGAGACGATACTAAGATGACATGCTTGAGGGAACAAAAAGGAACAAATCATTCATTGCACTTTTACTATTACCAGCTGGTATAAAGTTAAAATAGAAGCAAAACAAAAATGGCTGCCAACAGAAGACCAGAAGATTGGGCACCCTTAAAACAGAGAGATACAAAAATGTATATGGATTGTGTCCATTTGAGAGATAAAAAATGCCCTAAAAGATATACTACTCATGAATGAGACACAATTAACACTGAATAAAATATATATAATTTATTTGGATGTGTACTGCTATGCCATTCTTACAGAAACGTATTACACATCATTATAACAATAGACTTTAAAATTCATTATTAACTAGTCCCCATCTCAGTCCCCATGCCTTATACAAAAAGTCATGCAGCTACAATATGGGTGATATCCTAGCTGGTCTATTGCTCCTCAACTGGGCCACAAAGTTCACTCAATCAATACACAGGTTACAATGGCTAATGATGCAGATACTTCAAATCACGACCTATATTTTCCCGCTGAGTCAGTGTAATTAGAAGCCGTTTCAAGATGTCATCAGTAAACAGATGCTACGAGTGACTGTGTGTACATCCCCCTTCCACAGCTGGATCAATATGTTGTTATGCATGGACCTTCAGTACACGCATATTTATGGTCCCAGGAGGTTTCACAGGACTGAACTGAAGCGAGTCATCAAATTAGCAATTACCATAATCCCTCAATTACAGGTATAGTTAGACGGCATCTGGGTTCTGTCTGTGGAAGGATGTTAACTAAATGCTACACCATGCTACAAAGTGTACATTTTATGGTTCTAGAAGGCAGTATAGTCTACAAATGATCAGTAAACTGGCATTCATTTTATGCCAGATGCCATTCCTGATGTTATATGTGATATGTATCAGTGCTAAAGACTTCGTTGGGACTTTGTTGTAAAGTAGTTGGAGGTTTTGTGTGAGATAGCGTGCTCAACCTACTTCTCTGATGCGGCAGCCAACCAAATGTTGTATAATTTTCTTTTTAGCTTCAGTTTTTGCATAATAATGTGGCACATTTATTTTGTGTGCTCTTCCACATAATAACCCTCACTTGTATACAAGCGTGGGACAGATAATCTAGTTAGTTTCCATTTTTGTAATGAAACCAGGAGGCAATAAATAACTGTGGCAGATTTCAGATTTGAATGTGAGCTAAAACAAGCATCAAAATGCAGTCATGCTTTCAATAATTGACACAGTAACTAGTCCGTTGCCAGCATCTGCACATGTGTTTTGTGGGATAATTATAGAGGACTGTAATTGTACAATATGGTTTACTACAACATCATAGCAATCTGTAGCAGAACTGCACCTGTAGAATCCTTACAGGTCAATAAGAAATACATGGCGCTACTTGCCACGTTTGTGTGAGAATGTTACTGTTTAATAATAGATATGCTGGAACAGAATGTAATATTTACATGGAAATAAGCGCGGCACCGTGGCTATGGTGTGAGCTGAACACGCTGTGAATGCATGTAATTCAGCTACATGCACAAAGCAAAGATGGAGCTCTTTTGGCAGCGGGGGAAGAGATGAGTCCTACGAAACAACCGCCACGCAGAACTGGCACAGTCTGGATCCTTTGGTTACATAAGATACACAGCAAGAATAAAGTCTGGGGGGAGGTCCGGGAAAGAGGGGCTGGGAGGGGGTACAGGCAACAAGAAAGGGGACCAGGGAGCAGCCAAAATGGAAGCTGAGATAGAATGAGAATGGTGGGGAGAGGAGGGTGTGCGAGGTTTCATGGCACGTCTTTAAATGTAAATGACACAAGACCGTAAGGCTCTTCAATGAGCACAAACTCAAAATGTAAGCTTATTATTTACCAGTATATAAGGCATCGTTATTTTGTCATTGTGTTTTACATAGTCACGGCTAAACTAACCAGGTACAGGGTTAATGGTGCATGCAATTCCTGATCTTTTTTTTTGTATTAAAGTAAAATGTGCATGGGACATTTCACATGCTGTCAAGTGAACTGCTTGCGTTTACTAGCAGCTCTCAGACACATTCAATAGCAGCCAGAGCCTCCATCTGTGCACAAGAGGGTGAGAGGGTTAACATGCAGAACAGATCAAGTCACTGGTGATGTGTGAGTTTGTTTGGGGCATCTTCGCAGCAGGTTTTAATAGACTGTCATCAGGAAGTGTCAAAGGAACACAGAAAGAGGCAGTGGAGGCGCTGTTCCGAATGTGTAAGCCTCGCCTATTGTTTAATGCTGGCTGTTGCTATGGTTATGACCGGGACATTAACACAATGTGAGGAGCTAAAATTAGGCGAAGGTGTTTGTATGTAGCAAGCGGCCGCATCTCTGTGTTTTGGCATGTGTTTATCCATGACTCATCCACCGATGACACTGTGAAATGTATGACCAGTTAAATCAGGTCAAATTAGCTGGTTTCCTCCAAATAATGAGATCCAGCACTTAATGATTACTATAATAGCTTAAATCCAATGTTTAATGACAAAATTACATTAAATTTCTCCTAAAAAGTATCCCTAATATTGTTCACTTATAATATCGTGTCCGATTACAGTATAACTTAAATGCACAAAGAACTAATTATTATTTTACATGAAGGGCAAATGTAAAGTGCCAAAAATGTTAACCCTGTCCAAACATTATTGGTAGAAAGAACATACTTCTCTCAATAATCATTGTTTTTATAGTTTTACAGTGTACAGGACCAATAATAACCAGCGGCAAGAAGGAGATGGCAGGATGACAAGAGCAAGTCAGGATGTGAGCAAAGTAATGAGGGAAGAATATAGGGCCGGTAACTCCCATATGGCGCCATCAAAGGCTCAAACAGATGAAATATGCACAAGATTAATGCACGCACCCACATTTTCAGCAATAATGAACCTTTCACGTGTAAACAACCAGCAGTGCTGTAAAAACAAGATAAGTGGATATTAAGTGCAGCATGGTACTTAGTCCTAGAAATGAAGTGCCTAGATAACGGTACAATCTGAAGCATTTTATAATAGCAAATAAAAAGGCTCGTACTAACCGCAACAGCATAATCTATCATCTGTGTCTTCCTCTTTATTATCTTATAACAGAATAAATAAAGAGGCTGAAACTACCAGGCTAGTTGCTATTCTCACGTCTGCCCTAGTTACGCTGCAGCTGGAGGCACTGTGTGTGACCCAGCAGCCTATCCAGAGTGTATTTAAACCAGGCTTCACTTTCTCTGGCATTTCGACAACATGAAACACTAGCATTTATATGGTATGTAAATATTGTGGCTACTTTTATGTCAAATATAGAGCGTATAAAAATTTTGTAAAGTGCATTCAGCGGCTTAGAAAGAATCTTTGAAAACTTACACAGAGCTAGCACTTTTGACTTTAATAGTATTAAATACAACATAAACTACACTAATGTATCAGTGTGTGCTTTGTGCTCATGTATGATTCGTGATGTGTTCACAACAAAAAGAAAAGTTTCAAGGCTTCCCAGTGATTAAAAGGGGAGCTTCTATTGTCTGTAACTACTACTGTCCTTTGTTTCCACTTAAAACACACAGCAGTGAGCACAGCAGCGTTGTCACTGGGAGAGAATAACTTCAGAAGGAATGTAGCTCACAAATGCATATGGCTTCAGTCATTCACTTGCTTTTGTTTTCCCTCTTACAGAAATGGCGTTCCTGCCCACCCTCCTCCTCCTGACGCTCACCATTGCCCACCCCGTCACAAGTCAGGACCAGACAAACCCCGAGTCTGTCCCCAGAGGATGTGGGTGGGGTATAGTGCGCCCCTACACTCTGCTGTGTGACCTGGACTCCATATGGGGCGTGGCAGTGGAGTTAGTGGCCGCTGGTGGAGTTTTGGCCTCTATCTTACTCGCTCTGGTTCTTCTGTGTCGCCTGCGCCACATCAGCGAGGGGGAGAAGAGAAGTGGTGTGGGGCCCATACTTCTGCTGCTTCTTGGTATCATTGGCTTGTTTGGCCTGAGCTTTGCATACCTTATTGAGCAGGATGAGTCTCTCTGTCTCCTGCGAAGGGCGCTATGGGGGCTGTTGTTTGCCTTGTGCTTCTCCTGTCTGCTGGTGCAGGGCGTGCGTCTGCGCAGGCTGGGTCGTGAGCGACGTAGCCCAGGAGGATGCGCTCTCACGGGGCTGGCGCTGGGGCTCAGTGCTGTGCAGGGGATCATTGCTGCAGAGTGGCTGCTGTTAACAGTGCTCCGGGAGGGACGCGCCGCTTGCCAGTACCTGCCCATGGACTTTTCTCTGGCCTGCAGCTACGTCTTGGCCCTTCTGATAGCCGCTCTGACCGCTGCTTCTCTGGCGCTGTGCGGGAAGACACGACAGTGGCGCTGCAATGCCATCTGGCTGCTGGTGACCTGCGTGCTGTCACTGCTGCTGTGGGTGGCCTGGGTGGGCCTCTACCTGTATGGGAATGAATATCTGGGACGCTCCCCGGAGTGGAACGACCCCACACTAGCCATCGCTTTAGTGGCACAAGGTTGGTTCCTGCTCATCTTCCACGCCATCCCCGAGTCGCACCTTTGCCTGAAACCCCCACCACAGCCCAACGCCCCCGACTACTTCGACACCTCCCAGAACTCCACCAGGATGAGGGAGACCAGCTTCGATGATGAAATCCCTCTGTCTCACAGGCAGTTTGTGGACAACCAGGGTTACGGATACACTGATGAGAACGCTGCAGGTACGGCGATACAATATAAGATCGATTTCTACTTTAACAGGAGATACAAAAGATAAACTCTGACTAGTGAGAAAAGCTTCTCTACTGTTGCTACTGCAAATTCCTAGATAATTGATAGAAATCTGTTCCTTTTATACGAATTGAATTCACAAAATTAGATTCATACAAATGAAACAAGAAAAATCCAAATGCTGAATATGATTTCAGTGTAATTTTCACTTTTGACACATATGTATCATAATGATATTGCCAATCGATAACAAAAAACACACCGCTCTTTGCCTCCCCACTGCAGGTTTGAGGAGTGGCAGCAGTGCTGGGCAGCACAACAGCAGCGGCGGTGCCCGGCCCAGCGCTCCGTTCCGTAGTAACGTGTACCAGCCCACAGAGATGACCATGATCCTGAATGGGGGCGCGGTGAGTACAGCCTCCCAGTCACAGGTACACCAATCTTACTACATGTAAATCTGCCATGCCCGCCTTCACACTGGATTCGCATGCACTGCCACAGTTCAAAAACTCATTTGGGAACGTGGGGGAGGTGTGAGAGAGCATGGATGCATGATCATGTGACTTAAGTGTATTTGTGGAACGTGCATGAGTGGTTAGACATGTGTAGTGGTTCTCAGACTTTCCACAAATACTCCCCTTAGTTATTTCCCGAGCACCATTCTCAATTAACTAATTGTGCCCAATTGACTTACTCAAGCCCGAAAAACAGATCTCCACCAGTCATCACTAAGGACCAAGACTAAACAATGTAAACCAGTAGTACATAAAACCTGTGACTAAATCCTAACACCAGATATACAGTAAACAAGACCTAAAGTTAAACCACCAACTAAACCAGGCCAATATCAAGATGAATCTAGCAGGACTAAAAGGTGAAACTGAATGACTAAATTACATAAAATTACAACTGCAAAAGACTCTTCCGCACCAGAAATAGCCACCATATCAGTCAATATTTCTGATACATTACAATCCCTGGTGAGACAGTGCTCTATAGAGTTACAAGGTATCCCCAGCACAAAATCAATGATAAAAATAACAGGTTTTACCCAAATAGTCTATAGAATCTCAGAACATGACTGGTACTCTTCAGATAGATGTACCGCTGTTTGAGAACCACTGACATGCAGGTTCCTCATCCGATATTGACTCCACTGTAGTGCAGAGCAGCCATCCATGCGTGTGTTTGTGTTTTGTGTGTGATGCGGCGTCTCTTTATGTGCTTTGAATGGCCACTCGGGTCGGCACGGTGGACTCGATTCACAGTCATTCTGAATTAGGCCTGTCAGGCAGCTCATAACACTGCAGTCCAAATGCTGAATCAACACTTCTAAGCCACAAACTACACTCTAATGTATAGCTACTATTTGTAGCTCTCTTGGCCTATATTCACATTCACTCTGCAGCTCATATAGTTTTATGGTTACATTTACAACCCCTAATTGGAGTTGTCTTTATTGCCATTTTCAAAGCTTAGTGTTAAAAGCTTACTCAACGCACTTTCTTTTCTTTAGATAGAAGTATTTTTAAAAGAAAGTAATTAAAGACAGTGAAAACAGTCTTGTTCCGTTAAATAATTAAAATTATGTCACCCATTCATGTATTTATAAGTCCAAAAGAAGAGAAGGGAACTTCATGGGTGTGGTTTCATGTGATGTTTCTGCAAATTGAGTGGTATTAATTGCACAATTTAAAATATACGCTAGTAGGCCCAAACCTTTTTTCTGACACCAACCGTTTTTTGAGTTGGCAACAGTAACAGCAGATACACTGTATTCACATGATT
Organism: Proterorhinus semilunaris; assembly: GCA_021464625.1. NCBI lineage: Eukaryota > Metazoa > Chordata > Actinopteri > Gobiiformes > Gobiidae > Proterorhinus > Proterorhinus semilunaris. The sequence goes on along the minus strand of CM038352.1, from coordinate 20,474,459 downwards.
TCATGTCTTTTACTCAAAGTCTTCAGCTCTGCCAGCAAATTCAGAAATTCACATCACTATAATTATAAGCCTGAATTGAAAACTTCATAACATAAATTTATATGAGGAAGTTGTTTGTGACTCACTAAATCTTCTGCATTTCATCCAGGCAGGCACGGTTTAGCAAGAGGGTCGCCATGAATACTCTGGGGTATTTGTGGTGATTCTGATAATAAAAGTGAATTTAAATGTTAAACTGGTTAAGATTAAGTCAAGGCTAAGGTTTTACGGCTAAGGTTATTGTTAAGGACAGTCAATAATGATAATAGCATTTCTTTGTTACTTGCTTGTTAAAGAGGTTCAGTCCCCGGATGAAATGCCGAACATTCAGGGAGACGCATCTTTTTCCCCTCAAAATGACTTTGTGTTTTCCTTTGTAGGTGCCCTCAGCCCCTCCCACCTACACGGGCAGGCAGCTGTGGTAAAGGAGGAGACTTGGTGGAGAAGAAGAACGGATGGAAGGATGCAGACAGGGAGGAGAGCTAAGAGATGTGTGGGACTAAGAAAAAAAAAAAAAAGGCAACTGGGCCATTTCACTCTGTACAGACTTAATCACTGTCTGTGTGCCAATCAACTCATATTGTTTAAATGTGTTTGAGACTCAGAGACAGTGGGCCATGGAGAGCCGAGCTACAGTGTTTTAGACAGGAAGGTAAAACTCAAATTGTGGCCAAAACGAAATTGTACTCGTATCTGACCAGTATTAAACATCAAAATCCATTGCTTTGATCCGGTGTTCCGGGCCAGTCAGACTGTCTCTTAGGTGAAATGGAAAAAAACCTGTGGCTCAGTCCTCCATCTATCCACAGTGAAGAGCACACGGCCATCTGTACTGCCCTATATATAAAGAGTGTACAACATCATCTCACCTCCAGTCTCCCCCATCCATCCGAACACTATAGCATTTCTCACCCCTTTGTCACACGCATGGAACTCAAAACTGTGAAGTCCACATGAGCCAGTGCGCCGAGGGATGACGATGCTGCTAACGAACTTGTTAAATAAAAGAAGAGCGAGCAGGGACACCGATTGGACATTCAGGACGTCAGTTATCGGAGTATCTAGGTCAGACTGCTGTGCTCTCCGGTGGGCAGTGGTGGGGCGAGTTAACCAGGAGGGTGTGGGGGGGGGGGGGGGGGGGGGGGGGGAAATGTCACTTTAAATCAGCAGGAAACAAAGTGAGGAAATGCAATGGCTTCCTTTGTCTGCTTTTGTATGTTTGGACAATTAAAAAACATTCAGATACAGGGTTGCTAACTGGTGCTAAATACTCCATAGTATATTATAGTTCTGCACAACTTCCGAGTGAAGGACTTTTGCAAGACATATAAGCTTGTGCCACGGCGGAATAGTTTGTAAAGATGGTCTATAAGGGACTTCCATCAGTCCTGCAGTGACAACATGGCGTCTCGGTGCGTCTGTTTCGGGGGCGGCCGTGCTGTCGTATCTCTGATGGAGCGTCCAGGAAAAGTCAGCGTGCCAAGAAAGGACTCGCATTTCGCCGGAGTCTCAGTTTTACACTTCACGTCAACACAGGCTCTGTACATATATGGTGTAAAGCTTGTTTACTTTGATTTAGTCTAGTCCCACTGAAGAAGAAGACTACTTTTTAAATTTGTTTTGCTTTGTGCTCATACATTTGATTTTTGATATATCACGCTTTTATTATTTCGCTTTATTTTTTTATGATTAGCTCTATTTTTAACGTCTTGCCAATACAATACTAGACATGCTTTGATTTTTTTTTTCTTTGCATGTATAAGTTGTAAATTAATTGTGTTTTAAGCTGAAACATCTAGTATTTCTGTCAATATGTCTGCCTCCTCCTCTTTGGTATTTTGATGCAGTGTTCATACGTAGGTACAGTGTGGAATATTTTTTAAAGCGGAGTTTAAAAAAAAAGAAAAAAACAAAAAACAAAAGTGGCACTGGTTGTAAAGTAGCTCTAAACGAAGAAAAGACTAAAGGCATAGGCTTACATGACTAGGGTCAGGCCTTGACCAAATGCTGTAGGTCCAATCCACTGCTCATTTTAAAATAGCACTGATACCAACATGCTGATCAAAGCCAGTCTCCACTTGGGCTGGTCCTGGATCAGCAATGAAGCTGGCGAGAGGCGTTTAAGTACTGTGTGTGTTTTCACTAACTGTGAAGTACAAAAAAATTGAACATGTGACTTTGTAGATTTTGCACTTGTCAACTACCTATCTGTGCATGCTTCTCACCATTTCAACATGTAAGACCTTCTTGAAACGTACTTTTGAATACTAACTATAAAGGTCATGTGACAGCAATCATGTTTCAGTGTATATCCAATAGCTCACTCTCAATGTCTGTGGTTTCTCAAATGTATAAAAGAGCTGGGGCAGGACAAAAGCCGCGGGAATCGCGGAAACTGCTGTAAGCTTGATGAGGAATAGGCTGCGTTCACGTGACATCCAAATCTAAAGAGCATACATTTAAGCTTGATATGGAGGACCGCTCAGTTTTTCTATGGTAGAATTTGTTGTCTGTCGAAATGGCATTGTCTTGTCTGGGTTTATGTTTAATAACTCTGTAATAACTGGGTCGACACACATGAAAACATAAACTTCATTTGAAATTATGACATCAAGCTATTGATGGGGAAAGGGGGCATTTTCCAAATCAAAACAGACCGTAGAGAATTTTACACAGAACCTCTCGATGCTGTAGAGTTGGTCATCCATGGGCAGCCTCAATGAGCTCCCGCTGTCTCCAGCTTGTTGTTGCCTGTCCTCATGATTTGTCTTGCCTTCAGACTGTTCCACCGGGGCAGCTGAAAGGGCCTTCAACAGCTGTGACTGTGCAGTGACGCAGCATGCCTCTGTATAGAACTCGATTCCTCTGATTAGAAAATAAAAAATAAAATAAAAAAATAAAAAAGGGGTCACTCTCATTTCTGTAACAGCAAAAGGTTAAATAAAAGTGTAATGTTTGTAGCTCATTTGTAACTGGGCGTGGTGTTTTCTAATGCTGCTAGTGGTCTTGCTGGCAATGGTCAAGTTGCCTCCAGACTCGTTTTCAAAATATAGATCCAAGAATAAGAGACTACTGAATAATCAGGGCAATGGACATTAAAATTATGAAGAAAACAATAAAATGTCTTTTGATTACTGTTCTTCATGTCTGGAGTTGATTCCAAATTCTGTAAAATGTCTTTCTTTGCCTCCAACAAAGCCACACAGTAGCAAGTGTGCCATTCATTGCAACAAACCGTTTATGATGACAACGATAGCGATAAAAAAGCAGAACAATAAAAGCATAGAAAGTAACTGGTAGTGGCCAAAAAGAAAGCCCAGGATTTTAGAAACATCGATCCAAACAAAAAGTTAGACAACCAATATTGTATACCATTGTGCAACTGAGGAAAGGCGGAGGCAATGCTTTGGTCTTCAGGTGACAAGGACCAAGAACATCAGAGGGACTTGTATTAGTAAATCCTTTGGAACTCGTGCCACAGAAGTTAAGTAACATAAAAAGGATGTTGCTGTCAAAGTTGATGATTATTTTTGTAAGAGATGCCACGATTAGAGCTGGCAGGAAGAACAATAAACGTAGGTAGGTGATTAGCATTGGGACCAAAAAAGACTAGCCACAGAAAAAAAAGTTGGTAGGTCTTCATAACACAAACAAATTCATAATAGATCGAGGTGTAGAGTGCAGGCAGACCTTTGCTCAGTGCCTCAGTTCGGACTTGTCCCTGGAGCATGCTGCTATCTGACTTTGCAGTGACAGCTTGGTGCCACGAGGTGATCCTGTTACAGTGATGCCTAGAGCTGCCAGACTCCGTGGAGCTGGATCAGATATCCCCAGAAAGAAATGGCCTGTTTTAACCGCCCAAGTCAGTGGCAGCTGTCTCTCTCTCAGCGGCCACATAGTACCTGTGAATAGAGATGCACGGACTTCATAAAGCCTTGGTGTGAGGCAGACAGTGACTGAGCAGGTGAGCAAAGCCATTCGTCACATGATCACCGAGAACACGAGGACGGAGGAAATGAAGCGCGGACGGCGATAAAAATCAGTCAAGAGTTTTTTATTTTTCTCACCTGGTGTCAATGACACACAGATGGAGACGGTGGTTTATGGAGGGTTAGAGGGGACATACATACAACATTTTTACATTCATTTTTATTCAGCATCTGACTGGCATAGACAATTTCTGTCAAATAAGAAAGTAACTCCACGTCATTTGTTGTGGCAAATACCAGAGGAAAGAAGAAGAGAGGAAAAAGGGGAAAAGATTTTTAAACTGAGCAATTGCAATGTCGTCCCTTCCGGGGGCTGTGGTAGGTAATTACGGTAATGATTTAAATAAATAATAATAGTTATGATAGAAAAAAAAAAACTATGTTCACAAACAGGACATTCTGTGCTGTAACAGATTAGTACTTTTATAAAACAGCATTAGAGACCTGGATGCGTCAGTAGCTGCTTACCAATTGTGGAAGTAAACAACAACAGCGATCGCTCAGAGAGTGCAGGGCCTAAGCCAAACCAAGCAATGATATGAACTTCCCGCCCTTAAAAAAGAACAATGTAAGATACAATGTGATAAAGAGACAGCTATTACCATTGTTACTTTAGTCATTTTATTCCGTAGCAAATGTTTACCGCTGTTTCACACCTTCTCACTGTGGCCTCACTTCCTGACTTTGATGGAAAGCCTCCGTGGCCCTTTGCGCAGGGATACATATTTCACAGGAAAAAGGAAATGACAAGTCAGAATATATGATTCGGTTATCACATAGTCAGCACTCAGCTAAAGGTGCTCAGAGGCTTGTTACAAGCTCGTGATTTGTTCAATTCCCTACAATATAATATGTCTGCCGTACTGTTAATTTACTAGTGCAGTAAAAGGAAGTCATCTATCAAAAAGGCAATGAAAGCAATCATCTAATTACATGTGCAACTCTCGGCCCGTAAATCTCAGCACAATCATACCCAGTCGGTTACAGCCATGTTTAACAGCATTGGTCAACTTGACATCAACTTAATGACTATGAAACAATACAAATAAAAAGTGTCCGCTAAAATGTAACATGAAAAAGCTATCATATCTGAAATATCAGGGAACTATATATGGCAAGAGTGTAGCAGATGTCAAAGTAAATCGCTGGTCTGTTTTGAGATGACATCATGATTATGGTCACAATGTTTTGTTATTCCAGAGACTCCCAAAGTCGAGGGCCTTGTAGCCCTCTTATAGATCCAAATATTACAGAGGGCGGCCCCCCAGTAATACAATTTCACTCTATTCATCTTAAAATTACATATACAAAAAAAAAATCAGTTAATAGTGAAAATAAATTTATAAACACGGTCACATGAAATATCACATAATTTCAAAGTCATTTTTATGTGAATGAAGTCTGGACACGCTGTGCTGCTGGCGACCCCCAGGGGGCCCCAGACCCCACTTTGGGAACCATTAGGTTAAACTATTTTAGAAACAGTTTTGGTACTATGGGACTTGGACATACCTATAGAAGCATTATTAACAAACTAAGTGGTACTAAGAAGCCAGAACATTAATAATGAATTGTTAGGGGCATTCCAAATGATATTTTCTAGAGTTTTTACTCTGTTGTGTGCCTACGTAATGTTTAAAAGGACAGCAGTACACATAAATGGATGTAGACCTAATGCATTACATTTTTTGTATGTGGTTAACTGGGGCTGGGAGACTCCAGTAAAGATGGAGAAACAGCAGCTAATGTTTTTTCACTGCGATCAGCGACAGACATGAACTTAGCCATCAGGGCTGCAGAACCTATGTCAGCCAGCCCGCCCAAACTGGGGGTCAGCCACTCACCGGGGGTCATATGGATGGTGGGGGTGTGGACCACAGTGCTCTGTGGAGTTGGTGACAACACCTGAATGGAGAAATCCGAGTTCTCCAGCTGAGGGCTTTCAGGAAGATCAGTCATGGACGAGCCAACTGACAAAACAAAAAGAAATATAGATATTTTATCTAACCTGTGCCTTCATGATTAAGGCAGCGGCACATATGCTGGACAATATCTCACCCTCAGCGTAGCGAGATGAGTCCAACAAGTTGCTCTCTACCCAATCCTCATACCATTTTATTCTACTGTCCTGTCTAATTAAGCCTACAGGCCCCCAAAACATTAATTCTCATGCTCATTTACTGGGGTAGGGTACATGTCTTTTTGGCCCCAAAGAGAACCCAGAATAACAGAGAGAATATGAAGACACATCTGTAGAAAAATCAAACCCACGACGTCCATGATGAGAGGCCCCTTGTGCCATCGCCGGCTTACAACTTGAAACCCGAAAAATAAACACAATATAATGCCTCTCTACTGATGTATATTTGATAGTAAAATATCACAAAAACAGCAGCACAGTTTGCTGTTAACTCCGGTCTATTTTAGAACAAAACAAAAGAAGGAAAATCTTTGTCAAATGACTCCTATGACTCATGCAGTACCTCAGTATTAGGATGTTATTCCAGCCCATGGTGTAATAAATATCCAGTGCGTCAGGCCTCAGTCAAGGACAGTCCTGTTGTGATGCATGATCTGTTGAGCGCAGCACCTGCCCAAATGGTTGTGACCTTTTGACCTTTAACCTATCCTTGTGTGGTGCATTGTGGGTGACTTTGCCTTCCCCCCCCCCCCCCCCCCCCCCCCCCATCACCTTTGGCTAATTCTGATTTCAGACTGTGTTATGGCAGAGCAGATATCGCATGTTGGTCTCCTTGGGTGAGTTGCGATGAGTGCAGCTGTTGCCAGGTCAGCTTAAAGAATGGGGGGAGGGTTCGCTGCAATGTCTGGTTTGAAAATGTAAAGTGGTATTTCAATATTTATCTAAAATAAGTTGAGGCTCAACCATGACTTCAGGAAAATTGGGCATTGTCAGAATGAGCCTGCACTGGCTGTAGAAATAGAGAACTTAGTACGTGTAGTTCATATTTACAACAAACCTATGGCAGGACTGATTTAGGATGACTACTGTTATACTGTATTTATTGTGACCTATAATTGTTAACAATTATTTTGTCGGTTTTCTATAATGGATACAGCCGTTACAGGTTAACAATTACAATTAGAGCATTGAAAATAATAAAATACACAAAACTACTTCTTTGATCTGATTAAGCAAGAGTGCATCTGGAGAGGATCTTATGGCAGTATGTTTTCATGCCCGAGGGAGCCTATATCGTGAGGTCAGCAGTAGTAGGCTACGAGCAGCGGTTAGTGATGGCAGAGTAGTGCAGAGGTGGCACGACCATAGCCAGTGCCATTGTTGTGAGGAATGTGTGATTATGATAGACCTATTGTTTGTATGGAGCAAAACAGAGGCACTATAAATCTGGGTTTGCTACTTTGCCCAGATGTAGCATTTTCATATTAAAACTAGGATAAGACTTTCATTATTTTTAATTACAAAGTGAATGCACACTATGATGACTACACAAAAAGCATTTCAGTTCTTTTTGTGCTAATTTCCAAGGACAGTGCAACTTTGGTGGAGCACCAGTTCGTCACACTAAAATGGCCATGCATTCTCAGCTGCTTTGCTTCATTGTTCCTGTGTCTGCATCATTACTGACACATCCGCACATCCAGAGGGCTATGCAAACTTCTGTTATGGATATTAAACCTCACTGTCTTGACCCCGAGACAAGGGTCATACATAACATACTAACTTAAACAGCTAACCACTGATCTGGCAACACATTATGACCGCCTGACAAATAATGATGTCCAAAATCTGTGACCTGTGTCTATAGCATGCACCCCGACGAAGGCTCGAAGGAAGTGAAACGTGTTGGTGCATTTCCTGTGGAACAAGCCATGTGAAAATAAACGTTTTTTAACTTTGGAGTTTGTGTCTGCTTTTATCCTTAGACTTGGTGGCAAAAATTTTATGTTTGAACTACCTAACATGTTGTTCCATATCCTACACCTTTTCCATCATGGTACCAGTTACCATTCACCACTCTTTCTTTCTAGGACACACATTTTGGATGAACCTGCTAACATGGGATTAGTTAGTGTATGTAAAAATGCACCTCTGCTCTCTTGTTGGGCCCAGAATTTCTCCACTGTTTTGGTAATGTCCTGGTTCTCCCTCAGCTCCCTCTGCCACTGGCGGAGCTCCTGAACATCTGGTTGTGCTCTCACCTGAAGAGCAAAAATAAACCAAAATGCAAATAGAAATTAAATCATGCAGCTGTATGGTTTGTAAGAAGAACATTTCCAAAGATTGTACAAATATAAGTCTAATGTTTTACTATTTCACTTGTTATCATGTGGTTTGGTACTAAATAAAAAGTATGGGTAGGAACAACTAAGGTTAGAGGTACATTTTATAACTAACGACAACTAAGCTTGAACGTTGCCGTCTTCTGTAAATGTTTTGTTGCAGAAAATTTAGTGAGCCTCCTGTTAGCTTACTAAGCAGGCTAGCTGAAAAGAGAACAGGAAAAAAGCTTTCAATTTTCTGAACTTGTTTTGTGACTGAGATTCATGAACTACTCCCCATTTTGTTAAACATCCACAACATCCCATCTCCAAATCCCTTTCCCTCGCATCCAAAGGTTCTTGAGTGCCCCAGCATTCAGCTAGTTTGAAAATAGGCCTGTTATATAATGCACAGGCCTGCGAAGAATGGTTTGGCTACAGCGAGAGTGCTCCAATGGTTAATTCACTCATACAAATGGAAATCAGCGGGGGTCTGGGGTCAGAGAGATTGTGTTTTCTCACTATGGTTCAAGTTTGTCACTACCATTCAGTTTGATGAACGTGAAGATTTAGACAATATAAATGTTAAAAGAATGCAGGTTTATAATGCACAATATTTAGACAGTATTATTCACGATATGTGGCGTTCTTTGAAAGCTGCCTTTTTTAGGTAAGTTGCTGACACAGCGCATCATGTGTGACAGAGGCAGAAACACAGCTAACGATCTGAAGCCGTCTTCAGCGAAGCCTGTAGAAATATCATTTTGACAGCACAGGAATACGGAATTGTGCAAATCACTCTCGTATATGGAATCATAGAAGGGAACACACTTAAGCACTTCACAGCCAGCCACGTACAGAAGATTGTCTTTCTGTGCCATCTTTAAAATACTTAACTATGCCTAAATTATGACTTAATCAAGACTATTTCAGAAAATAAATATGATTTCTCAATTCGTTTTTGTCATTTTTGTTGCTTTCTTCATCGCTTTTTTCCATTGCTTTTTGACACTTTGTGGCATTTTTGTTGCGTCTTTGTCACTTTCTTGTGGCTCTTTTTTTGTTGCTTTTTCATCACTTTGTCATTGTGTTTTTGTCGCTCTTTTGCTGTATTTTCATCCTCGTTTTCGTGGCTGTTTTGATGCTTTTGTTCCAAGAAGTTTTTAGATTCGGGTAATGCCAAACTGGAGAAAATGTGCTCGGTTCCGGAGGGGGGTTAAGAGGTTAAAACCAGATTGTGAGGTAAATGACAACACCCGGCTTAATCAGGACACCTCCGGGACATGCAGGACCTACCGTAGATTGCTTAAACTGAAATAAACCCAGACTAAAATCTTCAGTTTGAGAACTCTTTTGCTTGACATTTGGAAGAATAATAAATAAAAGACAGCAACATCATACTTTAAATAAGTCTTTTCTATTTTTATGATGGCTCCATTACTGATGTGCAAAAGCTGACACTGGCTGCTGTTGCCTGCTTTATCTGCTCCCCACAAACCTATCATTTCTTGTTTTCTTGTGTCACTGAAATCCACCCCCAAAGCTGTAATTTGTGCATCCATATACATCTGACTTGATAGGAAAGATAAAGTGATTGGATAAGTGCATTCTAAATCACTAGGATGGACTGCTAATAGCCGTAGACCTCGTTTTGTGTAATGGTGTCTGATTGACTTTACACTGGACCTATTTTCCATCCATTTCTTTATCAACGGCTGCAGACCATTCACCCGGAATCACAGACCCACTTCTGCTGTTGACCGTAAAGCTCGCAGAGTGGTGAGTGTGCAGTTCCCTTTCAAACAACCCTATTAGTTTATGCCAAATACAATATCTCTCAAAAAAACACTGTGGCCTACTTTCAGGACAATGATGCCATTGCTTTAAGGTTATCCTGTGCATCAGGGTAGAAACACAAGACAGCTCAAACTTAAGAAAGGCGGTATGATCTAAAATAGACTTGCACGTGCACAATATGAGCAAACTGTGATATTCGATTATTCAGTTCATTATTTTAGCACAGCACGTTCTATTAAACTTAACAAAATCATAAGTAATTAGTTTTCCATCAAATTGTGTAAGAAAATACCAAACAATACAGTGCCTTGCGAAAGTACTAATACACTTTAAACTTTTGCACATTTTGTCATGTTTACAACCCTAAATGTAAAGATTTTATTGTGAATTTTTTACTGAAAGAAACAGACAACTGTGAAGTGAAAGCAAAATGATGCATGATTGTTATTTTTCAAAAAATAGAAAAGTGGTGCGTGAATAAGTATTCATACAGCATTTTCAGAGTGCATTAAATTGCCTTTATAACATTCCTAATGACTGCAGAAAGTTCACACCTTGCCCTAACCATTAAATAGAGGCCACCTGTGCATAATCTGCTCTCAGTATAATTCCAGCTGTTCTGTGAGGGCCTCAGAGCTATGGTCGGAGTGTATTGGTCACTAAACAACATCATGAAGGCCAAGGAGCACACCAGAGAGGTCAGGGATAAAGCTGTGGAGAAGTTTAAAGCAGCGTTAAGTTATACAAAAATTTCCCAAGATTTGAACATCTCACGGAGTACTGTTCAATCCATCATTCGGAAATGGAAAGAGTATAGCACCACTGCGAACTTACCAAGACACGGGCGTCCACCTAAACTAACAGACCGAACAAGGAGAGCACTGGTCAGAAATGTAACCAAGTGCCCCAAGATAACTCTGGAGGAGCTGCGACGTACTGCCGCTGAGCTGGGGGAATCTGTACATGGGACAACTATAAGTCGTACTCTACACAACTCTGGCCTTCATAGACGAGTGGCAAGAAGAAAGCCATTATTGAAAGGAGGCCATAAGAAATCCCGTTTGAAGTTTGCTAGAAGTCATGCAAAGAGGATGCACAAACCTAAGACAGCTCATCGTCCTGAGTGCACCATCCCCAGTGTCAAATATGGGGGGGGAGCATCATGCTATGGGGCTGCTTTTCCTCAGCGGGGACTGGGAAGATTGTAAGAGTAGATGGATAGAACCAAACACAGAGACATTTCAGAGGAAAACCTGCTGGAGTCAGCAGGACAATGACCCTAAACACAAAGCTAAATCTACAATGGAATGGTTTAAAAACAAACATATTAATGTGTTAGAATGGCCCAGTCAAAGTCCTGACCTAAATCCTATTGAAAATCTGTGGAAACACCTGAAAACTGCTGTTCACAAACGCTCTCCTTCTAATTTGACAGAGCTTGAGTTGTTTTGTAAAGAGGAATGGGCTAAAATGTCAGTCTCTAGATGTGCAAACCTGGTAGAGTCATACCCCAAAAGACTTGCTGCTGTTATTGTAGCAAAAGGGGGTTCCACAAAGTATTAAGTCATGCTGTATGAATACTTGTGCACGCCCCACCTCCCGGTTTTCTATTTTTTGAAAAATAACAGAATGTATCATTTTGCTTTCACTTCACAGTTGTCTGTTACTTGTGTGTGAACTTTCAGTAAAAAAATCAAAATAAAATCTTTATGCTTATGGTTGTAAACATGACAAAATGTGCAAAAGTTCAAGGTGTATTAGTACTTTCGCAAGGCACTGTACAAACAACAGGACCAAAACAAGCTTAAAATTAAACTTTTGCAGATGCTATATGGTCTTTATTAATGCAAAGATTATTTTAATGAGAGTACTACTTGACCTACTGCGACCTCCTGCATGAACAGCACAAGGTCCAGTCATAGTTTGTATAGTGTATACAATAATAAATGTACAAATGGAGAGAGGAAATGGCTGTGATAAAAGCTTCTCTCCTTAGCCACAAAGCCCGAGCACTGATATCCTAATATGAAAGCCTATTTATTACCAAGCACCCTTAGCCATCCATCTTTGCTGAGCATGAGGCATCTTACCCTTCATCACAGAGTTTATGTGCAAGTCAAATATATGTGTGTACATTATGGCATCAGACGGATGAATGGATTATAGAGCTGGGAAATGGCACTCAGTCCAAAGAAGATTATGTAAGGTATGCTTACGTTTTCTTAGCTATTTCTGCAGCTGCAGTGTCCTATGTGATTGGATGAGACAAACGAATAATGGAAATTAATGGGGAAATGATGAAACAAGGCAGTGGAGATAGCTTTAGTGTCTTGGGGCCGGGCCTGTCTGATACACAGGCGCTCTGCAGTCAGCGCTGCGTCAGGGCGCTTATATAACAGCAGCAAATGTGCAGCGTGTGGGGGCTGGAGAAGGCACTGTGCAGTGTTTCCCTTTTATTAAGACAAGCCCACCACCATAATGTAAAGTTATCTCCCAAAAAAATTGTGAAATTGGACTTAGCAAGCAATTGTATGAATATAATGTGAGTTTGGCTGTATTGTTAATTCTTTTTTACCAAATTGTACAAAAATAACATTACACTTGTAATACTATCTTTAGTAATAACAAAATACATGCACATCAATTTACTATTCCTGGTTTGCTTCTGTTCTTTCAAGAAATGCAAAAGCAAGAGATGTACAGCCAAAATATATCAGCTGCAAGTACATTTGCTTACAGCATGAAGTAGTTGCTCTCATCCATTTTCAATTTGTCTGTGATAAACAAACTGAACTTAAGTGCCAGGTATGTGCTACATAGAGCACATTTATTTTACTTGTCGAGCAGTTGGCCAGTGCTTCATCAATGGTATTCAAATAGATCTGTAACTCTGTAACAAAGTAGGCGTATTTGCATTATTTAAAATACTGTATTAGGCATATTTGTTAAATAAAATTTGGTACCAAACTCCAAACTTCTTCCCATGTCTGACTAACAGGGCTGTTATGAAATACAACCAAACAACAATGTCCTTCACCCAAAATGTCTCCGCCCGATGCATACTGAATAAGTCATGACCCTTGAGTCAGTCCTATTTATTTTCATGAGTTCACTGGCCTCACGGGCACTTATAGTGATTTAGATTATTATCAGATTTATAAAATTGACAGTTTAAATGTTCATCCTGAGCACTACCAGGCTGTTAGTGGTCATTAATAACATGTTATAGTCCAGGGAGAGCACATCAGTTAAGCCCCCCCCACACACATTCATTCATGCGTTAGTGCTGCCCTCTGGTGGTGATACAAATCTTATATCAATTGTCAGAGAATAATGGCAAGAAAAAAAATACAATCCGTGAGAATAAAGCATCATTAGGATTAGGGAAAGTTAGGAACCTGAATTTAAGTAAAACATTATGTAGAATTATGTGAATAGAAGTGTACTTCACATAAACATTGAACTTGGTACAAAAAGGATTTGAGACTGACAGCGCTGATGATGTAATTGATTCTTAGAATAAAACTGAAACATCTGTGAAAGAGCAGCTTACAGAACAACGGGGTGATACAATAATTGGTAACTGAAAACAGAGGAAACCAAAAGACAAAGAGCGACTTTAGAGACAATACTACGAGGTAGGTACAGTCACTACATGGTCTGCTGTACTTTACAATTGTGTGTTTGTGAAGGGAAATTCTTCTAATTTAACTTTCCAATGTGTTGTTTACCTTGTATCCTCTCCAAAAGGATTGGATAATCAGCGCTGCCTGTGCTTCACTTAGTTGTAAAAATAAAGGCAATGGCGGCCTAGGACTGAAAGTAGAGATAAGAGATTCACCCAGATAGCCAATACTTTGTAAGTGAAAAAGACACTTTCATTTGTGCTCTATATTTTTGGTTATTCCATAAATGAATGTCATAAATTAACCTAGTAAAATGGGGCTTAATTAGAGCACGTCTATACTTGAAAAGGGTAAAATTTATTGTTATTTTAGATATTGTGTCTCTAATCCGATTAAAAAAACACAAAAACATAAACACACATACAATATTTTCACTCTTTAGTAAATCTTAGCACAATCCATTTCAACAAACCTTTCACTTATTTTTTCCATTGAAAGGTTGAACTTGTTACATTATTCTATGTGCAATAGAATTGCACATAGAATTCAGTATTCAGTATTCATTTACGCTCATTATCAATGTCCTCCAAATGGTGGAAAGCCCAATGAACAGTTTCTTAATTGTGAGATCTTCCAAACCCTTTTCAAGTCCAAACAGTGAAATATAAATATTCTGAATGAAGTACAGGGTTGTACCATAACGGGGGACTTACTGCAAACTCAGCCACTCCTTCACAAATGGTATTTCGCACCACTTCATTGGCTTCTGTCCTTTTCTGTGTGGGTTATGGCTGTAAAAAGAACAAGCAGACAATTAAAATACACTTGATTAAAAAATCTAAGGTGGCCAGGTTGTTCACTCTTACTTATAGAGCCACTCAGACAGGAAGTCACATGGACTAAACGCTGTTACCTTGCGCTGAAAAACAACATTGCAATATACAATTTAGAAAATCTAACCTGAAATATCTGGAAAATTATTCAGGCATGGTTTCCCCGTGTGTCCTGAGCAAAATGTCTTAATACTGATGAACGGGTGTAGTGTAAAAGTAAGTTCCAATTTGAGTCCTTTGATTCTACTGACGTTGATAAAACTGACCTTAAAACAACCCTGTTGCACGGCTTCTTTCTGTAAAGCATCCAGAGCAGGAAGTAAAACTGGGAAGACACTCTTCTCCAAGAATTCTGTGACAGGATCTAAAATATGTACAAGTCAACATTGTCAGCAATATTTAGAAGAGTAAATGTCATTATGGCCCAATGTGACTTACGACTGAGCAGTTGTTGAGGTGGTGTAACCTGTCCAGACTGCTTCTGGCTTAGAACACTGACCTTGAAGTGACAGTCATTACCACTCATCTGAAACAAGTGTAAAATTGATATTGGCTTATTTGTTGTAAACCGGATGAGTCTTTTAATAACCAACCATATTTTCTCCAGTTCCGCTTTAGCCAAATCTAAAAGCTTCTGAATGGAGCTCATAGCTATAGCCAGAGTAACGCCTCAGACCTACAAAACCGATCTTATTTTTTTTGTTGGTAGATTATTGTTGTTGTCGTGTTTTGGTGCCTTTTCATCGCTTTTATTTCGTTGCCTTTTTAACGATTATTTGTCACTTTTTTGTTGTGTTTTTGTCGCTTTTTTTGTATTGCGTTATTGTTGCTTATCCGACATGTTTTTTGCCGCTCATTTTCCAAGAAGCTTTTAGACTTGGGTAATGCAAACTGGACCATCTATGCTCGGTTCCGGTGGCGGTTAAGAGGTTAAATGAATCATATAACTAGTAAACGTAAAAATATATCAATAGTTGATAGCACAAACAGCGGTAGTACCTCGCCTGGCGTGTGTATCCCGGGGCCCCGCCCGGACCCCTGAGAGCTCGGTGGGCTCCCGTCCGTCCACGTTACTCTCCGAGGCCGATGATCCTCATGATGCCTCGATTCCGACACTTCCAAAACTAACAAACCAGTAAGATAAGTGTAGTTAAAGAATGCATACGGCATAACAGCACTCTGTTGCAGACTTACCATTAGAAACCAAATGCCAATGGGATTTTTGGGCCCGGTCGGTTTTAGCGCTCATTTTGGTTAGTCTTGTTTTGGTTGCCACGACTCGGATGTTGCCAAGGAAATCCGTGCGCACCTTTACTTCCGCTGTCTATCGCTGGGTTGCAGGCATGGATCTATTATAATAATCGGTTGCAGGTTCTAGAATATGACGAGGTCACCGGACCCAGCGGGGGGCAGGAGCCAGATTTTCCTATTAACAGCATTACACTTTCACAAGTCGTAGCTCAAAAGAAAATGTACGAATTACAAAAATGACCATTAATATCAGTCACTGGGTCCACGATCTCTCTGTACAAGACCAACAAATTCCTAAAAAACAAAATATTTTTTCCTCTATATTGGCCTTTAGAATGCTGTGATGTCACGGTCCTGCAACCCAGCAGTTCGGGAAATTCCACAGTTACCATGGAGATCTGCCATCTTTGCAGCTGTTAGCATACATTTCCATAGACTTACATTGGATAAAAACAGTATAAAAAGTGGAGAAAACAAATCTGTGGAACAACTCCGTTGCTGCTGGTAAATGCATCTAACACACTGAGGTGTCCAAGTGTTTTAATGTGAACAATAACTCCAGTATTTTAACTTTTAAAATATCCGTTAGTTTACAATTGCTGCGAATTCCATAATGCTTAGCGATATGACATTACATTCTCGAACGATATAGACCCTTTGAATGTTTGTAAACATTCCGGGCTTTGCTGGAGGCAGGAATCTAGATTCCTAACCATTTCCATTGTAGCTGCTGTCATAGTAACGATAAACAAATGTCTGTTTTTGAAAATATCAGATACATCTTATTTTATCGTCTCAAATGTCATTCTTCTCGTTCTTGCACCTTAAGCCACAACAGGACATTTTATTGTTGTAGTTTTACACTTAAAATCGCTAGTTTTAGTTTAATCTTATTTCTCCTGATCACTTCCTGCCTCCAGCTGATGTCACTGATGATGTAAGCAGTTAAAGGGTCTATGGCTGTGAACATGTCAAAATAAAAACTGTATGGATTATGGAGGATTGTGATATTTTTAAGGCGATATTTTACAATTTATTAAAGGACACATGGTGGTCGTAATGAGAATCGTTTTAAAACACATTTTAGCCACTAGATGGCGTCGATTTTGTAAATAAAATATATTTAAAAAAAATTCTATATAACAAAATTAAGATTTATAATTAAAATCTTTATTGGAATATATTCCAAAGCAGTCAAGTCATCTCATGACTGAACAAAAATAGCAATTTTATCTTATAAAAAGTCCCAATGTATTTCCAAAATGCACAAAACAGCTTTATAACAAAATATACATTGCAGTAACTCATAATTTGCGGTCACCAGCAGACATCTTAATAAATAACATTGTGAACAAACTTTGTACATAACATTTTCGATTTTCCCATCTTTGCAACCAAAATGATGACAATGGTTCCTAAACAATTCTGAAGACTGGTGCCATTTGTCTCTTTACAGTGCTTTTTTTTTGACATTATAGAAATAAAAATCATAAAAACTCTTCAAATAAAACAACAATTATGGGGACAGATTTAAAACAGAAACACTACAAAATCTGTACTGTTAGCATACTCAAAATGTTTTACAAATATAGAGATGATTCAAACTAAATAGTTCTCTCCAGTAAAAAAAGAAAAGAAAAAGTCCTTCTGCACTTCTGGTAGTTGATAAAGCTATTAGCATTTTAAAATGATTTTTTTGTTTGTTTAAAGTCAGGCACTGGACTCTTGTTGAAGACCATTTTGTAAATCCATGATGCAGGAAAACCCA
The DNA here is from genome assembly GCA_021464625.1 of Proterorhinus semilunaris. Lineage (NCBI taxonomy): Eukaryota > Metazoa > Chordata > Actinopteri > Gobiiformes > Gobiidae > Proterorhinus > Proterorhinus semilunaris. The sequence goes on along the minus strand of CM038352.1, from coordinate 20,456,914 downwards.
AGTTAGCGAGTTACATGCCTAAAAAAAATTCAAGTCCATAACCCGATACAGAATTAAACAACATATAGCGTAAAGATGCTATCATTTAGAGTTAGTCAGTGGTTACATTGTCCTTCTATGGACAGAGGAAGACTTGCAATACGTCTCCACAAACATTCAACACCTGTCTACAGGCAGTGTTTAGATCCGTCAGTGTACATTAAAATGGGCTTTACAAACAGGTGAATAAACTAACAGAGTAATTTGTCAGGCAAAGATGTAGTGGCTTCCATCCTGATTATCTGATAGACCTTAATAAATCAAAGGGAACATAAAAATGACTAAAGAATGTGATATAAATGATGAGTCTTTTATCCACCGATACGTCCATCTGGTTTAAAAACCAGAAGGAGCAAGTAGGCGGATTTTGTCCATGTTTTAGTGAGTCTCATTTCAGTGCAAAAGCTGTTCGTTTTTGTTTTTTTTAAAGAGACTGCTAGCTTCGTTTGTGGTTCATTTTCCATTTGTGTTCGTCCATAGTCCTTAAATAGATTCTTCTTCCTTTACAGAACTCATGCATAAAGCAATTTGGATCCTTCTTCTCTGGCATAAAAAATGTCCAAATATACCAAAGTGTTTATCCATTTTAAAGTTGGCAATAGCTATTTACAAATGATATGTCTCCTTGAATGTGTCGTCGTGGGTTCCTGCCTTCTTCACTCTGGTTGTGGTTCTCCATGGACTCGGACGCGGTACACGCAGGTGTATTCGGGATGACCCCAGTTGGAAAGGACACGGACCTCAATTATCTGAAACGCCTTTTCATTGGGCTCCTGACACACGAACAAAAAAACAAACAAAAAATATTTACATACATGCTGGCAGACCAAAAAAATAAATAAAAGAAGGTGGTAGATATTTACATTAACAGGAAATGTTTGCAGAGATTCTCCATCTTCTTGGTAAATGTAGTTTCCAAGAAGTATTCCTTCCTCTTGGTACTCATCATCTAGTCCCTAAATAAACAACAAAAAACAGACTATAGCTTAATTTCTGCTTGAGAAGCTTGTAACGTAAGTAGGTCACTTTCCAGGTTACATACAAAGACAGTGAAGTTGCGTGGAGCACTTGTTATATTTCCAGTTGGAGATAGTGTCTTGGGAATGTGTTCCACACAGAAGGACGTCGGCCGGACTCTCATCGAAAGACGAATGACCAAGTAACCCTGAGAACCTTTAAAAGCCCAGCAGTTACCAGGGTACACGTCGGGCTAAAAAAGGGAACATGACAAAAGTAAAACTACTGTATATGCATGGTGTTGTTGTTTCATAATCATCGATTTATCTCACCTGGATGACCACACGAGGAGACTGGGAAAAGTACCAGAGGGGCAGGCCAAACAAGCTCATGAGGGCAGTCTTTGTCTCATACGTCTCAGAGCAGCGTGTGCTGAGGATGCTTCCGCCTGAAAGGCCATTGAAAAATGTCAGGTTAATTGTTTGTGTAATATCCAAATAATACAAATATAATTACATAAAAAAATAATTACTGAGTTAACAATAAAAGTATTACACTTGAAAGTAATTAAATAAAATGGTTGTGACATTTTAGCCAGTTACTTTTTCATAGTCATTTTTAACAGTTGTGTTGTACCACATTTATTTGAAGGCAGAGTATTATTTATTTAGTGGAAAAAGTATTTAAAAAAAACAAATATATAAGGTTGATTTCAAGAAATCAACCTTATAAAAGCACATTATGACGGATACACGCTGCTTGTTAAAGGCTTCTAATACCCTGATGCCCTCCCGCCTGACTAAGCCTGCATCCATGTTGCATAACAGAGTAAAAGAAGAGGACAAGCCCTGGGCCATGAGACAGCAGCCTAATCTTGTCTAGGTATTACAGGGTTGTCTTGTAACAATAAAACAGACCTCCAGACTCCAAGGCATAGTCCACAAGGCCGGTTCGATCTTGAGAGAAGAGCTTCAAAGCATTCTGGACAATCACTTTCACATGCTGTGGAACAAAAACATAATTAAAATGTATCCTCAAATCAACCTTACCAAAAAATAAATCAATAAGGCCGTAAAATACCTCCTCTGTGATTCCCTCAGCAGTTGCCGTGTGCTGCACAGTCCCTGTTACGGTTTGAACAATGGTTTGTGCATTGGACTGGACCTTTCCCATGGTCTGAACCTTGTTGAGTTCTAGTTGCAGTGACACATTTCGGAGAATGCCGAGTTCGAGTTCAGCTAGAGCGGCTCTCAGGTCCGGGGTCCTAGTGTAATGTTGAGAGAGCCAGTGGAGCAGAGACTCCGGAACCTCCCCTTCATTTCCACTGCCATAGAATAGGGCCTTCAACTCTCTACGTACTTGGGCCGACACTTCAGAGGAGATCTGTGACGACACCTGAGCAGAAAGCTGAGACACAAAAGTACCATCAGTCTTTCCCACTTTATGTATAAGAATTGTGTATAGGAAGTTTAACTCAGTCTTATCATTCATGCTGCAGAAATTCTACACATTTACAGAGGAAGCACGCACTTCATTTACAGGCAATACCAAGCTCTTGATATTTATTCACTCACAGTCTCTTGTAGAATGTCCAGCTGCTCACACTTCCCCTTGCAGGCAATAACACCCTGCAGATCGGCTCGGATTTTACCCAGCTCCGACTCCAGTCTCTTCACTTCTGCCAGGAGAGCGTCATGGTTCTCCTGCTGCACACCCACACTGAAAGGAAGCAAAACCACAAGTTCAGACGCTGGTGGTGCAAAAGACATCACCCAAAATGTAAATGTTTACATATTTCTCAGATGCGTTACCTGACAGGAGTTGCATCTACAGCCTGTTTTTTCTTCTCCTCTCTCCCATACTCAAAGTGCTGTTGCTTCTGCTGTACCTCCTACAACACAAAACAACACAAAGAAAAATGTAAAAAAAAGTAAAAATAAATAAGTAGTATATATGCAAATAGTTTTCACAAAACATTGGTGCCAAAACAAGAGATTCATTCAACTATTTTTTTCTAACCACAAAACCGGTGCATTCTATACAACATTGAAAAATAGGGTATCACAAGAGTCGTCTAAATACCAATAATGCCAAAACCAGAAAGGTGTCGGCGAGTGCGACCAGTCACTGAGCCAATACCATGCCGTATCTTTTAAAGTACACATATAATCCTGGCTATAGAGGCTCTGTAGGATCCAAAACTGCTTTACTAGTCTTAGAGAAAAGATACATGTTACTTTCAGACTGGTACTTTGTCTTGACGACTACACTGAGCCAAGTATTGGATCTGATTTCAAAAAACGGTGTTGGAAGAACCCAAAAAAAAACACACACTAAGCATTGATGATGTACCTCAGTTTTAGCAGCCAAAGCTTTTAGCAGCAGTTCCAACTCTGCCAACCGCACACCTTGGTTCTCTTGCTGCTGTTTCTGATGTTCTTCTGTCTGAAGAGGAATACAAAAACAAAACAAAATTAACATTTGGATCCAATTCCTCTTCAGTACATACTCAATAGAGTTGTGTGCCCACCTCCGCCCGCTGAGCGCTGTCCTTGTGGAGTTCTCCTTGCAGCACAGTGAGCCTCTGCTCCAGGAGAGAGGACACCCACAGGCCCAGGCTCTCTCTGTCCGTCTCTGAGTGGAGCTGCTGCTTCAGGCTGTTGTACAGAGCCAGAATGTCTCCATGCTGCTGTGTGTGCTTCACATCGCCCTGCTCCACCCGACCCCACAGCAGCGCTAACTGCCGCTCCACCTGCTCCAAACGCTCCAAATCAACACCAGAGATCACCATTGGAGGAGGAAGCGACTGAGGAGAGTCAAGGAGAGGGCAGAGGCTTCAGTATTCATGAGTACTCACTAAACATATAGTGCTAAATAACTGGTCTCAGTGGCACAAGAGAAAGTGCAAAGTTTATAATCAAGAAACAATGTGTCCAGGATTTGACAGCTTTAGACACTGATATGGTTATATGCAGGCCCATGGTCAAATGCAACAGTTACCGTGTGGCGATTGTCAGGTTTGTTTTCACGTGTACTTACTGGTGCTTGTGACACAGGGGTGGCGGGGGTGTATTCCACTGGAGTTTCCGGGGCAACAGGAGGAACAGAGACAGAAAGTGAATCGTGGGCTGGCATCATGTTAGACAGAAACGTAAGGGAAGATGCTGGACGCCACTCTGTCAGGTTTATTGCTGGGAGGTAGGCGAGCAGAGCTGCAGTGGACGGACCCCACCACCAGAGGGCTGCAAGAAAAACATTTTTATCGGTACAAGCTTAATTTGACAGGTATTTCATAAAAATTGTGTCTGCTAAATTCTCAAAGGATGTGTGCTGGTTATGACAAGAGTGTAACCTCTGCAATCTCATCAACCTACCAAAGAGGAGGAAAAAGGGAATAAGCAGTAGCAGAAGCCTCCAGAGCTTGGAAAAGCTGAAAAGACAAAACACAAGTTGTTGTTGTCATCTGCACAACTATTATGTTTGTTTGTGTCTGAATTCACTTTTTCGCTATTTGGGGCACAGTCTTACCTTGTGAGAAAGAACACATTCAAAAGAGAGATTAGAGAGACCAAATGGTACCATCCACAAGCAAGGAACCACAAGAGCCCTTTGGCAGCATTTACTGTAAACAGACAAAGAAAATGTCACAAAACCATAATAAAAGAAATGTAAAAGAAATATCAGCATATCCACGAACCTGGAGCAGCAAAGAGAAGCCAAAACAGAGAGACCGCCTTCTGTGCTGCTGCGCCAACCCCTGAGCCCAAAGCCGTTACTGCATTTGCAACCGAGTAACCAGGCTGAACGGAGCTCCATGCTTTCGCCGCGTTGACCACACAGTAACCCGGCTGGAGGAGGCAGTAACCTAAAACATTTTTGGGGGGATTTGATCAATTGGTTTGCAACTGAAGTGCATCTGCGTATAACAAAATCTAGAAAGATGTCAAACCTGCGAAAGCCAACATGCTCCAGAGTGCCCCCGTCAGCCTTTTTCGCCTGGAGCAGTCCGTGTGCAGGATGGTATGAGTCTCTGAATACTGCTTTCCTTTACAGTCGTCACCTGTTTGAACCGCAAACAAAACAAAACAAAAAATCTAATTTATAGCAAACATTTACATTTGTCCAACTATCTAAATTTACTCATTGTTCAATCGTCTATACATTGTGACATGAAAAATGTATGAGTCACAATACTGCTCGTCACACCCTTATGCGTTCACAGCCGTCTTAACTGCCACACCCGGCGCCTGACACCTGAAGTATTCACTAATTTAACTTCTCAAATTTACACGGGACTTGTTTGGTTAAAACAAATAGTTGAACACCATTTCAGTATTATTGTTCAACAAAGTACAGGGATTTCCAAGTTTAACACAGAATATGTAAACAATGCACTGCTGACTATTTTGATCACTTATTGGCCAATTCTAGACTAAATATATGTAGTGCTGGTGTTGTCATTTGCTTACATAAAGAGCCGTTAAGCTTCAGATGAGACGCATCTTCTGTTGCTAGATCCTTCACATTCAAGCTGCCGCAGAAACTTGAGTGAGCTGCAAAAAATAAAAACAAACAAGCAGTTAATTTAAATCGTAAGGAACTGTTAAGAAAATGCAAGAGTTGGATCTTTGTGTGACCAGCAGCGCACTCCTTTAGAAGCAGCCCTCAGAAAAGCAGCGCCCAATACCTTGTTCTTCCGAGCCATCGGCCCTGTATCCCATCACTCTGTGGAGAACGCTCTGCTTTAATAACCGCAGTCGGGACACACTGGACGACAAAGCCTGTCCCGCTGAACTTGAGAATGATGAAAATACACCTGGCAACAAGATGGTTCCATACGCTCATTAGCGAAGGCGAAATGTGACAAAATGTATATAGGACAGGTGCAGATTGATGAAAGAAAGGTCTTAAAGTCACTGAGCAGTCAGTGGAAATGCAAGAAATTAATGGAAACAATTCAGTCCAAAAGACGAGCAAGGAGAATCTACGATTCAAGGATAAAAGGCTTAAGCCAAGCAAAAAGAGAGAATACAAAAAAAATATAGAGGATGCTCAAAGGCTGAAAAGTCAAATACCTTTTCCAGATAAGCTTTTTGCTTGTGAACCGACCCAGAGCACACTGTTGCAGAATAGTGTAACTAAAGACACAACCGACGCCAGCGTTTGTTTGCTGTAGCTCATACACGAGTTCGACATAGAGCGTAGCACACCTGGAGACACATTACCAGTTAACACATAATATAAAAGCAAAGGTTAACTAACTTAACACAAATGTCTTACCAGTTTTGGCTCTCCGACTCCTGTCTCTGGAGTATATACTGGTAAGAGGTGAAGAAGAGGTGGAAAGAGCACCTGCAGAAGCTGCTTGCACATGAGAGGATGATAATGAAGATGACGATGCAGATGAGGATGACGTTTGTGTTGCGAGCGTCCCTGTTCTCTGGGAGTGATGTACACAGTCTTTACACAAGTAGCCATTGACAACTGTTGTATGGGATTTTGATGAATTGGCACTACAGCTGCCATTGACACCGGTAATGTTGTCAGAGCTACTACCCATTTCTGAAAACAACACAAAACATTTTGTAAAAAGTTACAAAATGGTTAAAAGCCATTATGTTTGATGCTACACTGTTCATGTCACAAGACTTACCCCTGTGCCCATGTACGGTAGAGGCGTCGGTGGTGATGATTGTGGAGATATTGCGTTGTCTGAGCTGAGACTGATCCAGAGCAGAGGAGTGCAGGGAGGAATCAAAAGCTGTACTAGTTTCCAGAAGGTCCCCGCTTTCTCTTATTGGCGTACTCATTGCTGAAAAAGACAGGGCTACTCTTGGTGTAGCAACGTGACTCAAAGACAATGAACGGGAAGACGACTGTTGTTTTTTGCTCCGGGATGTTCTATATCAGAAAAACAAAGCTATATTAGTTGAGTGTTTTGTTAATTAAACATAAACATAAATACAAACATCTCACCTTGTGTCCTTCCTGGAGCTGCTGCTGTAGCTGCTACTGCTCTGGCTGTAAGAGTAGTCCACCACACTGTTGTTGCCGGACTGACCAGCGCTGTTGTTCTGCAGACGCAGGCTTCTACGCGACATCTTGGGAGACTCGTACACAGGAGCAATCTGGTGTTCCTTCTCAAATTCGAGGGCTGTAGTCGAATAGCTTGAGCTGCAAAAAACAAAACAAAAGTGTGCTCAGTATTTCTGACACAGCACGTTTCAACTCCAAAGACCCAGCAGTAAAGTAAAAGAAAACCCCTTAACACCAACATGCAGTGCCCGTTTACTGCAAATGAAACTAAAAACAGGACAGGAAGTGAGTCACTCACAAGGGACACACTACCCAAAACAATACAAATGGAAAAATATTCAGAAAACCTACTCAAGTATGCAAATAGTAAAAAATAATTATCCTCTATGTTGTGTTGTCCGATAAGCAAACAGACTACACATGTTGTAAAGCAGTCTGCCATGTGCAGTGAGCGTTGATGACTCACAATGCCACACCCACCTGGCAAAGCAAGCACAAGTAACGGCCAATAATCTGCCATGACCAACAAGGAACAAGACTGTTCTGAAACAACTGCTCAAAGTATGCCCACCAGGTAACTCCTGCTGCACACTGGGTTATTGTTCATGAAGATAATACCATGAATATATTGGTGAACATGTCCGTCGTTTATGACCAACAAACAAACAGGTCGGAGGAATAACCCATGTGGACTACAAGAGCTCACTAATCTAATCTGGACAACAAAGGATGAACTTCCTGGGAGAGACAAGGGAGTGGCTTCATAAAGAGTTACTGTATTTCCTTCATGAAACGCATACACTGTGACCCTGCAGTAATGATCAATCTGTATTCACACAGATCAGGCCATTAACACCTAAATTATAACAATCAACCATTTCGACACACTGTACTACCAACAGCATGTGTCCTCAAAGACTCTAAATCCGGAGGATTACACTGTCGCACTCAGAGCTAAATTATACTTTGCTGCTCTTCCCACTACTAAGACACACAACGACCAGGAAAAACTATAATGGTTCATTTAAAACACTTGTGATAGACAGAAGTAAAACATGTATTATTCCCAGAACAAATATTCAAATGAATCAAAAGAATTACAGAAGCAGTACATAATAGTAAACAAAGTTTCAGAATTGTACAAATGCTCTGCATTTCATGTGCACGGCATTCTACAGACGATTCCTGCTCGGCCCACATCATAACATAAATAGCACTGGACACCGCAGTAACAGAATGAGGATGACACAGTAGAGCATCTCTAAAGTATGAAGAAAGAAGGCCTATCTGTGCTGATGCCATTGGGCTGTGTGTTACATAAGAACTTTTGGCAGTTTGGCTCTTCCCACACTGAGCAGAGAAAGCCCCGACTATAATGAGAACAATGACCATTTCAAAAAGTGGTCATTTTCATCCTAGAAGAAAACTTTGTTTCAATTTATATTGGTTCTAATGGACTGCTGTAGTGTAGGGTTTTGTTAACCATAAGTTTAGAAAAAAAAGGGTCACCACTGCCAGTATCATGGTGTCCCTGGGTAAGATGCTTTCATCCAAGTCACCGTAATGTGGCTGGGAGTGACAAAATAAGTTATCCGAAGCAAGATTTGGCCAAATAACTGACTGAATTATTGTGGAGAGACCACTGATTAAAACAAAGACGGCACCAAAAGTGATTCTTCAGTAGAACTTCTAATGGTGGAGACTCTGAACAAAGTTGATTTGCATTACACGCAAAACAGTTCTTCTTTACTAAAGACCATTGCACACACACACACACAGTACAATGTATCATATGCCTTCAGTTCATTAATTTAATATCAATAACCTAATGCACGAATAGTATGAATGATGAGGTTTTTTTTTGCTCAGTAGCTGCAGAAAAACGCACTTCACAAAGTGAACAATGTGTTCTTTTCCCAAAGTCTATTAAACTATTTATGTAGCACGAAATTCAAGCCACATTTTTCTGGGTTGGCACAATTTGTTGCATTGAGATTGTCCCTCCCTCCATGTTTCTCCTCCCTCAGACAGTGCCGTCTCTGCCCCTCTGTTTCTACACTACAGCAGCACTGCTGCCTGTGGCTGTGGTTGCTGTGGTGACAGTAATAAACATACAGAGAAGACAGGGAACGGGAATAGAGAATTTACATATTATTTAAGTAATACAACATTTTAAAAGACATTAAGAATATTCATCTTTCCATTACGTGCATCTACACTTATATGAATTTTGTTTTAAAGGTCCTATATCATGCAAAATCGACTTTTTGGAGCGTTTAACCATGTTGTTATGCGTTAGGTGTTGTTAAAAAACACCCCCAGAGTGATCGGAAGGTCAGGGGTTCAAACCCCGGCTACTGCAGGTGCAGACTGTCGTCGTGTCCTTGGGCAAGACACTTCACCCAATGCCTATGTGTGAGTGGTTGGTGGTGGTCGGAGGGACCGTTGGCGCAGATGTGTGCAGCCTTGCTTCTGTCAGTCTACCCCAGGGGAAACTGTGGCTACAAATGTAGCTTACCACCATCAGCATGGAGTGAATGAACCCCCCTCCCTTTCATGTGTGAAGCGCTTTGGGTGTGACTTGTGTCATATGAAAAGCGCTATACAAATAAGATTCCTTTCCTTTCCTTTCCTTTTTTGACTTCATTCATGCATTTCTAAGCAATCCTCCTGAACCCTACTCTCTGAGCAGCTGCTCCGCCTTCTCCTGGATTACGACGGAGTTGTGACACTCTGACGTATTTTACGTCATAGTGTCAAACAGGAAGGGCCAGACCGCTCTAATGTAATGCCTTACGACCCGATTTTAATTTATAAAACAGCATTTTCATTATTTCTGTTGTAAGAAAAACTATTAAAAATAATAATAAAAAAAACTAAAAAAATGCAAGTCTCCGACGTGTCTGTGCTGTCCCGGGATAGTAAACAAACGCACCCCCAGAGGATCCGAACAGAAGTCATGTTTGTGAAGACGGAGCTCTTTCTAACCTACTCTGGACACCGCCTGTTCTTTTTTTCTTACCCAACAATAATGTCACGGATGCGCGTTTGGCTACGAGAGGACTATTCAACCTTCCTAAAGAAGAGTGCACTCGCCAAAAGTTGGAATTTCTTTCTGGGATTCAGATAGCTACTATATCAACCAACCTGATGGATGCTTGGTGAACCTTGGCCAGAATCAAAGTGGATTAACTTTTATAACCAATGCGAGGGCCATAACGTAAACACCCGATGTTGGGGAGGCCAGGCTGAGCGGTGAGTCAAAACACGCGTTAGCGTGTGTTAGCCATTTATGAAACTGTGTTGCACATGTCAACTCCTTATAACTGCATCATGTGAAGTAATTTCACTTTTTGCAGCAATATTTATATTTCTAATACTGCAAATGTGGAATGGGCGGAGTTAACTGAATCGAAGCGTCTTGTCTTCGGGGTTTGGAAAATAACCCCAGAAAATACTTACATTTCTCTCAAAAATGAGAACTCCATAGTGATAGAGGCACAATATGTCATACAAATGCCTATAGTTTACTTTGGAATGGCTAAAAAAGCATGATACAGATCCTTTAAATATGTAACAAATCAAGAGTACCAACACAATATTGCAAACCGAGTCAACGGTCACACACAACACTGCTTTGAGCATGAAGCATTCCATTTATATATTTATAATTTATTTTTCAAAGGAATTAAAAAGAGAAATAAGACCTAGTAAACTTATATTGTCTTCTTCATGCAATTGTGCTGTGCTCAACAAACATGTCTAACTTGCTGCAGCAACATTTTGTCCAACCTTTCAACATCTGTGTGGAAACCAAACTAGCTCCACAAAGTACTCCATACATTTTGCCACCTACACCAATTTTAAAAGCCGTTCCAAATTCTTTAGGTCAGCCACACCTCACCGTCAGTCACATCCAGGTATGAGACAGACACACACACACACACACACGCACACACACACACGTCTGTCATAAAACATATTCATGAGGGTCGGACCTCTCTGTCAGGACCTGTTCAAATGACTAAAATTTAACTGGATAGAAAAAGATAGTTTGCATTCCTTCACCACCTATATTTATGTGCGCAGATGCTTGTTTAAACATATAATTTGCTAAAAAAGTGTTCTACTTTCTAATAGGAAAAGTTTATTACTGCAAGTTGAAAAGCAATAAATAGAACAGGCAGAGTCTGGGAGAAGTGTGTCATTTCGAGGCCATATTCTTCGGAGAGATGCCAAAGTGACAGTGAAACAGACCAGCATTCCTCTGCACAAACCCTATGAGTAAACAGCTGCATATTGAAGGCAATCCCAGTGCAATACTTTTGACATTCAAGTTAAGAGGTTTTCTGGGGGGGGAAAGCCAGCATATAAACAGGCATAATGCAGAAACTATTCCCCACAGACAATTCTTACTGTTGCAATATCAAAGAAAATCTGTGTATTGTTGAAGCGATCCACATGTATGGTTTCTGGCCTGTGCTCGTTCCACACATAAAAATAAACAAAAGACCATGAGGCTGAGTCATACAAACCACCAACACAGGAATTTGAGGGAAAAAAGGAAGCAAGGAAAATCTAGTGAAAACAACTTGGCATATTGGCCAATGCAATACTCTCTGAAATATCATTACTTTACTGATGTGAAACGGCACCGATACAATTAACATCTGCTAAAAGTCCTATTGCATTATCTTAACTGACAATACACAGGCAGACCAAACCCAGACTGATTCATATAGACAGTCAACCTGAAGTGCTACTGCACTTCTACACACAATTACACAGGCAACGAAGTAGTGGGAGTACTGAACAGTATTCTACTCACCTGAGAGCGTAGGTATAGCCAGTGTTGTCCGGAACACACAGTGGTGGCGTATACGTGTGCAATTGTGAAAAATCCATGTTGATTCTTCTTTGTTTAGACTGCAAGAGTTGGGATTTAATGGACAGGACTATATTACAATATGAAGATTTAGAAACAGCCTACAGCACGTTGACTCCTTTTGCTGCTGATCTCACAATAAACACAACATGCAGTTTGGTCCTAAAGAGCTCAAGCTAAGTTGAACAATAACACAATCAATAAACTACAATGAAGTTGTTGTTTTTTTCTGCTCCATTGGCACAATCTATTTGGCTACATTGAAGAAAGTGCTACACCACAAAGATTTTGGACCCACTGAAAACAACTGCACATTCCCTCCTGCAGAAAGACAAAACTACTACTGTATCCTGACGGGACGTGCTGACCTCTTGTCGCATGTTGGTGCTGGCTGGTTGACGGACACAAGACAGGAAAGCAGAGCTGAATAGGTTGTTGTTCCAAAGCAGCGAACGCCAACTGTCTCTCCAACAACTGGTACAGACCGAACGAAGTCACAACAATCCCCTCTCTTCACACCAAATCATAGGCACAGGGGGCTGTTACACCGAATTGCCACTGCCTGAGAGGGTAAGCTACACACAACTGAGAAGAGCAGTGTTATGAAACCAACTGGAACCAGCAAGGGGTGGGGCTGTAATTTGGGCAATAGGCGGGAAAGCAACCATTGGCCTGCCTCCAGCCAAACCTGCTTCATGTAAATACACAACATGTGGATACGGCATGTAGGTTACGCCTGTGCTGCTGACAGGGCAACTTTCCAATATATCCAAAACTGGAACAGACAGGAGTAAAAAACTAAACTAAAACTTATAATGCTGACAAACAGATGGCTATTCTTTTCTCAAACCTACCCCTGCAATTTTAAGTATAATCCTATCTAAATCCACATTCAATACACATAGGCCGGAGAGGGATAGAAACTAATACCTAGAAGGCAATGGGACAACTTCAAAACCAGACAGGATTATTGCATTGTGACTTGCCCTAGCTCAGACCAGATCCTGGAATTCCACATTTTAGGCAAAGTGGAGATTAACATTGTTACGCAAAGCTTGAGCTCAAAGCCAAACATCAGAAAGGATTCAGTATAGCGAAGTGACAGTGCTCTATTGTGACATTTTTCCATAGCATAGTCCCTCTATCACTTCGGAACAATCTCTTAACTGCATGCAAGATAGTTTGTATACATAGGAGGCAGTCTTGAGCGTGATCTGTGTGGCAACAGCAGCACAGTGTGGCCGGGCCAGGACGCTCTCATATTGCCTGAACCTATATTTAGACATCATGCATTCTGGCAGCGCCGTCAAGTGTCCAGTGAATGACATTAACCAGGCTGATGGACCATTTACAGATTAGATTACACAATTCTATAACAACACACTCAAAGCAAAAGCTACACAATCTCCATACCGACCACTAATGTGTGTACAACACGTTTATTATGGTCGTCAAGACTGGTGTCAAAATAAGGCCCGTCTGCGTTCGTTGGGCTACCAAAACATGAGCCAAAGGAGTCAACGAGTAAAATGTGCACAGGGTAGCGTTTTGGTCAAACATTTGCCAAGCTAATATGTCAAATAATGCTTTAGAGCGAAACACTTGCCCGCGTTGTTTGACTCCATGCAGGCTATAAGGTTATTCTTTAGGACCGTAATCCAGCGGGTCATCAAAGCATCACGTCATATGCGCAAACTTGTAACAGCCACCGGACGCACCAAAACGCAATGGTAATGTGCAATTGCGAGCGAGGGGAAAAATTCCGAGGTGCTGCGAGTCTTAAAAAAAAAAAAAAAGGCCACAAAGTTTGCAAGTTATAACAAGTGTGTTATGCTAGGTGCACAACACGCAAGATATCCAAAATGGCTTCCCGAGTGTAACAAAGCCAGAAGGATCGCTGTCGAGCTGTTCCTCCCACTCCCACCGCTCCCAGGCCCTCTATTGTAGGCCAGTGCGCACTCTTCAAACCCATTGGCGGAGGACAGTTCTGCTGCAACGCCGTGCTCTGGACCTCGGCTGGCCCCCAGGCAGAGAGGAACACCGCTATTGTTATAGGCCGAGGGAATACCGAGAGAAGCCCGAGAGGGTCTCAAGGGAAAGTGAATAGTTCTGCGTCTGTCGTTGAATCGCGTCAAACTACTTACTCTTAAAATCAGTGATCTTTTCAAACATTAACCATGCAGCTATTCTCTTAAAAAAATAAAAATAAAAAAATAATAATAATATAAAATAGGTACGTCTATTCATAGCTTGTAGTAATTATTATTTCTTAACTACCATGCCTTCAGCACAATTATACACGCACACACACACCATGTATAATTTGCTCACTGCTGAAACATGAATATGAAAGACCAACAGTTGTGCACCTGGCTGGCACACTTCACCGTGGATCTTGGCCAATAATAAACATATGCCTTGTGGGTATGAAACTAAATACTTTCCTAGAGCATACGATCAATCATTATATAGAGTTAACCTATTCTAAATTTAAACTACATACTTTAATACATACTTTTTACTTCTGTACAAATTAGTAGTTTAAGGCAAACAGAATGTTTTGCCAAATTTATTATCGCAATATTAGGTGATGCCTTATTGAAAGAAAAGAGTGAGTGTGAGTGTGTGTGTGTGTGTGTGTGTGTGTGTGTGTGTGTGAGTGTGAGTGTGTGTGTGAGCGTGAGTGTGTGTACACGCAAAAACACAGTGCTTTCTGAGATGTACATATTTTTGCTGATTAGAGGCAGGTAGTACTACTCAGTTATATTTGCTCAAGTACTTTTGGAAGTAGTTCTCACAGTAGTTTTATCATATGGTACTTTTTACTTCTACACGAGTAATCTGATACAGTATTTGTACTCTATAAAAATAGTTACTCAATCCACAGTGAGTAAATCTTTGAGTGGTAAAAGCTTCATGTTGACGCAAAATAGATATAATAGATAAATGTGTCGTTTGTGTTCCATCTACTTTATTCTTCAGAAAAAATCTTTTTGGATATTTGTCTAGCCTTGCCTTTGGGAATACTAGGATTTTTACATAATTAATCATAAATCAGACTTTTATGCTCCAACAGTTACTCAGTACTCACAGTACACAAGTAGCATTTTCCCCAGGTGCTTGTTTAACCTTGAGTAATTATTTTGGTCAATACTTTTTACTTCTTCTTGAGTAAAATGATTAGTAACGTTAAATATTTTAGCCACTCTACCCACCTCTGTTGCTGACACAGCGTAAAACTTGAAAACAAAAACACACGGTTGTAACTTGAAAATGTACATTTTATACACATACTGTGTCAATATAGTTAAGAAAATAAGATAAATATCAATAATATTCAAGACCAGTGTCATATATTGCTTTCCATTGTGCAGCCCAAGAACATGTATAATGAAACAAAGCTCAAAACCTCCTATATCAAAAGCGCAAGGCATTGGTCTGATTGTAAAAATGGTTATGAATAGCTTTTAGTGCACTGACAGCAATCTGCAGAACAAATACACTAATAACAGGACCAGTCTTCATTAACAACAATCAGAGATACTCGTTTGTTTTTGGGCCAGAGGGCATGGTGTGTCATGGAATAAATGTTAAATCTATGGGTCAGTGATCGTAAAAAATAATGAAGATTTATTTGACTTAAATTACCAAACCACAAACTAATAGAGCTTGGGAGTTGTTGTTTAAGAGATGAAGACTTGACTGAAAACTATAACAGGAGAACAGCATGATCATGGGAGTTAATTTGCACCATGGAACAAACTGGCCCTATGGGGCCATCTAGTGGACATTGTTCAAATATGATGATTGAATGAATGATTGTCGATTCACACCACAAACGGGGCAGAAGTTGTCAAAACTAATAGCACAAAGATAGTCTTGTCCAGGGATTATGTCGATTACTCTGCATTGTGAAATTACTTAGCAACCAAACCAAGTGTAGGCAACGTTGCGTAAACTTTTTATGCGAGTAGCTAGTTAGTTAGCCATAGCAAAAGGTTCTGTCGCACTAGCATACATTTTAGGAGATTGCAATTTGCAACGACGCTTTTTGTTTAGTGAAAGACTGAACCACCAGAGAAGACGTAGTGTTTTCAAGTAGAAGTTAACAAGTCACCCACGTGTATGATGCTAATCTGCCCGCCACCGATAGTGAAGTCAAACTCTGGCGGGGACACTCTTTATAAGTCCATCCATGTAAGCAGTAGAAGTACTCCTTCAATGAAGTTAACGGCTGTGGATCCACATTCACATAGCAATTAATGTTTAACACAACTATTCAACCAAACAGAAAAGAAGACCTTACTCACGCTAACGTTTGCCTTTCCCGCACACAGTCACATTTTCCGTTGCACCGCAGGCGTCATTTGCGTAAACCCACATATGGTCAAAATGACCAAATATGGGTCAGGCCAAATGGCTGACAGTAGAGCACATTGCCGCCTAGTGGAGGTCGAGGAAATTACAACACTTGGTTCATACTAATTTGACAAAAAATGTCCTCAAACCTAAAACCTCAATATGAAAGTCTTAGAGGATATGAAATTGTATCAAAATGTTGTTTTCCTTTGTTTAGAAGGTTTCACAGTATTTCTATGAAATGCAAAAATAGTTAGGTGGACTGCGCAAACCAGACAGACTGGATTTCAACAGCGATGATGCAGTCCTTTTGTCTCTAAGCCACCACTGTGCACAGGTAGCTTCAGTGTTTTCTCAGTTTACCCATTGGAATGGCTTCTGATAAGTTTTGGATTCTAACCATGAAAACGTTAATATGTTTACTGTTTGTGGAATACCTCCTCGTACAATCTGAAGAGTTTGATCGAAGTAAGTAGGTCGACTTCAAATATCTGTTGAGATCCGCTGTGTTGTGGTTTATAATTAGATTTGTGTTCACAGAATTATTATGTGAAAGTTGTATCGCTGTAGCAACAGGTATGAATACTTGAATTTCTTAACATTGATATTTTTCTCAGACATTATGACTATTGTGTAACAAAACAAATTCTTTAGAAATTGAAAAGACTTTGCAGGATGCCCCAACCACGAGCCGACCGGCTGTAATCAAGAAGCTGTTGCGAGGTGAAGTGTGCGACAAACTCCCTCAAGACAAAATATCCTTTTGCAGGCACTTGTTAGGTAAGGCATTTGTCCATTTGTCCATTTTTGCATCTTAAAATATATTATATGTATTGTCTATATCCAGCCATTAATCGTGACGAGTTCACTGAGGCTCTATCAGACAATAAAGATCACAAGCAACTGGATATTGTTCTTTGTTATGAGCAATCTACAACCTGTGTTGGGATAAAACTCCAAACTTTTAAGGTTTGCCTACTGTGTTTTTTGGAGTGCTTCGAGTATCTAATGGCCTAATTATATGACATGTTAACTTATTTATGTATTTATTTTACATATTTAACAGGGCCACACAACATCCTTTGAAAGTGATCTTGATGCTCTTCTTAGAGAAAACAAAGATAAGGTGCGATTTGCCAAGCCTGCATATTCAAGCTCCACAGTGCAACCAAAAGAAGAGTTGTGAAAACCCTATGAATAAACATTGAACAGTAGACTATATTTCCAGAATTTATTTATTTGATGGTATCAAGTATTTATTTTTATGGGCATTTTGTAAAATACAGCTTTTTGTCTGTGTAAGTCAAATTAAATGAATGTAAATTAGTAAACATATAACCTACTGTGGTTAGGTATGAAATTAGAAGTCTTTGTAGAGTTATACATATCAACTTGGCCTGTTGAAGCATATGTGTCTAATTTGTATCAATAGGTAATTAGTTGGGTAGCGTAATCATGCTCAGAATAATGTATTTTTCATTGAAGTCAGTCAGGCAAGGCAATTTTATTCATAAAGCGCATTTCATGCAAAATGCAATTCAATGCGCCTCACAATGAGTGTGTTTACATGCACTGGATTTTAAGTTTCCTGGTTTTGTCTGGTTCATGTAAACAGAAACAGATATGGCAAAAACAAAAACTTTCCTACAGCCGTTTTATCTGGTACTTGGGCCTTTAAAACTTTGTATCTTCTAAAAATTAACAAAACATTAAGGTAACCATAAAAAAAAATAAAAAAATTGTGGCGTGGTATCTCCGGTGGAAATCAGCTCTGCTCTTCCTTCAATTCTCACATTTGTCGCTGAAGCTGGGAAAGAACTTCTCCCTTGGATAGTTCTTTTCCCTGTGCTTGAGAAATGTCCGTAAAAGCCATGCTTTTAGCCGCTGACCATATTTGACATTAGCTCCGCCCCTCTCTGGAGCCTAAATATCTAGGATACTGTAGTTGCTCATGTAAACAGATATCTTGGTTTCTCTGACGCATGTAAACATCATATCAAATATATAGTCATAACCAAGTTATGCCTAATAACCAGGTTACTCGAGCGCATGTAAACACACTCAATGAGAAGTTACACTTTATAAATAGCCAAATAAAAACAATAGAGATATATACACTGATGTCCCTTTAGAGATTATTCCAAAGTGCAGCGCCATAGTGACAAAAGGCTGCAGCACTATGCTGGCTGTTGATCTTGGGCAGATTTTTATCTTGTGATCTGAGGGGTCCTGAAGGCAAGTAGCCTATTTATTGAAAATGTCTGATAAGAAATGAGGGCCCACTCCATTAATAGATTTAAAAACTAATAAACGGACTTAAAAAATAAATAAAAATAAATCTAGCAACTGATATGCCCGACTTCAAATTAGGTATCTGCCCTTGCACCTCAGGATTAATGATCCAACAAAATAAGTCTTTTTATCTGATGGTCCACCCTTTGGAGAGCACCCTGGGATACTGTTGCTAGGAGGCGCTGTTGTAGCCCGGAAGACTAGAAGAGGATGAACTGACCAACCCGTGCTATGAAAGAGAAATCTGTAAATGCCGCTGCTGCTATACCCACCACATCCACTTACCAAAAACAATAACACTGTTTAGCTTTCTACGGCTTATGTAGGGATTCAAGAGGAGACGTTTTTGTCGTCATAAAGGTGAGCCATTGTGGACACGTGTAGTTCAATGCCTGTGTTATTCGCAGGGGGTATCTGTGTAACGCCCGTGGACACACACATGGGGATTTTTTTTCTTCGCCGAATCAAAAACATAAAATCTATGTGCTCACATCATGTTATTTTATTATCATTGTTTATAAATTGTAAAGCCTCGTCCCCGAGCTGATCAATGACCGGCGAGGCTGAGGCGTCCACCACATCGCGATACTTCCACACATTTTATTATAGCTTTAACAGCTACAATTTCAATGGTTCTTATTATGGATGTTATTAACTGCCTGAGTGTCAATGAAATGCAGATGTTAGCTCCCTCTTGTATTTGTCTTTAAAACATGTCCATTTGATAAGGAACCTGTGCCATGTGCTGATGGACGTTTTTAGAATTAGAAAGGATTGATTAGCCCCGGATACCGTGAGACAGGGGAAATGGGAGTCATTCCACAGCAAGGTCGGCTGGAAAGGCATGGCTGGAATGTGATGAGTGTGATAAAACATCTAAGAGCTGACAGACCATTAGTCAGACGTACACAGATCCTCCTTTAAAGTGGATGTAGCCTATTTGTTGATTATTTTTATGCATTCATGCTTTTGTTCATGTATATGGTTTGACAGCCACTTCAGGAGACTGCATGCATGTTTCCGGCTTAGCACCTGGATGGGTCGATGTGCACAGATGGAGAGCTATGAGGAGTTTTGCCTGCGGACTTTGGCACTTCTGCAGGATGAGGGGAAATTTAAGAAGTTAACATGCGAGCCACTTTGTTGCCTGAGGACAAAATCTGTCATCTGTTTTCATGGAAGAGTTATTCTTCCACCTCAGGTAAGAAATATTTAGATATGCTTTAATTACCCTCTAGTACCATTTATTACACCTTTATAGAAACGTTGACTATGTTTTTCCAGTGCAAGTTGACTTGTTTGTGAGGATGTTTGTCTGAGGCATGTGACTAGATTGGTCCAAATTAGATCAGCATTTCATCGACAAAACATTTGCCCTTTTCCCCCCATCTTCTGTTTACTGCAAAAGACTTGAGACTACAGTGGCCTCATAGTTCATGAATAAAACTTGCACACAGTTAAAATGTGAAATATTTGTTCTAAATTATATATGTTTTTTTCCCCCAGCTTACAGCAGAACAATGCCAAACAATGTGTAACTATAGACAACATGCAGTGCAGCTGGAGGTGCAAAGGCAAAGCCAGCAGAGAAACCGGCTCATCACTCGAGTTCAAGACCTACTGGACCAGACACAGGTTAGGACCAAAGTTATTGACAAGCACATGAAAGAAGTGACTATTTTGTTAAATTTAACACCCAAAATGCCCTGAATTCTTTAGTGACTTGCTTAACTTGAATACAGTCTTTGAACTGTCAGTGTTGCAAAATGCTATTTTTAGAATAGACTGACAATGCGTGTCATGTTTCCACAGTACTATGTAATAATCTTCATGTGTTGTGATTCTTATGTATGTACCAAAGATAAAGAAACAGTCTGGAGCTGTTGTAAAGGCTCCAAGTGGGAAGTCACCTACAATCGGTGGATATACTTTAGTGACAGACTCCCCTGGACTAAGCAAAGACTCCGGATGTGACTATCTTGCTGCATCCTTATCCGACACTACAATTGTTTCTTCCAAAAAGGAAGAGGATGTAGAGCAGCCAAGGACCGAGGAAAGAAGTGAAGAGGATGATGATGAGGATGAAGAGGACATTAGCTTGGACAGTCTTCTCAAAAAGTCCAGGGAGTATGTGAAACAGGAGCAGAAAGTTATGCACACCCCGCCACCTGACAACAGCCATGACCCTAACAATAAAAGCTCAAATGCTAGCTTTGAGTTTGGCTTTAGTTTGCGCCACAGACCTGTTGGCACACCGAAAATCCAGAACCAACCTTCTCATGACCCCAATTTGCACCCACAACCTGTTTCACTCTCCCCAGTATTCCCGGACCAGCACATCCACCTTCCACTTAAAGACCAATGCCCAAATCACTGTGCACCAAAAAGGCGTCCACGTCCCATTTCAACAGGAAACATCCACTTTTCATTCCCGATCGAGCCGGCAGATCTTATCCCCCGCAGCCCAGGGAGACCAGGGGAAGGCGTGCCGGATTGGGACATGTTTTTGGGATCTGCAAGGTCCTCTCATCACAGGGCATCACTGGGGGAAGACTACAGAGATGGTGTTAATAATTGTCAATCTAGCCAATGGATTCACAGCCCTACAATGGAACCCTGTAGTCCAAGCAACGCGATATGTAGCCCGAACGGAAATCTTGGCTCCACACAGTTTCGGAGGCGATGCCACACACTGGACAGCAATCATTCGGCAACTGAGCGCATCGACCGTAGCCAGGAAAGAGTGCCACGTTTTATGGCAGGCGTGACGTGGCTTGGCCCAAATCGGCGTCTCCCCGCAGGTGCTGTTAGCCCGCCCTATAACACAGAATATGCCTCCACCTCAAAACCAGGTGCGACTCCTGACTCCCCCAATGTTCTCCGAAATAAACCAGAAGCACAGACCCGTAAGTACTATGAGTTTTATATGTTTTCTGTTACATAGAAATGACAAGTTTTTGGACTAACTCTGGTGTGTTATTGTGTGAAGGAACAGAGGGCACCCAGAGACAAGCACAGGCTTTAGAGGACAGGCAAAGACATCTGGAGGACGAGCGTGCCCATCAGATGGCACAGCTGCTGGTAGAGCAAGAGAGAGAACAACAGCGCCTACTACTGGTGATAAGACTGATACATTCTTCACAGTCACAGTACATAAATGTCTTTGATTTGAAAACCTTTGAACTAAATACTATGTTACTGTTTTGTTTTGTTTAGTATATTATTTCGCACTTACTTAATTTTAACAATTTCTAGATCAGCATTAACATGAGTGACTGTATCTAGGAGCATGAGCAGGCAGAGAGGAGGCTGAAGGAGCAGTTGTCTAGACGACCTCTCAGTGCAGATGCCAGTGGGTGGAACCACAGACTGGTCAGTGACCCGTGTCCCATCATGAGCCCGTCCTGCCCCAGACTTAGCCCCGCCCACACCCCCTCTGAGCGATCACCAGGACACAACATAGGTATTATATGTTTAACACGCTGTCTGGAACCTGATTACTTTAATGCCTGTTATTTATGTCATTTAGTGCAACAGCTCTATCTTTAAAGTTGTTTGAGTTATAATTTACACACATTTTACATTTGCTCTCTGGTTCTTAAAAGAATAGGTCACAGTTTTTGCATACTGAGATGTATGTTCTTACCTGAGCGTAGAGGAGTTGATGCGTACCTGTCTGGTCTTTGTGCGTGCGCTAAGTCACGCAAAAAGACCAAAGATGTTGTTAGGATTTAGCCTCTCCTCTATGGGGCCAAACGGGGGTGGAGTTAGAAGCGACCAAGCTCTTCCACGTTTTCCCTATTTAAATACGGTTACGTAAGTAGTTACATGATCCAAGTATAGTTACACAAAATTAAAAATTAAATTAAAAATGTCGATTTTCTAAGCGGATAAAAAATGAACACCTTAGGAGCACTTCGATGTCCGCGCAGTAAAGTGAAGTTACAGCGCAGACGTCGAAGTGCTCCTAAGGTGTTATTACGCCTTACAATAGAGTACCCCTTTTTATCCACTTAGAAAATCGTACCTATGTTTACCTATACTTGGATCGTGTAACTACTCACGTAACTTAAAATAGGGGAAACATGGAAGAGCTTGATTGCTTCTAACTTCACCCCCGTTTGACCCCATAGAGGAGAGGCGGAGAGGCTAAATGCTAACAACATCTTTGGTCTTTTTGTGTGACTGAATGCATGCACAAATACCAGACCGGTACGCATCAACTCGTCTAAGCTAGGGTAAGAACATATCTCAGTATGCAAAAACTGTGGCCTATTCCTTTTACCGGGGGGTCGGGACCAAAATAGTAAGTAAAAGGGCCATTTTTAGTGGTTCCAGGCCAGGGTTGCCAGGTTTGCGGTATTCTTGTGATAAAAAAATATATAAAAGCATATCCGCAGGTGAAAAAAAATGTGCGTGGGTTTTGCCGTGCTGTTTTTTATGTAGAATATGGCATTTATGGCTTAATTTCAACCATCAGAGCTGTTCTTTCAGTGAGCGAGAGAGGAGGGAGCAAGCCTGTATCATCACAAAAGGCTTAATAATTTAGAAAAATTAATTAGAAATTAGATTTGCACTGTGTGTTCTGAGTGGGCAGCTACTTTCTTTTCTTGTACTATAATAGTATCAACCTGCAAACATTTGTATTCATATACATAGACATGCCGTACTTGCAGTAACTGTAACAGGTGAAAAAAATCCGTGGCACACAGACAGATTGTGAAAGCCCGGATGAAGACACAACGCAATAAAGGACTCTTAACTTTATCTGTCATTGTGCCTGGGAGTTTGTTGCCTCTGTTACAGTTACTGCAAATAAGAACGTCTGTGTATTGTTTGATTCACCTCCTGGAAGAGCACCTGAGTACTGCAGATTTGCCATTTGTATAGCACTGCTCATAATATGAGGCCTTTTGTATGCACTAAATATTATTTAGTGCATACAAAAGGCCAATATTTCAGTGCACTTTTATAATTATAATAATGCACGCTTTACATTGCATTATTCATTCACTCCATACTTGGTTGTGGTAAGCTACTATTGTAGCCACAGCTGCCCTGGGGTAGACTGATGGAAGTGAGGCAACCAGTCTGCGCCATCGGCCCCTCCGACCACCACCACTCACTCACACACTACATTCACTAGGCTTCCTGATGTTCCCAAACGGTCTCCCGTCCAAGTACCGACCAGGCCCTTCCCTGCTTAGCTTCCATGGTCTGACGGGATTGGGCATAGCAAAGGCGGTATGCCCACGCCATTATCTGTAAATAAAAGGATATTACTTCTGTCCTCAATTAAAATCGCATGCTTTACTGTGTTAGAGTGATATTACATATATTTGTTTAAGGTTTTCTAAGTCCTGCAACCTCTCCTTCTATCCTGTCACCAATTACCACATGGGGACTGAACTGGACTGGTAGCAAACCCCGATCAAGGATCAGTCAGGTTGGTTTGTATCAATCACATTAAGCCTTTAATTGAACTCACTCAAGACAATAATATATAATTTTTTGTCACTAGGTTGTGACACCAGAACAGCAAAGAGCATTTTGCCGTATCACTGCTATAGCTCGTGGCTTTCTCATGCGGCGATTGCTCCAAACTGAAAAGCTCAAACATCTGCGGCAAACTGTTGTGGTAAGAATAATGCTACAAAACTCCCACTTTAGAAAAACGCATACACTACTGCAATGCATAAACTTGTTCAGTTCAATTAGTTATATTAAAAAATACACACAAGATGATGACAAATTTAGGATTTATTTTGGAGTTTTAATTTGATAATAGGCTGAGAATTATAGCCTAGCTGTTAACAAAAACAACATAATGTAAACTAATCAGATACGTTTTTAATTTAGCATTATTATTATGATGATGAGTTATTAGTGCTATGTGTGACTAGGCCTGTCATAATCACACATTTTAAAGTGAAATCTATTGTAATGATAATGACACTGAGCCCTATAACATGATGGGCCCGATCTTGTGACTCAAAGCGCAGACTATAGCGTAACATTTTATGCTGAGTAAAAGCGCACTTTGTGATCTTGCCACTCCAGACTTAGCGCATTTAAATGGGAAGTACTGTGGTCGAGACACCGCAATATAAATGAGGGAATTAATGTCAGCGGTGTTCCCATCAGAGCAGTCATCTCCTCTTGTGACGCCCTCTCGCAAGTGGCGGTGGCGAATAGCGCATATCTGCCACTCGGAAGATCTCAGTTTGCTAGAGGATTGCGCACCAGGCACAAGATCTGGCTCGATAGGTGCAGTAGGTGCTTTTGCTAAATTTACAACTTTCTCTTATTTATTTTTTACAAATAAGCTGCAATAAAGCTGAAGCACAATAAAACACAATTTTTCTTCATCAAATAACATGTTTGTACTTATAGTTAGTCATGGATGTGTTTATTGTTTTACCACAGTTATGAGATCCTCCTTGTGCTAAAAGGCATACAATAAATATTGAGGCCATAAAAAAGATCATACATTTTTATGAATTAAATGATACAAGATATGTCTTAGCGGAAATAGCAAGTGTCATAGGCCCCATTCCACCTGCTGTTTATACAGTAGATCATTTATAGTCCAGTGCAGCTAATTTAAACAGCTATTGCCTTCAATATGGAAGACAAACCAACATTTTAGAACTGAGTAATATTGACTTGCTCAATCAATTTGATAGTAAGTTTTCTGACATTAGACAAAGCCAATACATGAACTAAATCGGTAGAGAAGTTAAACTACAATCCAAACCAGTTCATTTTTTCATTATGTTTTTTCAAAGGACACGCAAGAATTTATTCAGTCCCTCCAAACAGAAGCCCCACAAAAGAAAGCGCCCAACTCAACACAAGACCTGTCTCTGCAGGAGAGAGTCAGAGCCCAGGTAGGTGCGGAAACTATGTTCGACCACTAGAGGGCCATCTTTTCCATAGTTATTTTATAGTATTGTTATGTTTGGCAGTTGCGTGCAGCCCTGTATGACATCCATGACATCTTCTTCCAAATGCCTCTACCACAAAGATTAGCCCTTCTACAGCAGGATCGGGAGCTCCGTTTGGAAAGGAAGCTGAGAGACATGGTAATGCAAATTAGTACTTTCTGAGTGTTTCATTTACATATCGGCTACTTCATTTGTAATATTTATCTAAATGTAATATTCAACAAAATACAATTGCACTTAAGTCAAGAGGTATCAAGTAGTTTTAAGTACTGTAAGTACTGTACTTAAAACCTTTTTGGTATAACCACTAGTCCCAATGCTTCACTATTTATTTTGTCATTTTTTATCAAGGAAAAGACAAAGTCCTCTAAAGCGGTTCTCTCCACTGCGACACAGAGGTCAATAGACAGAAAGAAACGGTAAAAACAAAGGAAGGGACTCTCAATAATTGCAATCTAATTTGACTCATTTTTGTTTGTAATTAAATAGTTGATTTATTTTATAGGGTGGGTGAGTCTCCAGCTCAGACCAGGAAGATGCAACCAAAGCCAAAAAGCCCCACTGCAAACAGGTTAGTGCTTTGACATAAAAAAAAAAAGAAAAAAAAAAAAATATATATATATATATATATATATATATAGGGGAGACCGGGTATGGTTGCAACATGGTGAGAGTTACACCACCAATTCCACTATTCAGGGATAAGATAGGAGTCAAATGGACTCAGTGTTTACCCACTTCCTCCCTGATCCCACATGGTGATTGTCAAGGTTGTAAACAGGTGCATGCAGTTTCTATAGAGAAAAAATAGATTTTGAGGTAAGAAAGTAAATTTTTTGACCAAGACGCTTATACTATTGCACATGAAACCATATGACTTAGATTAGATTAAATTGTAGTTTCTCAGGCAAAATGTGATGCACATTTCCCCTGCTAATTTCAAACCACTATGCTGATACAGCTCGCTAAACAATAGCTGACAGGGGTGGGGATGGTTGTAACACAATCATCCCCTATATACAGTTAATAACACTCAACTTGATTTAAATACTTTTTCACAATGCCTAAACAGTGGAAAAGAAAATCTGAAATATTTGTGCCAGCTAATGTTTAAAAAAAAAAGCATCTGGTGTGGACAGAAAGAAGGGCAAGGCACATGGGATCTGCCATGTAAAACTGAGCAGATACTGCAAAACCGGGGTCCAGTGATCATCCCAGTGTAGGTTACTGAAGCATCAACAGAGTTTTCTCTGAGGTGCAGGAGAAAATGTTGGCTGATTATTTGACCCAGGCAGCAGACCTGTATTATGGACTGACTCCACGTGAGGTTAAGCATATGACAGCTTAGAGAGAGAGTGACATTGTTCTGGATTGTTCTTTTATTTAAATAAACCTCTATTTGAAGCATATCACATGACGGGGCCTCTGTTTTTGCTTCTTTTGTTTAACTGTTACAACTTACCCCAGTATGTGGAAAGGACCACCATGTATTTGACATCAACTCACGAGGCCTGTGATATTCTTGCAGAGGTTTAAATTGGTGCCATTTGTAGTTAACAAATGTGGGTACTTTGTATAAAAGTTTGAGAACTCTAGCTCAAAAATTCAGTGAGTTACAGGCGCTGAAGCAAAAAGTGTTACAACCATACCCGGTCTCCCTATACATAAATATATATAATAAACCGCAATGGCAAACACTTCCGGGGTGGGCGGAATAACGTTTTCCAGACACACTGCTACGGAAGTGTGAGAAACGCACTTACATTCTCTGCCAGTGATTACGTCGGATAGGGTCTATCTGGTGTCATGTCACCGCCATTTAAAAGATATATAAATGAAAAAGAAGCTCCATAGGTCGCCGCCATGTTTTTTAATTTGCCAGAGCACTCCGCGCGGCCCCCACATGACCGTCCTACCAGCCACGGGTTAATAAAGACCACAATCGCCACAATGCCCTGCGACTCACTCTACCAGGGGTGGCCATGCGGCTCTTGGTCAATCAGAGTGCGGCTCTTTGCATGCTTGGATATGTTTAATACAATGCGGCTCTTTGCAAACAAATTGGTAGCCTACATATTTCCCATAAACTGTAACAGTCTTTAAGAATCTTGACCAAAAATCCAACCATAGTTCATGTGTTCCCATCTCTACACGCATGAATGGCGGCGTGTAAAAGGTGCCCGTGCAGCAGCCTCACTCAAAGCGGGATGTAGGTTAAACAACAGTCAGGCAGATTGTGGCACTGGGATCAGCTTCTGTGCTTTTCAAGTTTCTGATTAGCCTACTCTTTATTTGATGAAAGTTGGCCTCATATTCACAGAAAAAGATCAAAATTAGGAAATAGAAAAAAGCGGAGCTCTAATGAAGCATATGATGCGAAGCGCGACATCGTAACGCGGAAATACGCAAAGTCATTGACTTTTCTGTCACATGTGCTGCAACTGTAACAAATGCAACATAAAACATAATCTCAGGCGTCCTCCAGAGGCTCCTGATTAAAGTTTATGAACTTTGTGCAGCCTAGAGTTCGTTCTCTGCACAGTCCTGTCAGGACCAAGCTGCGGGCACTGAGCGGGGGCGAATCAGAGGAGGGGGCTCAGTGGGCAGGGCCCCTCACACTAACACACTCAGAACAGCACAAAATGTCAGTTTATTTAATATACATTTATTTCAATCTTGGTGAGGAGTAAAACTATTACATCTAATACAATTATTAAAACAATAGAAAAAGGCCAGGCATAAAGTTATACTTTATTGTGATTAAATATAATGGTCACATTATATTTAATCACAATAAACTACCGCCCCTTGTGGCTCTTCACAGGATCAAGGTTGAACATTTCGGCTCTTGGTCTCCGATTAGTTGGCCACCACTGCACTCTACCTGTCGAAGGAAAACCCGAACAGCTGTTTTAATCACGTGTTGCGTATTTTGAATATTATGAATTGTAACTGTGAAAAGTTGCTGCTTAGCTTGAGCTGTTAAACGATCGACAGCTCCCTGTGTTTAGACAAAAAATAAAGTCTAAAATCCATGTGAAATGAAACGGATCTGACTGCCATGCGTGTGTGCGCATCCAAACAGGGTGATGTGTGTTATTGTCACTTACCGTAAACTGAAGGCTGTAGACGCTCCACACCTGTACAGTTACATCCAACAAAAACACATGTCTTTGTTTCTCCTGCATGGTGACGAGGCTGTGGTGAATTAGGCAGACAAATAAGTAAGATCGAGTCCTGGTCAAAATCAGCCTCCTAAGCTTGGTCTCCACAAAAAAGTACAAGCAGAAAGTCCAAGAACAGCCCAAACATGAGCCTCAAATCAAACACGCTGCTCCGAGTGCTTTAGCCTCTGTGTGGAAAGCGGAACTGAAACTACCACTTAACAAGCGCATGGTCTGCACTAGGGCTGGGCGATATGGACCAAAAGTCATATCCCGATATATTTAGGTTGAATATCGATATACGATATATATCCCGATATTTTTTCCACAAAGTGAGAGCTGTGAAATGAAATGTTAAGTCAAAGTCACTGTCAAATAGGAGTGTTTTAATATTTAATATTGCAATTTTTATTTTATTTATTTACTTTTCTTCTACCCCATTTGCTGTTAATAACTTTATGACTAAACTAAAGCCTAAACTAAGACAATGAAATATGACTTATTAAAGTATTACTTACTTTTTAGTCCTTAATAATCATGAAATATAATAAATAAATAAATAGCCCAAATAATTTCTTGATATTTGCTCTTGATTTAACAGTGTTTTAGTCAGTGGTTTTGAGATAAGTTCTTATCTTTATCCAAAGCATTCCCAAACATAAGCTCCTAAACTGAGCCACAAACGACTCTTGACTCTCTACAAGCAGCACAGGCTCAGCATCTCTGCTCATCATCAGAGCTCAGCGAGGGACTGGAGTGATTAGCGTTGTGGCTAACGCAATGCTAACGGGGAAAAAGCGATAGTCCTTCGCGGTGGCAGCATTACAAACGCTGATATTTTCACAGTACATCCACGATCTACCGCAAACCTTAATTAGACTGAGAAGTAAACACAAGCACATGGCGCAGCGCACGGCGCCGCCATATCTCGCCGCTACATTCACTTCTGTCCAAACCATCTCCAAATGATTGAGCCACTGTTTTTTGTTTTACCAACCAAGGGGCTCTCCTCCGCACGCTTCACAGACATTGTTGCTTTATTCATGTTTGTTGAAGAGTGCCTGTTCCTGCCCCTCCCCTCTCCCCCTCTCCCCCGCAGGAAAGAAGAGGGGCGGGGCCGGGGCGCTGGGAGCAGTGCAGAGCTCCGTTCAGCGGGTTGCCTGAAGCAAGTATTACAGCGCAAATTTGGACTATATCGATATATACGATATGGTCTAATTCCATATCTCTTTTTAAAATATATCGATATATCTTAAATATCGATATATCGCCCAGCCCTAGTCTGCACTGCGCTGCTTTTATTTTTTTCAAGATCAGAGCATTTGTTTTCTATTTTGTTTTGTATTGTGAGCCACATTATAAAGTAGCTTTGAAAGCATTGCCAATTTTATTTTGAGATGATAAATGTTGCCTAATGATGAACATTTAAGCACAGTGATGCACCAAACCACAGTTCCTGCACCGTGAACCGAAACGTGTGACAGCTGAAGCCCTGCTATATATCCATAAATATTCCACTGTCTCTTGAATTTTATTTCCTATTGTAGGTGTAGTCGCTCATTCTGCTGGTGCTCTGGACAACGGGCTCACTCCCTTCTGCAGCCGCAGCGAGTAGGCAACTTTTTACTTGACTATAGAGTACTACAGTGGTTCCAAACCTGCGGGGAACCTGGGATTGCAGAGGCTCAGAGCTTTGTCTGGTCAAAGGGTCAGGTCATATGACTAAGAAAAGAGCAGCTACATGTGCATAAAACACTCCAATTGCAGTTTGTTTGTTTGAAATAAATAATTATTAGCATTTATTGTTTTGATACATTCGTTGTGACCGTGCATAAATAATTATTGGAATGGGGCGCGCGGCCTGACTACAGCATGTGCAGGGGGGGCTTCAAGGAAAAGGCTTGGGAACCACTGGTCTACTAATAGCACAGGTCTATATACTAAATGATGGGTTACGGACTTGGGTGGACATTTTTTTGTAATAACTCATAATCTCAGAACATCAAATGTGGACACTAGCGTATACAGCTAGTGTATATATATTTCGGACTGGTCATGTGACACATCTTTACATCATGTTTTTCTATCACATGACCCCATGTAATCAAGAGCTGTATATATTCAGGTGTGCTTGAGTCACCTTCACTGTCTGAAGAAGGGCTACTTGCCCATCTACCCCCACATCAGGTCATGTCAAGCGATAGTTCTGGCTATACCTGTTGTACAGATCAACAGCTTTGCATCTTTCTTCTCATCCCTGGAGGAATATAAAGAGATGCAAATCATGCTTAATTCAAAACTGCACCCATATCAACCCAACAGTAAATACATGTCATTCCTGAGTTAAAACAGCCTCGCCTTTATTGTGCTTACAAAAAAATAAAATAAAAAAAACCTTCAAACCGTAAATGTGGTCTTCTAACCTTCAAGTAATACCCCAGAGGACATTAAACATTAGACTCTAGTATATATATATATATATATATATAAAGAAAAAAAAACTCTTCCTCACCCTCCACCGGCGGTCTTTTTTCCCTCCAAGCTCGGGGCCTCTACCAGAGGCCTGGGAGCTTGAGTTCTGCGCAGTATCTTTGCAGTTCCTAGAACTACACTTTTCTGGACCGAGATGTCTGATGTATATACTGGGATCTGCTGTAGCCACTCCTCCAGTTTGGGGGTCACTGCCCCAAGTGCCCCAACGACGGGCACCACTGATGCCTTCACCCTCCAGACTTTTTCCAGCTCTTCTCTGAGCCCCTGGTATTTCTCTAGTTTCTCCTGTTTCTTTTTCCTGATGTTGAAGTCGCTTGGTATTGCTATGTCAACCACCACGGCTTTCCTCTGCACTTTGTCCACCACCACAATGTCCGGTTGGTTTGCCATTACCAATCTGTCCGTTTGTATCTGGAAGTCCCACAGGATCTTGGCTTGGTCATTCTCTATCACCTTTGGAGGTGTTTCCCACTTTGACCGTGGGGTTTCCAGCCCATACTCTGCACAGATGTTCCTGTACACTATGCCAGCCACTTGGTTATGGCGCTCCATGTAAGCTTTCCCTGCAGCACCTTACACCCTGCAGTTATGTGCTGGATTGTCTCATTGGCCTCTTTGCACAGTCTACACCTGGGGTCTTGTCTGGTGTGATAGATCTGGGCCTCTAATGCTTGGGTGCTCAAGGCCTGCTCCTGTGCAGCCATGATGAGCCTCTGTGCTGTCCTTCAGTCAGGCTCTGTCTAGCCATTGGTAGGATTTCTTCATATTATTTATTTCAGTTATGTTTCGGTGGTCAGCCCGTGTAGGGGCTTGTCCTCCCATGACGGAACCTCCAGCACCTCATCTTCTGTTCCCCATTGTCTGAGACATTCAATGAGCATTTCACCTGTTGGAGCCTTGTCCTTGATGTACTTATGGATCTTGAATGTTTCATCCTGGATAGTGGCTCTCTCGCTCACTAGTCCTCGGCCTCCTTCCTTACGGCTAGCGTACAGTCTCAGGGTGCTGGATTTGGGGTGGAACCATCTGTGGTCTTTATCTCATCCTTTGGCCAGCTTTTTATTCCTGTAGGTAGGGTATCTGATTACTGGCAGGGCGTAGCTGTTTATTGCTCGGGATTCGTTCTTGCCATTGAGCTGGCTTCTTAGGACCTGCCTTACTCATTGGAGGTATATATGTTTTCTTTTTGAGTAACCTAACGTTTGTTTTTTTTAGAGTTCTGAGACCAAGCCAGGGCCAAAATTCATCTTCCTCGGGCCAACTGAGCCGCCAGGGGTAATTTACTGTGACAATTTTTTTTATTTAAAAATAGTTGCTTTATGTTTGTAGATAAAGTTTAAAATACTGATATTAACTTTCATAGAAGCTGGTACAAGAAGACCCCAGAGGAACGGGTGAGGCGTGCAGACAACCTGAAGAAGCAACATTCCCTGGGGTGACACATTTGTGACTGAAGCACGAATCACTGGACCTGTGAACTTGAATTTATTTATTAGCTGCTAGCAAAATGATTGTTTTAATGTTTATGAAAATGAAATATCTCAATATAAAATGATTTGAGTTCCCATACAAAACAATGTCTAAAGAATAATAATTGTTTTACACACCGTGTTTTGACTGTGCCTATGAACGTGTATGCCTTTGTTTTCTTGCAGTTGGTTTGAGAGTCACAAATCAGCCTTATGGATCACATGATGTAGATGTTGGACTTTTGTTGAAGGGCTCTGTTAACCAAACTGTGCTTTGTTTACTTAAGGGTGCTGAGCAGTCTTGAAATATATTGTCATTAATATTTAAAATTAAAATGTTTTAAAAGTTGATCAAGATGCCGATTTTGTATTTATTGTTATACAAACACATCTTAAGTATTTTCTACAACGTAACACCTTCATTACAAAATCTGTAAGTGATCTTGCTGAAAAATGTCCAATCCGTGTCAAGGAACATTGATTGGGGCCAGGACCATGAAAAGGAGATTTCTAATCTCAGTGGGACTTTCCTGGTTAAATGTAGGTAATAATTCTGATCTCTGAGGTTTTCAGATATCCAAAGTATGAGGATGTGAGATGATAGATTATGAGTGTCATTCAAGTGAACAGATCTACAGTTCTCGTAACACTTAGTCAGTTCCTGGTGTAGTGCAAATATGAGGAAGTGTCAGTATTTAAATGTAAGAAATGGTCTGTCCAGGACCTTCTTGTATAAAAAATAGCGCAGAGAGTGATGGCGTTCGCAGGAGGTGAATGTGTATGAATCCATATATTGTACATATGTAGCCTATACTTGTAAATTAATTAAAAAAAGAAAGAAAATCAATTAGCTATCCATCTTTTTGGACCAAGGCCGCTACCTTCTTCTTCTTCTTCTTCACCACCACCTCCTACTGGATCAGTCTCTTCTTGAGGAAATCACAAAAAAAATTAAAACAGATATGTAGGCTATAGAAATCTTCAAGCCCACCCAGCTATCTCCGTAAACAAAATCTACATTGATTGTTCAACTCCCTCCCTCAGTGCTTTGCCCAAATCCTCTCCAGAAATGCCATCAACATGTAAAAACCTCCGTGCTGCATCAAGGAACCTATTACTTTGATTTGAACAGATTTTCCATGTAGCCATACAATCAATGATGATGGAAACAAAAGCCAAAAAAGACTTTTGATCCACTCCCATGAAGCTTTTCACTACGCCTGGTTCTTCTTCTTCCACATCTTCCCGCTCCTTTAATTTCTTCTCGGCATGTTACTTTCCAATTAAAGGTCCTATATCATGCAAAATCGACTTTTTGGAGCTTTTAACCATGTTGTTATGCTATTTCCTTCTCAAAAACACCCCCAGAGCGGTTTTTGGATTCATTCACGCAGTTCTCAGTAATCCTCCTGAATCCTGCGCTCTGAGCAGCTGATCCGCCCTCTCCTGGTAAACGACTGACATGTTCAGTTGTGTCGTCACAGCGGAACGGAAGTGCTCGACGTCTGTAATCTAATGCCGTACGGCCTGATTTTTATTTGTAAAACAGTTTTTTTCATTATTTCTGTCGTAAGAAAAAATAAATAAAAAATAAAAAAAAAGAGTAAGTGCCTGACGCTGCGCTGCCCCTGTACCGAAAACAAACGCTCCCCCTGAGCGTCCGAACGGTCTGAATAGATGGTCATGTCATGTTGCACCGAAAGTTGTGAAGAGGGAGCTTTTTCTAACCTACTCTGGAGTCTGGACACCTGTTCTTTTTTCTTACCTCACGATAATGTCACGGAGAAAACCGCGTTTGGCTGCGAGGACTGCATGCGTGGACTTTATTCAACCTTCCCAAAGAAGAGGCCATAGAAGTTGGCATTTCCCTCCGGGATTCAGCGACTATCAGCCACAATAGTGTTTGTCTGAGCCTGTCGCTGATGGATGCCTGATGAACCTCGGCCAGAATCAAAGTGGATTAACTTTTATAACCAACGCAAGTCCCATAATGGAAACATCAGATTGGTGAGTCGATCAAAATGCATGTTAGCGTGTGTGTTAGCGTGTGTGCTAGCCATTTAGCCATGAAGCTGTGTTGCACATGTTAACTCCTTATAACAGCATCATGAAATAACTTCAATTTTTGCTGTGATATATATATTTCTACTACTGCTAAAGTTGTATGAGCGGCGAGAGGGGGCGGAGTTAACTGAATCCAAGCGTTTTGTCTTCCGGGTTGGAAAAATACCTCCAGAAAATACTAATATTTATCACAAAAATGAGTGCTCCGTAGTGGTAGAGGTACAATATATCATATAAATGCATATACTTTACTTTGGAATGGCTTAAAATAGCATGATACAGGTCCTTTAAGAACTCTTCCCTCATGTTTCCTTCCCGGACAGTTTACTGCCCCCACCAGATGATCCCCGGGATAACTCGAGTAGGCTAATCCAAAAGTAGCATACTCTCGGGCAATTCATCAAAAATGTACCAAAAACAGACTCGCTTTCTTCTGTGGAGACCCTCTCCTCCACCCGTCTCACCCGCAAATCCCCAGTGCAGGGACACTACGCACCCATCCACTGGCATCAGAAACGTTTGGAAGGTGGTGGTGGGACCCGTGTGTCACTCGGGTTGAGTCTGACAACACTAGGACGTTTGACAGATGAGATTATAAACGTATGCTTTGGTGTCGCTTTTAACATAAAACCGAGATAAATAAACTATAAAAACTTGAAAAATATAAAAATTGAATCATGTTTCTCGTGTGGGCTCTGGTGCGCGCGGCACACGGTAACGAACGCTAGCTTGTTGATATTTGCATGCCAAACAATTACTGCTAAAAGAAAGCACTTCAGAGACATACAACTACAGTATCTTATTACTTATCACTCGCAGCTGTCTTGCTCTCCTTCCTCCTTTTTATCCTCCTTCTTTTTCGTTTTTGCTGCCAGAAGCATAAAATACATAATTTCTATACATTTTCTCGGAGCGGTGTCTGTTTAGACACAGAGGGGTGTTGGGCTCATGGGGCCCTCTTAGGGAGTATGCGACGGCCAATTGTCGTTGCACCTTGTCACTGATATTGCAGTGACTATATTCTCTTGGTCGTTTCTGTCAAATCTGTTGGCCCTCTGGGGGCCCCTACTGGTTTGCGGGCCCCAGGCAGCTGCTTGCCTTGCCTAACAAACATAATACAGTAATTGTGGCTTTCTGGTAAACGAAACACCCTGAAAAACACACCATAAATCTATTGCTGTTACTAGTTAAAAATGCTGAACTGCTAGTCAGGGATTATTACATATACAATGAACAATATACACAGGGTTTACAGACTTTTTAGTGACTTGTAGGTCAAAGGTTGATCAGAATTACACAAGAGACAACATGAAAAGTCCTTAAGAATATATCCAATAAAATAACATAAAATATATACATGATAAAAGTAAGTACATATACAATAATAAGTAAATATACAGAAATACAAACATGCATAAGGACAGCATCAGGACATGTCCATGTCTAAGTCCGACCTGAAACAAGATCAGATTAAATTAACGATAGGTAAAGTTGTAAACTAAATAGTTGGCGATGTGTATCATTACCACAACACTGTAAAGCTGTGGGTCTAATAGTGCTTACAAAAGTAGATCTGCATCCCCCTCTGTGCTCATCAGTTCATTATAGTGTTTCATTAATTCTTCAAATTCATTTGAAATATCTGGAGAAAAGCATCAAGCACAAAACCAACGAAGCCACATTAAATGTCCACAACAGCATGTAGCCTTTAGCCAATGTTTATCTCACCTGGGATTGAGTTATCGTCCTCTTTTAGTGACAGCTCAACAGATTTCTGAAATGTTTCACTCAGTATGCTCACAACATCTTCCTGTTGTAGCAAAACAAATCAATAAATGTACAGTACGAATCAATGTATGTATTGGAATTTATGGTGACCCTCATTGAACTATGATGAACACGTGATTATGTAGGAAACAAAAACTCAATGTTTTACATTTTAAATTCTTCAAAATTGCCAGCCTTTATTCTTGGCATTTTCTCAATGAGCTTCATATTGGTAGTCAGTCCTGTGAACTATTTCTAGTGACTACATTGTGAAGCCTATTGAGAAAATGTACAAAGCAGCAATCAAAGCAAAAGGCGGCTATTTTGAAGAATTCAAAGAGTCTATTCATTTATGAATTAACACTTAAGGACAGGTCTTGAAATAAATAAATAAAACGATACATAAAAAAGCGTTCCCTTTTGACGGGCACTGAATGAATGAAAAACACTGGGAGCAGAAGGTCATGTTCAGTGTATTAACTTTTGTCATTGCTTCAATCTTGCTTTAATAAACAAAAAAAAGGACAAACCATTAGCTGTTTGAGCTGGTTCAGCATAGCTTCTTTGGCGTGAACAAAAATCGTATCCTTAACATCTTTGATGTAGTTTTCAATTGTAAGTCTCATTTTGTCTAGGCTGCCTTTGCCACTGAATGCTGCTGCTTCTGCAATGTTTACAGTATTTCATTTTAAAGCTGTACATGTTCATACATTATACTAATAACCTTACGTCTGTAACATTCTTGCATGGTTTCTTCCACAGTCTGAGTTAGACTGCAGTAGATCATTTTCTTGCGGTTTCGAACAATTTTAACAAGTCTCATCTTAAGTTTGTCTTCCTGAAGAGATTAAAGAGAAAGTGTTTTAATCTTTATAAAGGATTTAATGCAAAAAAATAAAAGATGTTACCTCTGCTTTGAGAAATCTAAGTTGTAGTTCTAGAGTTTTGTATTTTTGCATTAGTAATCCTGTGACCAGTGAAAGGTTATGGATGACTCCATAAAAGTGCCCCGACTTTCCATCATTTCTATAATCATCATCATCATCATATTAATCATAATAGTTATTATAAAGTGTGTTTGTTAATGAAGTATCAGCAAAATGAAAGGTGTGATTATAATACTTATTCTGTGTTGGTGTGGGCAACAAACATGAGTGAAAAGACTTTTCTCCGTAAGTAACAGTGTTAGTGAAGAAGCACAGAGGAGTGAAAAAAAAACAAGCACAGAGCCATGAACAGAACATCAGAAATAACAGAATAGCAGAATAGAGGTGCTCAGGAAGTGCTCAAAGACTCAAAGAAAAGACGAGCTGGATCGCACCCCTTCATATCTACGTTTGTGGAACATTTACTCACGGAAAGATCTTTCTAAAGTCCTCATTAATGCTTTTGGTCAGAAATGAGGACAGTGTTGAGTTGAGATCGATCAGTTCCCCATGTTTTGATCTGTGAACTCCTCTGTTTTCAACAACACATTTTAATGCTGAGTGAAAAGCGCGGCCTGATTCCTATGAAAACACAAGAACAAAACAGCATTATTGTTAAAGCTGACTAATTATAATATAATATGAATCCCTTGTACATACATTGTGTATGATTTTGTGTAGACTTCCTTGGCAAAAACACCTGGAGTTCTCTGCTCCTTTAGTGAGACATTTGTCAAGTATTGTATAGGCTCTGTTCATGGATGTTCTGATGTTAGAAATCTTCTCTTCAAGGTTTTCTATTATTTCTGCACACAGGTTCTTGCGCTGCTCAACCTGCATGAAACAGACAACACATCACACAACAAGACACATGTAGGCTGATTTTTGTGATTCTTTTATTTAGCCAAGATTGTTCTTAAACATTTTACACCAAGTGTGATATTTGATGTCACACTTGGAATAAACATGGGTCTAAAGAATTTTAAATGACCCTAAATCATAACTGTCAAGTGTCCTGTTTTGGCCGGGAACAACCATATTTGACCCAATCTTGGAGCTCGGTTGTGCCGATGGGGCGGCTTGCGGGTTATTTCCTTTATTTTAAAACCAAAACTTGACAGGTGTTCCCTAAATAGAACTAAATCATGTGTAAACTAAATGTAAACCATGTCTAAAAACAACAACAACAACACCTAACTGATATGCATTGCTAAAGCAAAAAAGAAAACGATCTCTAATTAAATTATTAATAATAATAAAAATGTGGCTTTGTTTACCAAATTTTCTCCACGCGCTTCTTTCATCATTGAAAGGATCTCACGGGCTTTATTCACATAGCTGAATGTTTGACCTTGGAACATGTTCAGCATTTCAAGGACCTCCCTGAGCTGGGGTATCTCTGTAAATGCAAACAATTTTAATAAAATGTAATGTTAAAATAAAAGGTGGAATCACAATATATTTGACCAACCTGTTTCATTTTGCTGCATATATTTGGGTTTTAAAAATTCTCTTGAACTCACAGTGAAGCATTCTACTCTTAAATGTTTCTGAAAAACAACATATTTTAATATAGTGTTGTGTTCACAATCTTTTTTGAAGACGAGTTCGATGTGCGCCTACAATAACTTACCTTTAAGTTTACAAATGTCTCGATGTTTTTATTAACCAGTTTTTTGGCAGATGCATTTCTTTCACGTATGTATTGTTGAACCTCAGAAGCAGGCCTGGTGAAAGACAAAGGTTAATATCCTGGATGCTATTGTTATTTCTGAGCACAGACTAAGGCTAAGCATCATGCTTCTCATTCTTCTCTCCAGCAGTCTCCAACCGTCCCATCTCTCCACCCAAAAATAAAGCATTGGCCACAAATGACTGATAAAAAGGTATGTAATTACTGACATACACTGCATTCCAAATGATTATGCAAATAGCATTTTTCTCAGATTTTCTAAATTGTCAACTCAAATGACAGTCAGCATAATTTTCAAGTCTTTAACTGTTAAAGAATAATATGAATGTGATTGAAAAAAACACCCAACGATAATGAGTATTATTTTTTCTAAAATAAATGTAGCAAACAACTTAAAATGCACTGTTGCAAATTATTATGCACAGCAGCGTTTCAATACAATGTATAGGTTGTGAAAGAACTGAAAATGATCAAAAACATCTTAACAGGTCAAGTTACATTTTAACATAGAACCATTATTTGATAGCAGCTTAAACATTCTTAAATCTATTAAACTTGTGAGTTTTTCTGCCTCCCATCCTCATAGATGTTTTGCTTGAGGCTCCAAAGGTTCTCAATAGGGTTGAGGTCAGGGGAGGATGGGGTCCAAATCATGAGTTTCTCTCCTTTTATGCCCATAGCAGCCAATGATGCAGAGGTATTCTTTACAGCATGACATGGTGCGTTGTCATGCATGAAGATGATTTTGTTACGGAAAGCACGGCTCTTCTTTTTGTACCATGGAAGAAAGTGGTCAGCCAGAAACTCCACATATTTTTCAAAGGTTACTGTCACTCCTTCAGTGAGCCCAAAGGCGCCGACCAGCTCTCTCCCCATGATTCCGGCCCAAACATGACTCCGCCCCCTCCTTACTGACGTCACAGTCTTGTTGGGACATTGTTGCCATTCACCAACCATCCACTACTCCATCCATCTGACCATCCAGGGTTACACGGCACTCATCAGTGAACAAGTCTGTTTGAAAATGAGTCTTCATGTATTTCTGGGCCCACTGCAGCCGTTTCTGCTCGTGAGCATTCAATGAACAGTTTAGGGGAGGCCGGATAGAAGGTTTATGCACAAGTGCAAGCCTCTGGAGGACCTTTGATGTTCGGGAGACTCCAGGAGGCACCTGCAGCTTCAAATACCTGTTTGCAGCTTTGTAGCAGCTGTTCTATTAAATGAATAGTATAAAGAAGGAAGACACGCACATCCCAAAAAAACTTAAAAAGCGTGCCGGACCGAGGGAAAATACAAAAAAACAAGAAAGATCCGCACAGTTTGCTTAGCTCCCAAGTAGCGATTTTATTAATTAATTACACCAAGGTGGTAACGCTTCGGGCGTCTTGGCCCTTCATCAGATGTCTGATGAAGGGCCAAGACGCCCGAAATCGCTACTTGGGAGCTAAGCAAGCTGTGTGGATCTTTCTTGTTTTGTTTTTTTTTCTATTAAAGGAATAGGCCACCGATTATACATACTGAGATATGTTCTTACTAGGGGTGGGCATAGATTATTTTTTTTAATCTAGATTAATCTAGATTAATTTTGAAATTAATCTAGATTAATCTATAGATTAAAATTGTTTATTTTATTTCTGCCGGAATATGTGCTACCCAAAAATAATAACTAAAATTGAGACCAGTTGTTTACAAAATGCATCACAAGCTGCTTAAGAAAGCTGTTAAACTATGATAATTGGTGATGAAAATAAATCATGTTCAATAAGATGTAGCCTACCTAAAACGAAGGAGTGAGAGAAAAAAATATTTAAATATAGTCGGACTCGGCGCGCAAGGGACAGCGGCGCCCCATAGCGTCAACGTGCTTATTTTGCGTAACAAAAGTCACTGCTGGAGGGGGGCGGAGAAAGAAGTGTAGGATTGACAGAGGGACGGTTTGTGAACGCACGACCGCGGGACGTGAGCGCGGCCTGCGGGCAAACGGTTTCAGAGCGCGGCTCTGGGGAAACGCTCCCAGCGCCAGCGCTCTCCCGGGCCATATAGTAAAAGGCGCCCGGGGTCCGTGAGTGACGAGGCGGCTACAGGAGCCCCGTCACTCACATCTTCCACCTGTTCGCTCAGCTCCGCTCTTGGCCGGCTCCGAACGGCAGCGACATCACCGCACACAGTCTCTTCCTCAGCCCGCCCCGGTCATCTCCCCCGCTGCTGCTGCTCCACGAGGAGCTCAAAGTGAGTCATCATAGCTTGCGTTGTATAAATCCCACTCCCAACTCAACTTTGAGAATAGATTAATGCCGATATTTTTTTTATCGCCCGACAAGACTATTGCGTTAACGCAGCACGTTAACGCCGATAACGGCCCACCACTAGTTCTTACCTTAGCTGAGACGCGTTGATGCGTACCTGTCTGGTCTTTGTGCGTGCGCTCAGTCAAGCAAAAAGACCAAAGCTGTTGTGTTTGGAGCCATAGAGGAGGAGAGGCCTCTCCTCTATGGCTCCAAACCGGCAGAACCCGTCCTCATTGTGCCTTTATCTGCTCAAACCCGTGTGTGCTCTGAATCAACCACAAATCTCTTAACTGTACGATGATTACGCTTAATCTT
Organism: Proterorhinus semilunaris; assembly: GCA_021464625.1. NCBI lineage: Eukaryota > Metazoa > Chordata > Actinopteri > Gobiiformes > Gobiidae > Proterorhinus > Proterorhinus semilunaris. Next base: position 20,415,220 of record CM038352.1, on the reverse strand, counting down.
TCATGAAATATCAAAGGTTTCATGAAAGGTTTTCCTACCTAGTCCAAGGCATTCAACTATTTCATCAGCAGACTGATCCTTTTTCTTTCCCTTATTGCTTGAAAATTGTCTGCTTAATAATGGTGAACGTCCTTTTTCAGTAGTTTTTCCCTTAACTGGGCTTACCTGACAACTAATCATCACAGGCATCTGAGACTGATGCCAGTGATTCAAAGAGCCCTGCGACACAATACCATCCATGAGTTTCATTTAAAAACTTTTTGTATGACACTGTATTAATTTCCGGGTGTACACATTGATTTGCATATATCTAGGCAGCTCTTCTTCATTTTGAGCTGTCTTATATATCCATTTCCTATATGTACTGCATGTTCCACTAAATGTTTTTATTGTATATATGTACATATGTATTTTCTATTCACTATATTCTGGCTTTGTTTTTTGTGTTTGGATGTATGTTGTATACATATGCTGCCTACGTTTTGCCATAGGCCATTATGACAGCATCCTGTGATGCAGCAGGCCACACCCTATTTAAGGATGGCTCCTCATTCATAAAAAACATTTTGCCTGACGAAGGCCACTGGGCGAAACGTTGCATTCAATAAAGGAACACTGGTGTTGCAAGTATACAGTGTGCGAGAGGTTTTTCCCGTTCTACGTTTGGCTTTTATGCATTCTCCTACGCACCTGTTCTATACAAGAGATGTGCGAAGTATATCGTCTTTAACCTGTATGACACTGAAATACAATTTGCATAATAATTTGGAATGCAGTGTAATTCCTCTAACTAAACAGCTATTATAGCTCAAAAGAATTATCATCTGGATGAATGAAATGTACATCAAGAAACAAATATCACACACCTTTCATCAACATCGTCATCAGTTTTGGTGCAGATGAAGTGAATATTCTGACAAATTCCACCACTTTCCACAAGGTCACAGGCATTCTTCAGGATGTCCCAGGCATCTCTGTCGGCCACTGCTCGATTCATATTTGTCACAATCCATAGAGTAGAACAACTATCTATAATCTTATAATAAAAGCAAGATAAGGATCAAAAATACAAACATTCATATGTGAACACTGTTACCTTTTTCCACATCTGGTCCCTGCTCTTGTTACGGTCTCCTTTTCCAGGAAGATCCACTAAAGTGACGTGTTTCAGAAGGTCCTTGTTTGGCACTCGCACAGTCACACACTTCACCAGGGGCCAGAAACACCTGCTCTTGTTTCCCTCATTTAAGTCACTTCTGGTGAACCTTGCAATTTTTTCCATCAATTCTTTGGCCTGTGATGAACAATCGGGAGGAGCTAGATCCACTGATTACAAAGGTAGTATATTGCTGTAGCTACTCACTGATTTACACAGCATTTTCTTCTTGCCAGAGTGGAGAAACTCGGGTACTTCTCTGAAGTATTTACGGTCCATCAGGTTTTTGACTGATTTGGTTTTCCAGATATCTCCATAAAACGCAGAAATCTTCTTTATAAGGTCATTACCTTCATCATCATCTTCATCCTCATAAAGGTTTTGTGCAGACCACAATTCATCTTCCCACTCCTAAAAAATGCTGTGTTTTTAATCCGGTGCATACATGTGTAAACATATGTGCTTACCTGATGTTACCATTTCTGTGATGAATTCAATATCTGCTTCATACTGTTTTCTTTGTGTATTTGCCTCCACTTTGATCATGACTGTGGTGCATGCAGCCAGACTTCCAGTGGGTAAAAGATCTTTCTCTCCGATGACAGCATTGATCAAAGAGCTCTTTCCAGCCCCAGTTTGGCCAAAGACTCCAACAAGTTCCCTCTTTTCTATCTTCATATTGGTTATTTCATCCCTGAAAATGCATATATCATATTTTTAAGAGCGCAGTTCTTGTTAAACACAAAACACTATTACAATCTATACTGTGTTTACAATTTAGATTTGAAGAAAAAAGGTTTTGCCTGGTGAAATATTTTTGTGATTATTATATCACTTTGTTGGCCATAGGCTCAGGAACCATTTCTGTATAAAGGCCATGAGCAAGTTCTATTGTTTCAATATGGAATTGCCCCACTTATGTCACGAATGTTTTCAATGGCATCAAAAACTTGTCTTAACATTTTTAACTTTATAACTGTTTGCGGTGTTAAACATATTAGTTTCTTACTACAGGCAAGTAATAACTGGAAAACGATGAACTGTCATAAGTACTTTTAGTTCCTCAGTATTTTTGCACAAACAGTCTCACCTCAGAAAACGACCGAGCTCTGTGTCGTCTCTCAGTTTAGCCTCAGCACGTTTCATGATTCTTTTTGCATTCTTTAGAATCACGTCTTCTGCATCACAAAAATCTGCACAAGGAGGAATATTCACTCGCACTTTCTATTTTGAGTGGGAAATGTTATTTAGACATTTCTAATTATTTTATCATTTAACAAATCATTTTTATGATTTTTTTTTTTTATTATCTTTGAGGGATAAAAATAAACCAGTTTGTATTGGGTAGTGGTTGTGGATTAAGAGGAGGGACGCATAGAGTAGCGCGCTGCTTGGACACAAACCGGGGCCTGATCAACCCTGGTTGGGTCGCCCAGGTGAGGGTGTCTGAAGATCAAAGACCCGAAACACCCTATGACCCTGGGTCCTTCACTGAAGATGTGTCCAAGCTGCACCTTCAAGGTGTTTGAAAATCTTATCTCAGTGCATTTCATTATATTGTATATTTGACATATTTCATGATCATGAATCTGATCATGTAGGGTTTCCTGTTGTGTAGGAGGCCTGGGCTGCTGCCTTAACTAAACTTGTGTCTTGACTTGTGTCATGTCCAAAGTGCAATACAAATAAAAAGCAAGTTTTGCTTGCGATGACTTCTTTTAAATACCTTCGGTATTCAAACAGGTGTATGAAGAAACCTAAAGACAAAAATAAACATTAATATCACATGATCTAAACAGATGCATTTCAAAACTTCAAAGACAATGGCTAAACAGAAGACACTATACATATATGAAAACAATGTTAGAGCGTTGTGTACCACAACATTTGACGGGTCCTCCGATCTCATTTCTATGTCACACTTTCTTTGACTCTGAAATTAGATGAAGTGCAATAGATTCAGTGCCATACCTTTAACACAGCTAAATCTGGAGGTGTTTATTATGCAAGTTTAAATATATGTATAGAGAGAAAACAAAGCAGACAAACCTTTAATTCCTTGAGATGTTTTTTGAATTTGGCTCTTGGTCCTATTTTTGTTATCAAGTGATCAATTTCATGTTCCTCAAGACAGCACAGTTTCTGTGCGTCAATTTCTTTTTCTGTGCAAATAATTCAATTCAAAAACAAACCGAAATATACTGTATATGAGGATTTATAGTACAGTGACCTCTGACAATTTTTACCATAATTAAAAATGTATCCACTAATAGAACAAATACAGACGTCTACAGTTGGGCTTTTACCTTGAAATGTTCCTTTCCATTTTTCCAAACCCCATTCATGCAATTTGTTGTAAACAAAAGTGTCCATAGTACAAAGAGCTAGAATCAAAATACATGTTAACACAGGTTATGTAAAACAAGAACACGAATTCTCGTTAAATCATGCCACGTCCTGCCTTCTGGCGCTTCTTGCTTTATGACGTTATGGGCTGAGGCCAACTTTATTTTTGTCCAATCAAAGTTCAATAAATTCACATTTCATTAACCGTGCCTCTTTTACTTCACTTTTAACTAAATTCTATGCAGTCAGGCGGTTGTTCTCGCAATAATGAAAAACAGTTTCGTTTAAAAACTGGAAAATTGAAATTGAAAGTGAAACTTACTTGGACTGGCCGTGGTACTAGCCCTGCCTGCAACCACCCTTTCTCCTCCCTTTGTTGGACTTCCTAGTAAAGCTGAAGGCGCAGACGGTGTTTTGCTGAAGCCACCGCGGTGCAGGTAAGCAACATCTAAATCCGAAAATAAGTATAACGTGGTCGACCTATGTATATGCTTCTAATCGCTTATTGTTATGGTAGGCAAAGCCTTTCTTAGTTTATACGAAAGCCTGATTATTCAAATCACAGATTTACCTACCTTAGTTTGGCTGTTGAATAAGCTTCAATATGCTATAATGATGTGGTTTAGGGCTTTGTCTACATGTAGCCAATAAGTGCTGGATGGACCGACCTTGGTCGCACTATTGCTCTGTCTGAGTTTGAGCCCTTTGACTGTTGTGGGTGCGTCCCATGTTGGTGCGTCCTCGGTCTCCAAATCCCGCCTTTCACTGTACGGTAATGTGTCTTTTTCTCTCAGTGGCTGAGTTTGCGCCATGGATGATTTTGTTCGCATTAAATTGACTGAATGGGGCTTAGCGGATTTGATAGAGAGATTTCGAGGTATGGCAGCACTCACTCACTCACTCACTCACTCACTTATTTACTTATTATCCCACCACTAATAGGCACATTATGTCTTTGGTTCCAGATGAAGACGTTGACAAAGAATGTTTTTTCTGCCTCGAAGATAAAGACATTGATGACTTAATTCTAAAAACAGGACCAAGGGCAAAATTTAAAAAGCGCCTGAGAGAGTTAAAGGTATAGCTTGAGTTGTTATATGTTTATTTCAACATGTTTTACATAAAGGATTGCTATCAATGGTATGTATAATTTGCAGAGTCAACAATTGTGTGTACAAGAGGCTGATTTGGAACAGGTAAGATATGATGCTTCTTTGCTGGATGTAGAAAAGGCCTATAAAAAGAGACTTGGTGTGTGATAGTTTGATCTCATAAACCTTGGAAACTAAGGAAACATAGCTTCTTGTGGGACCAGGAGAAAATATATAAATAAATAAATACATATATGTATTACGTATTTATGTTTAATAAATTGTTATGCATATGTAAATAATCAACTGATTTGCTAACAAATCTAGTAATGTTAATATAAGGATAGACACACCCTTTTTCCTGATCACTGCCACCTCAAACACAACTATTTAAACGGAGGGATGCACAATAAGATCAGCAATTACTCAATGACATAATAATCGAAACAATTACTTTATATACCGATTACAGAGTCCAATAATATGTCCAAATTGCATACAATCTCCTGCTCCAGCCTGTTGGTGTTCTCTGCCCCGATTGCAGCTCTACAAGCCAAATAGTTATCAAGTGCGCTCTTGTACCTATGAATAAGTGCTAATTTTCCTAACATAATTTTGGAATGAATCAGGCACAAGGTTTCCTGGGCTGCCAGACACTCCTCCTTTCTGTTCAAAAGAAGAACCGTCTGGGCGGCTCTTATCATCAGAGGCGTAGTTTGCCATAAGGCAAGGGAGGCAGGGCCCCCCAGAGGGCCAACAGATTTGACAGAAAAGACCAAGAGAATAAAGTCAGTGATAAGGTGCAACGACATTGTCCGTCGCATACTCCCTGAATGGGCCCCTTGAGCGCCCCTCCCCCACTTGCTTCTCAGAGGGGAAGGAGAGAGAGCGAGAGAGACGAAATGAAGAGAAGTTATGCCTCTGGCAGCAAAAACGTCTTTGAAATAGCTTTGAAAAAGCATCTAGTTTGGCAGGCCAGGCAAGGCACATGGGGTTTTAAATCCAACACTATAATCAATAATCAATCAATACCCAAACAAGGACCACACCACAACAGAAGGTGCAATTACGCAAGTTGGTAACACTTTATAATGTTTACATGAAGTAATGCATGAATAACATGAAATTATGCATGATTTAATGATGTATTCATGCATGACGATCCGCACAACTGAAATATGCTCACCAGTTTATTTGCTCACACCAGAGTTACGTTTCGGGTCTAGCCCTTCATCAGACTTAAAAAACAGCTCTGACACACCTGTTATATTCACACAGGTGTGTATATAACATTGTACTTTTTGGATCCAGCACACTGGTTCAGTACGTCGGATGTGCGTGTCTTTCCTCCTCAATTCATGCATGACGATATCATGATTCATCATGAATTAATATGACTTCATGTTCTTTCATAGATGACTTCATGCATGAATTAATTAAGTAACTACTGTAATTAATTAATGAGAACATCTTGTTAATATACCATGAGCTTAGAATCATGATGAATTCACTTAAAAACAATTTTTTTTCCAAAAACATTAACTGATCATAATTATAAAGTTTATGCATGGATATCATGATTCATCATGATTTTTAAGCAAATCTGTTTGCCAATATGGGTTTTTCTAAGGCCGATGCCGTTATGTACCACCGATAGTTTGGGCCAATTTTTATAATATGTCTTGACTATAATCCTGTTTATTATTGTAGATGTGTGAAATTCAATGGACCTCAAAACATTAACTTAATTTAAACTCATAATGCCTATGATGTTAGTGTTTGTTTTGTCCAATAAACACCTTGATTATTGTCCAAAGCACAAAAGTGCATCACTTTAGTATAGGGGAAATCATCGTGCATGATTACGTCATGAAATCATGCATTATTTCATGTTATTCATGCATGACTTTGTGTAACCTTATTATAAAGTGTTCCCAGAAAGGTAACTTCACCAATTACATTTTTCCACCTACGTCAGGTACAGAGTAAAGCAGTGAAGTTTTAAATCGTCAACTGTACTGTCTTAATTAAGTTGAGGACGTTTCACTCCTATCTGCAGGAGCTTCATACGCATAGCATTTTCTGACCTCAAGAAAAGGGCTAAGAACAAGCTTCTGCAGATAGAGGAAATCCGTACTCAACTCAATCAACTGAGTCCAGTCGACAATTTAAAGCTTCACTGCGATGAGTACTTCCTGGATGACTGAGAGCCTCCACAAACATATATAGTAAAGTCAAATGTTTATTTTTAGGTCTTGCCATCTTCAAGTACAGCACGTGAAAATGGTAAGAGAAAAGCTATTTACTTAGTTTAAAGTTTTAAACTATACTAAGTATTTTATGATTTATTTGTGTCAGCACATGTTTTAAAAAGGAAGCTGGATCTACAGCCTAAGAAGGACAGCCCTGCAAAAATGAAAAGACAAAGTGACATTACACCAGGATCGTTTCATGGTAAAGTTGATTTGCATCGTACAATAGTCCTATAGTTTAATAATCCATGTCTCTTATTTTTGGACAGATGACTTCCTACTGAATAAAGTGAAAGGCATCATGGGAGGAGTTCACGACAGATTGAGTAGTGATAACAACAACAGTAAACTCAATGCTTTTATAAGGTAAGTTTACTCAATACATGGTTATCATTCATTTCTGTTGTATTGTAGTATTTTCCCCAAACACTCTTACTGCATTCTCAAGAAAATTAAAATTAAAATAAGAAAGAGAAATCAATCAATCAATCAAGGTTTATTTATATAGCACTTTACAACAACACCAGGAGGACCAAAGTGCTTCAAAGAAAGCGAATGAATGCATAGGAATCTTTATTGTTAGAGTATGATAATAGTGACAAATGTAGGCCCGAACATATCCAAGCACCCAACAAGCTGGATATGTCCTCCAGGTTTAAATTTCAGAACCTTATATATCTCTTTTGACATTTTTTTACAAATATCTATCTTGCCCAAGGCCCCTCCTTTAGGTCTGCACCTGCTCCCTCATCTTACTCAAACTTAAAATTTGCCCAAAAGTCCCTGACTACAACCCCAAAAACAGTCCCTCCTCCTGTACTCTAAGGACCCCTTTACTCCATCTGACCCTGTTCTGGAGTTGCAGCTACTGTTTGGCTCACGTATAAACTGCTGACATAACTCCTCCCATGCTTCAACTGTTTTACCAACTTGATTTGGAGCACTCAGAGATTGAAAATACATGTAAAAGATGAAACCAAACTTATATATCAGAGTCACACATTTATCCAGCTTTCCAAATGAATGAATACCTGTATCAATTTTTTTCCAGAAACAAAATTTGGGACTTGCAGACAGACAAAAAGGAGCTGGTTGGAGTTTTTGGTAAAACTGGGGCAGGAAAAAGCTCTTTGATTAATGCTATTGTTCAGGAGAAGGATCTTTTGCCCACTGGGGAACTCCAGGCATGCACCACCGTCATGATCAAAGTGGAGGCAAACACAGTGAGCCAAAAGTATGAAGCAGAGATTGAGTTTATCTCAAAAGAGGTAAAATATGCTGATATTTTGTGTTACTCATGTTCAGGGCTGCACAATTTTAGGGAAAAACAAATCATCTTTAATCTTTAATTTAAGTATCGCAATAGTGTGATTAGATCTGTGATTTGTTTTAAATTCAGTTCACAGTAAACATTTAAAATGACTTCATAACCGTACCGTAAGTGCTTTATTTGTCATTTGTCAACAAAAATGCGTTCAGATGTTGGGTTTAGTCCTGACTCCTGAGCTGCTGAGACTGAGCGCTTGGGCCAACCTGACCAGAATGTTTTTGGAGGTCGGGGAAACAGATCACCCGGAGGAAACCTGGCTGGCTGCCTTCAGTCTCCACTGATCCTTTGAAACGGTGCAACACCTCCTGGGTTTGTCCTCGTTTCAGAGCGTGGTGTCCCGCACTGGTCAGCTCCACCTCCTCCTTACTCTACCTCCTGCGCAGCTCCCTTCGCACCACAACAGTCTTTATCCATCTTCTGAGAAGAGGGTAGCAGACGAATATAATCTGATTTATTCTCCAGTGAACGAACATTAGCATTATCAATCATAGGGATAGAAGATTTATGTGGATTAGCTGCGAGTCTTGCACGGATACCTCCTTGTTTGTCCCTTTTTTTTGTTTCCTATTGCGGCTCTTGTGACGCCTCCACTGTGCTGCAGGTGTGGGGGCCTCTTGGTGCCTCTTCAGTGTTTCAGTAGAAGAAATGTGTAGGTGTCAAATGTCTTCAGCTAGCTGTAGCTTTACTTTAAAAAAAAAAAACTCACAAAAACATAGCAAAGATATACAAAAGTATCCAGTAAAACAATGTGGAACAGAAACTACCAATGCAGTTTGCAGAAAAAGCCCCCAAAAAAGCGCTGCCGTAAAAAAAGAGAGAGGGATTATCATCACTTGATAGAAAACTTGAATCATGAACCATTAAACTAATACAGGAATCACATGTGTTTCTGAACATGTTTGTAAATGTTCAGACTACAGGGTTAGCAACTTGAACACGTAAATCCTTATGAAGACAGGATTTTTTGTTTTGTTTTCAGAGGACTTCATATTCACCTAAATAGTTGCAGTATTAAAACTGTGATTTTGATTCATTTGCATTTCATTGTGCTTCCCTTGTTTGTGTGTTGAGTGCATGTCTATGTTGATATTAATACATATCTTTTAGGATTGGAAAGATGAGCTGTGGTCTGTGAAAAATCTTTTTGGGAATGAAGAAATGGAAGATGAAGAAAATACTGATGATATTCCAGGAGAAGAAAAAGATGATGATGACGAATATAAGGACAATATAGAAAAGATGAGCGCTCTATATGGCGATGAGTGGAGAGAAAAATCTCCTGAAAACCTCATGGAGGCTAAATATTTTAAAGAAATTCCTGAATTTCTTCTGTCCCAAAGAAAGACTATGGAAGGAAAATCTGTAAGTAATTAAGTCTAAATCAGTGGTTCTGAAACTTTTCACACCAAGTATAATATTTGACCATCCAAGTGCCACCAGGCCTAGATCAAGGTTAAATCAGGACTAAAGCGAGTCTAAGTGGGGTCCAACATAAACCTATATTGGAATAAAATGTGTCTTAACCAGAAAAAGCACCCATAAATGCATTACTAAGGCATGCATTTAATTATCACCAATCAAAATGAATAGTCTTAAATTTCAGATGAGTATCAACTGAAGAGGCACGTACCACAGTTTGAGAACCACTGGTCTAAATACTGGTGTGCATACAGTACAACTGTGTTCATTCATTGATAAATTATTTCAGGCCAAAGAGCTCTCTGCAAAAGTTCTCAAATACACCAGAACCGATGTGGGAAACAATGGGAGGTGTTTCTGGCCCCTGGTGAAGTGTGTGACTGTACGAGTGCCAAACAATGACCTTCTTAAACACCTCACTTTAGTGGATCTTCCTGGAAACGGGGACCGTAACAAGAGCAGGGATCAGATGTGGAAAAAGGTTGTTTTTTTTCTCTTAGATGGTGAAGGTATTAAATAATTCCTCATTTATTAGTGCTAAGCAAATGTGTTTTAGGTTGTTTCCGATTGCTCCACTGTGTGGATTGTGTCTGAAATGATTCGAGCAGCTGCAGAGAGAGATGCCTGGGACATCCTGACGAGCACTTGTGGCCTCATGGGGAATGGTGGTGAATGCCAAAAGATTTGTTTCATCTGCACTAAGTCTGACTGTGTTGCTGAAGATGGCTCGTGAGTGTTTTATCTGTCTACACAGTAATACATTTTTACAAATATGCTCTGTATATTTGTCAAAATAGTGATAAAGATAATAGTGATCAATTTGAACTGGCATGTTTGTTATAACAGCGTATTGATACTTTGATGGCTCTGACTAAATCAGCCTGACTTATTGTTCTTTTTATTAACACCAACTGTTCTGGTTTTTAAGTGCAAGGGATGTTTCACGGAACATTTTGAGAAACAACTCAAAAGCCAAAGACGTTGTGAGGAAAGAGTTCAACAAACTTAATCGAGTCAAGGTGACTACTACCCCCCCCCCCCCCCCCCCCAGTATGTGGGGTATTCTATTACAAAACCTTGCAACTGACAGTTTGATAAATGTATCCTGTAGAAACAATTCAAAGATGAGTGCTTTGAAGTATTTACTGTGAGCTCGAAGGAGTTTTTAAAATCAAACCCAAAATGTCTTCAACGTGATGAAACTGGTGAGTACAAATACTAATGCGTATTCTTACCCTGTACTTTTGGTGCCCACATTGCCCTGTATCTTGTTTTGTCATCTACTAAGATCTGTCTGTATAATGCATTCTGTTACAGAAATACCCAAACTTCAAGAACTCCTTCAACATCTAAATGACCAGCATGATCTAACTCTGAACTATGTGTCCGGAGCCTTTGGGATTCTGTCACTGATTCAAGGAGCAAAACAGAGAAATGTGGTACATATGTGGCCCTCTCAGTTATCATTATATATGTTGAATATAGTATCCGATTATCTCACAGGAGCATTTGTATGATGCATTTGCTTTCAGGAGCGTGATCAATCTGTGGTGGTTTGTGAAAATCTGAAGGAAATCATTGAGCATGAGTTTCAAAAAGTCAAAAAGGCCATGGAAGACGTGCATGTAGAGTTTGGCAAATGCCTGCGCACCGGTGTGGAGCAGTCTAAGAATACATGTGAAGTGGCCCTGAAAAAGATACTTTACCCCGTAAGAACAAAATCAACATTTAGTGTTTCAATGCTTACTTGATCTTTTTTCCTCTTATTTCAAAGCGAGCTAAAGGCGGTCGTCGTCGTGGCGGTGGTTTTCACAGACAGCTGAAATGTGTTTTACAAAACAAAGGCGTTCACAAAACAAAGAAGAAACAAATCAACCTCAACAATGCAATATCAAACTGTCTGACTGACAGCATTGATGAAGAATTCAGGAAAACCTTTCCGTAAGTGTTCATACTGTGGAAACCAGATGTTTACATACACTATGTAAAACAACATGCATTTTTTTCTCACTGTCTGACTTGAAACCAGAATGAACTTTTACTCTTTTTTTTAGGTCAATTCAAATAAAATAAAAAATCTCTATTTGCTAAATGCCAAAAGAATGAGAGATAGAATTTTCTACATGGTTTTATATTACTTTTTACAAAGCCAAAAGTTTACATACATTTCATTAACATTTGTTAAAACTGCCTTTAAACTGTATAACTCAAACGTTTTGGATATCCTGCCACAAGCTTCTCGCAATAGTTGGCAGGAGTTTTGGTCCATTCCTCCAAACAGAACTGATGTAACTGAGCCAAATTTGTAGGCCACCTTGTGTTCACATGTCTTTCAGCTCTGCCCATACATTTTCAACTGGATTGAGATCAGGACTTTGTGATGGTCACTTCAAAACATTGTCTTTGTTTCCCTTAAGCCACTTTGCCACCACTGGCAGTGTGCTTTAGGAATTGTCCATTTGGAAGACCCATCTGCGCCCAAGCTTTGACTTCCTGGCTGATGTCTTGAGATGTGGCTCCAATTTACACATAGAATTCTTTCTTCATTATGTCATTTTTGTAAAGTGTACCAGTCTCTCCTGCAACAAAACAACCCCACGATGCTGCCACCCAGTGCTTAATTTGATCCCCCGTTTGGGGGAACGCATTCCCCCAATTCTCAGTTTTTCAGGGTAAAGGATCCGGGAAATATTTAGGAGGATCCGGCAAAGAGTTGATTGGATATAATGGTGTTTAATGAGAGTGTTCCGGCAAATGTTTTGGCCTGTTCCCCGAATACATAACATCAGACGAAAAGTGTTCCTGAAAATACAAATTTACAAATTAAGCACTGCTGCCACCCCCGTATGTGAGAGTTCGGATGGTGTCTCAGGCTCGCAAGATTCCCACTTTTTCCTCTAAACGGTCTCTTTTTTCCCATCAGACCACAGGAAATGTCTCCAAAAATGATAAAGTCGTTATCCCTTTTTTATTTGCAAACTCCAAACTGGCTTTTTCATGTTTCTTTTGGCGTGAGGGCTTCTTCCTGGCAGACTACCCTCTCAGCCCATGTTGGTACTTGTTCCACTGTTGATGATGTCACACTTTTACCAGTTTCAGCATCTTCACCAGGTCTTTTTTTCATTTGTTCTTGGGTTGACATTCACATTTCAGAACACAGCACGTTCATCTCTGGGACACAGAACCCGCCTTCTTTCTGATCTGTATGATGATTGGACATTTCCATCTTTTTTATACTTGCGTATAATTGTTTGAACCAATGAACCTGACACCTTCAGGAGCCAGGTTCTTTAATAATCGTTTTGTCTTTTGAAATTTCAGAAACGATGCAAAAAGTGGACCTTTCTATGGAACCATCCATGCATTTTCACTGGACACTACAAAACTGGTTCAACAGTACAATCATTTTGAACTTTTGCTGACATTTCTCAAGACAGAGGTTAATAATATGATCAGAATTAATATAGTAAATTTTATCTAATTTTATGTGTTTTCTTTTATTAGGAATCAAAAATTAAGACAAAACTCTGCAAAGACATTCGTGATCGCAAAAAGAGTATCTATAGCAGTCTGACCGAGACTGTGACAGAGACAATGCAAGCATGTTACACAAGTGAGTCACTCAACTTTACGTTGTTTTGTTTTATTTTGTATTATACATACCACACCTTTTTTTTTTCAGAAGCCGCAGATATCAGAGGCCCAGGGAGTTTAGAAAACATGAGACGTACAGTTGAGATGCACCTCTTTGATGTAAAGGGCACAATGTTTGATCACGCCAAAGAAGTTGTGTTATACCAGCTGGAAGACCTCATGGCAAGTTTGAGTTGACGTTGGTAGAACTTCTCTATGACTCATTTTCTCACATTAACGGACACATTTGTGATGAAATAGGGGCATGTCCAGAAAGAACTGAGGGACACTCTGTTGGAATCTGTGGAGCTGTCATTCAAATCAGACGACACGTCAATCCCAGGTAAAAACAGACATCCTTCTTTCTATTTTTCATCGTATATACAAACTCTGTAAAATAATTGCCACAATGTTCCTGTTAAAGATTTTGGAACTGAATTTGACTTGGTGAAGAAACACTGTGACAAGTTGACGGGTCAGAATAAGGAAGATTTAACTTGGTCAGTAAAACATGTTACTGGACAGATAGATAGTAATGTTGGGTCGTTGGATATCAATATATAATCTGCTAATACAATGTTTTAATCCAGGCCTGATCTTTTGGATTGATCCATGACTTCAGTGGACGCCGGAGAGACGAACATAACCTGCGATATGATACCAGCAGTTTTAATTGCTTATTTTAAACTTTTATATTTGAATATGGATTTTTTGTTTTTTACCTGTGTGTGCATCACATATATCAGCATATAATGTGGAATGGTGTTTGTCCAATTCTCACAGATGAAATATTTTCTTAATTTTGTAGAATCTTTTTATTCAGTTACATTAGATATTGTACTTTATTTGATTATGGAAAAAGAAACTATAACTCATCGTAGTTTATTACAATGTTAGAGCATTATAGAGGCATATTCATTTCATACATAACAGCACTATATGTAGTCATAGATAGGCAAATACTCATAGCAATGTAATACTTTGATTAGTGTGAAGATAGATAAGTGATACAAAATGAAACACATGCTGCTTTTTTGTTTTTGTCTTTCTTCCAGTTTATATTATTGGATTATAATTACAACACAAGCCTACATCGCTTTTAATTACATATGTGTACTTATATTCATTAGATATTTGACTGATAATACACTTACTATGCAGAAGCCCCTTATGAGAGACCAACAGGCCCGGTTAGAACCATGAGGCCGTCCTTCTGTGGACCCACCACCTGCAGGAGGAGCCATAGGGGCTGGTGCAATGTGATTTGGGCAGGTCCAACAGCTGCCCCCACGAGCCGGCAACGGACAAGTGGAAGAAGATGGATGGATGGATGGACACTTACTATGTCTAAGATTAAGAGGTTACTGATATCGACATCCTCTTCTGCTATGTCTCTAAAGTGTACCCAGTGTTCATGAGGAATGTGATTGAGGGATGTTGTTGTTTTTTTCTTTGTCATATTGGAAGCCTACTTTTTTTTTGTACAAATATGATTCTAGAAGCTCAAACACTGCCCTAAACACTCCCACCAATCCACTCCAATGCATAAACTCACACAATAAAATGCCAGATTCTGTAACAATGGAGTAACGCAGTCGTTTGTTATTTACCAACATTTCTATTCTTTCCTATGTCATATAAGATAAAAAATGACCTCATAATGATTTTTTTTATTTGAAGCCAGAAGGTTCAGAAAATATCAACTGAGAAGCAAATCCTGCGGGTCATCTCTCACAGATACCTGGGTGTAACAACCAGACTAGAAGTTTTCCATTTTGCATTAAAGTTATAAAAAATAATTCATGTTGTCCTTTTGGGCCACGAACAATAGTAACTTTATTACAGAAAGTTGGCAATGAAAGGGTGAAAAATGTCAAAAAGTAGTTTTGTTTTTATATGTATGATAAGAGGAGAGTCCGAATTAAAATAAAAAAAAAATTAAAAATACATTTCCTGTTTTAAGTTTAGTTTAGCTTGCTAAAGTTATGTACACATTTTTTTAAGTTTATGTTTTGGGACGGGCCCACAAAAGTTTTTTGTTTTTTTTCTTTTCCCAAAGACCGTTTACAATGAGATGAGGTAAGAGGAGTCATACAAAAGAAAAGTTTGAATTGCACTTTGCATTATAACCAGTAGATGGCGGAAGAGGACAAGTGATGAGTTACACTCAGAGTTGGGGTTTACGAGCAGTTAGGTTTCCAATAGAGACAGAATCCCTAGATATAGCTTTTACTCTTCATAAATATAAAAATAACAATAATGTGCTTAACAAGTCTATGTTGACAAGTTTCTTCAAAATCTATGTATTCCCTCCATGCACTGTGGTAAATTAGCCTCTATTGTAGTCACAGCTGCCCTGGGGCGGACCCACAAAAGCGAGGTTGCCAATCTGTGCCGTCTGCCCCTCGGCCCTCCACAAACCAATCACTCACACACATAAGTGGGTGACCTGTCTTGCCCAGAGACACAACAACAGTCCGCACACGCTGGAGCCATCTGAGCCAGTGTCGTCCCACATGGCCCAGATAATTGATGGGCTCAATGATAAAAAGAATGATTATAATGTATTGATATATTGGCCTGTAATGTGAAGGGCACTGAGTGGTGTCTATTACATTAAAGTTATCAGTGTTTAGTGGTTCAGGTGTGACTATTGTCAACTTAGTCAGCTAACATGTTTTTAATCAAACCAGTGATCACATCATATAACCTTAACTACAGCAGAGGTGGGAAAACGCTTCCTGTGGCCCATTTAGCATTTTAATCCAGAGTGTAAAGTAATTAAACCAACAATTTGACTTTCAAATGTGATGCATTGATTTTAAAGGCACCAACAACATTGTTCTCACTTACAGGATGTTTTCTGTATATGTAGAAATAATGTAAAAAACAATCTGGAGATTTACCAATCACATTTGACCACACTGTTGAAAGTGTACCAAACTGCAGCTCTCATTTCACATTTGTGTGTAATTGTTTTTGTGTATGACTGAGGGGATCACTTGGACTCTCCTCCACAAACAGAGAGTAAATGCCCTGGCTCTGCTTCCACACAGACGGGGAAGCTGTGCGGATACGGGAACAGACTGGAAAACCAAACATCACCGCTCCGGAGGAAGAGATGGCACCGCACAGACGTCTGAACCACACCCAAATGTCTAAAGTGTAAACGTCCTAGTCCTACACTCAGGTCTTCTCGTGGGACTCACAGGTCTGGTCACATGGTGCATACGCAATTCAAGTTCAATTGTTGATTATTGTAGTAGTGTTAGTTTTGCAGATTCTTTTTAAAATATATTTCAAATCGCTCAAATTCATATGACCATCCATCCATTTTCTTCCACTTGTCCACATTTATACCGCGTATTTCGTACACAAGGCAACTCAAAGCGCCTAGCCAACTATCGGAGACATAGACAATATTTTCTGGGTTTCGTTTGTTGATAACTATTTTATTAGTTCACACACATTACAGTAATATTGAATCCAAATATGATTCACAACTGGCAGACAAAAAGGATATGATAAAAAAAAAGTTCTTCACCAATTCCTCAAACAATATTTTAGATGTAGTTAATCATTGTATTATGAATGAACTCTCATGATGGCTTACACTTGGCTAATATCTCCCCTGTGTGTTTGGTACGGGCACAATAAGACCATTTACATTCACGCATTCACTTTTGATATCACGTATGAAAAAAGCTTTGAGCTGTTCTGTCATCTTCCCTTTGACAAATATCATCTGTGCCGTCTGATCCATGTCAGGTGCACGGAAAGCAGGATTGGCGTCAAACATTCTGACCACAACGATTGTAGAGGACGGGCATGAACAGTTGGAAGTGCACGTACATTGACATTTGCCTTCGAGAAAGTATTGCACTTCACCATAGCACCAATTTTTCAGTTTAATCGTGCACTTGGTTTTGTCAGGGACGTTACTGTTGGCACAATGGTATACTGTGTGACCATTAGTAAAATGATCAAAGGCATTAATCACAGCCTTTTGCTTTAGGAGGTCCTCTACTGCCAAATCAGGGTCATTCAGATTACAAATATTACCAAGTGGAGCATAACAAGTGTCGTGTTACCCATGTACCAAGACTCAGAAGAATTCTCTTCCTCTTATCACAGCCATATTCACCATTGAACTGTTTACTATTTCGAAGTAATGGTCTGGCTACAGCATCAGAGGAGCAAACTAGAGCAAAGACTCTCGAGCGATGAACAGTGCCTTCATCATCTATCCACATGAGTGGAGTTTCAGCTAGATCCTGACATTCATCAATAAAAGGAATTAGAAATGTCATCATGTCAGGATATTCCGTAGTCCTACTGCACCAAAGAGCCGGCACCAGCACATTTTGCTTCCTGATTTGGTGAGGCAGTTCATTGATGGTAAACTGGAGAGGCCAGATCGAGCACTGCTGAAGAGGTGCACCATCACTGTTCCACAACAGGGTTATATCATCATCCGACAACCTTTTATGTCTAATCAAATTCTGATATGCTTCTCCCAACATAATTAATTTCATTTCCACAATTGACAGTTTTGGGAAGCAGTTTTGTGCCGTAACACTTAAGGGTTTCTTTAAGGAGGTCTTTCAAAGAGCTAAACAGAAAAAAACTCCCTCCATTGCATTCTCTTTTGTCAACCATTATCTTGTTAAAAGTACATGAATCATCGTTAGCGTTAGGGAGAATAGATTTGAACACAGTCATTAGGTCCCTCCTGAGCTGCTGCACTAAGTTGATACAAACATCTGGGTGGCCAGGATGCCCTGCTCTTGAGTCACAAGTGTTTGTGGGGAAAGCTCAACGCTCTGTAATGACAAAACACAAATGTAAAATGTAGATAATAATAATGCATTGGTTTTATATAGCACTTTTCTGGACACTCAAAAGCTTTTATATTGCATTATTCATTCACCCCATACTTGGTAGTGGTAAGCTACTAGCCACAGCTGCTGTGGGCTAGACCAGTGTTTCCCAACCGGGGGTACGGGGACCACTGAGCAGGGGGTACCTAGAAATATTTCAGATCTAAAAAGAAGGTGGAAGCTGAAAAAAATAACGTATTTTTGACGATTTGCGGTAAAAGGTTTCAATTTCATAGTGTTTTTGCTTTGTTTTTAACACAATACACGACTAAATACCAATCAATCGCAGTTTAGTGGATCATTTTCTAAATAATTGGCTGCACCTTTGAGTTTAGGGGGTACTTTGAGTAGAAATGAAGGACTCAAGGGGTGCGTGAGACTAAAACGGTTGGGAGCCACTGGGCTACACCAACGAAAGCAGTCGGCCTTTCCTACCACCATATCACTTGCTCACACATTACAATCACCCAGACGTCCTTGTGTTCACAAACGGTCTCCCATCCAACCAACCAGGCCCTACCCTGCTTAGCTTCCGAGATCTGACGGTATCGGATTACAAAAATATATTCACAGACCAATGCTACAACTTTAAAAAAGAGTAAACTATTCTGCAGTTCACTTTTAAGTTTTTTATTTAAATCTTATTTTCCAAAGCATAACATGTTGGAGCAATGAAATAAACAAATGGCACATGAGGAAGTAATTTATTTCCATTGGTGAACAAACCATTACATTGGAGTCCTCTGTAGTCCATTATTTGTGTCCATCATTTCTTCATTATGTTGTCTAGAAAGAGACTTTTCAGACAATGCTCTGAAAAAAGGCTGTGGCAAACACAGTCTCTGGTATTAGCTTAAACATTTCAAGGGCGCTGAGAATGTAAACAATAGATCACAGCAGATTCAAATTAAATACAGGTGACTGCAGACAAAGCACATTTGAAGTAAGTTAGACTATTTACTAATTCAGCTTTTGAGTTTTGTATATGAACAAAGAGGTGTCATAATTACACAAATTAATGTTTATATGCCATGTGTTTTTCGATCTATTTGAGATCAATTAAAAAATGCATAGACCTATTTTGCTGCTTACAGAAGCCAAGAAGCATCAGGTCGTACATTTAACTCATCAATGTCTTGTTAAAATCTATATATTTTTTTAGAAACACATTGTCTTGATGAAAGCTGTTATCTTTACCTTATGTTTCAACGGTGGCACTACCTTTTTCAGTGGGCATTATGACCGTTTTTACTTTGCTTATGTCAGATGTACTTTGTACATATTTTATTTGGTGGTTGCTTCTGCTTGCCCCATCTGCCTATGCACATTTGTTTCTACTTCTTGTACTGGTTATGTATATATGTTTTGGACACATCTTTACATCATGTGATGTTTTTTCTATCACATGACCCCATGTAATCAGGAGCTGTATATATTCAGGTGTGCTTGAGTCACCTTCACTGTCTGAAGAAGGGCTACTTGCCCAAAACGTCACGCTGTGGTGAGCTAATAAAAAAGCTGGTGAGCATTCAGTTGTGCCGATCTGTTGTTATTTTCATTTATGTCAGAGTCAACGCACCAACCACCAACAGCTGGTCACACAATCTACCCCCACATCAGGTCATGTCAGGCGATAGTTCTGGCTATACCTGTTGTACAGATCAACAGCTTTGCATCTTTCTCCTCATCCCTGGGAGGAATATAAAGAGATGCAAATCTTAATTCAAAACTGCACCCACATCAACCCGAGAGTAAATACATGTCCAACTGCTGTCATTCCTGAGTTAAAACAGCCTCGCCTTTATTGTGCTTACAAAAAAAAAAAAACTTCAAACTGTAAATGTGGTCTTCTAACCTTCAAGTAATACCCCAGAGGACATAAAACATTAGACTCTAGTCTCTGGTCTTGTCTAACCAGTTTTACCCACATGCAAGCACTAACAGACAGTCACCCCCCAGTCATAAGTTATTATAACTGTGGCTTTCTGGTAAACGAAACACCCTGAAAAACACACCATAAATCTATTGCTGTTACTAGTTAAAAATGCTGAACTGCTAGTCAGGGATTATTACATATACAATGAACAGTATACACAGGGTTAATTATTTATGTACCTGTCAAAAGTTTTTTATGCACTGGCATTTCTTTATTTTCAACACTATTGACATTGTGTGACCCTCATTGAAGACGTTAAACTATGAATGAACACATGTGATTATGTAGGAAACAAAAAAGCATGAAATTCCAAATTGCCAGCCTTTATTCTTGGCATTTTCTCAATACGCTTCATAAGGTAGTCAGTCCTGTGAACTATTTCTGGTGACTACATTGTGAAGCCTGTTGAGAAAATGTCAATATTGCAAAGCAGTTTTCTAAGCACGTTTGTTTCTATTTTGAAGAATTTATGTCAACTTTTTTTTTGTTTAGAACATAATTCCATGTGTTAATTCATAAATTAATGCCTTCAGTGAGAATCACATTCATTTATGAATTAACACAACACATAAGGTCCTGAAATAAAAGAAAAAAACCATACATACAAAAAAGCGTTACCAAACGTTTGACGGGCACTGAATGAATGAAAAACACTGGGAGCAGAAGGTCATGTTCAGTGTATTAACTTTTGTTGCTTCAATCTTGCTTTAATAAACAAAAAAAAGGACAAACCATTAGCTGTTTGAGCTGGTTCAGTATAGCTTCTTTGGCGTGAACAAAAATCGTATCCTTAACATCTTTGATGTAGTTTTCAATTGTAAGTCTCATTTTGTCTAGGCTGCCTTTGCCACTGAATGCTGCTGCTTCTTAGTGTAATGCTGCTTAGTGTAATGTTCATTATACTAATAACCTTACGTCTGTAACATTCTTGCATGGTTTCTTCCACGGTCTGCGTTAGACTGCAGTAGATCATTTTCTTGCAGTTTAAAACGATTTTAATTTTAAGTCTTCCTGAAGAGATGAAAGAGAAAGTGTTTTAATCTTTGTAAAGGGTTTATAAAGCCGTGACTTTCCATCTTTTGTATAATAATAATAATATTAATAATATTAATCATCATTATCATCTAATCTACAGTATAGTAGCCTCTATCTAACAAGCCTAGGCCTATATATTTTTTATGACTCTTTTTATTACACATTTATTGTACATTTGGACCTAATTTATTTTCAATTAACACATACACTCAATATATGGGAGTTAAAATACAAATATAGACCAAAATGTATTTTTTTAATATATTATTACAGTTATTATTATGATTATTATTATTATTTAGTAAATGAAGGATTAAGTCTCATACGTGTTTTGTTAATCACCTAAATTAAAACTTAAACACATAAAATAATAATGAACGAGAGTCACAGTCTGTTTTCTCCTTGTTGTGACACTTGTGTCCAGTGGGTCGACACCGGATCGCGCTGATGTGCACGTGTGTGCGCCGTTTGTGAAAAAAGACTCCTCCTGAAACTCTTAAGTTTGGGTATTTGTGAAAGAAGAAAAGTGCACATGTCTGCACATGTCTGTTTAATACGAAGTCTTTAGGTTTCGCTTTTTACAGCGGGTTAGCGTATATATTTGAAGATTTGAAGTATTTAAGTATTAATACTTAATTCTACAGTAACCATGTTTACAATAATTAAAAAAATTATCCACAGAACAAATACAGACGTCTACAGTTTGGCTTTTACCTTGAAATGTTCCAATCCATTGTTCCAAACCCCATTTAACCAATTTGTTGGAAACAAAGTTGTCCATAGTACAAAGAACTAGAATCAAAATACATGTTATCACATTATGTTATCATTTAACAGGAAGTCAAAGTGAAATTTAATTGGTACTCTCTACTGGCCGTGGTACTAGCCCTGCCTGCAACCACCCTTTCTCCTCCCTTTGTTGGACTTCCTAGTAAAGCAGAAGGCGCAGACGGGGTTTTGCTGAAGCCACCGCGGTGCAGGTAAGCAACATCTAAATCCGAAAATAAGTATAACGTGGTCGACCTATGTATATGCTTCTAATCGCTTATTGTTATGGTAGGCAAAGCCTTTCTTAGTTTATACAAAAGCTTCATTATTCAAATCACAGATTTACCTACCTTAGTTTGGCTGTTGAATAAGCTTCAATATGCTATAATGATGTGGTTTAGGTCTTTGTCTACATGTAGCCAATAAGTGCTGGATGGACCGACCTTGGTCGCACTATTGCTCTGTCTGAGTTTGAGCCCTTTGACTGTTGTGGGTGCGTCCCATGTTGGTGCGTCCTCGGTCTCCAAATCCCGCCTTTCACTGTACGGTAATGTGTCTTTTTCTCTCAGTGGCTGAGTTTGCGCCATGGATGATTTTGTTCGCATTAAATTGACTGAATGGGGCTTAGCGGATTTGATAGAGAGATTTCGAGGTATGGCAGCACTCACTCACTCACTCACTCACTCACTTATTTACTTATTATCCCACCACTAATAGGCACATTATGTCTTTGGTTCCAGATGAAGACGTTGACAAAGAATGTTTTTTTTGCCTTGAAGATAAAGACATTGATAACTTAATTCTAAAAACAGGACCAAGGGCAAAATTTAAAAAGCGCCTGAGAGAGTTAAAGGTACAGGTTGAGTATGGTTATATATTTATTACATTACATTTTATTACATTTTAGATAAGGGTTGGCTGTCAAGAAGCATTATTTTTGGTGTGTATAGTCAGCAGAGTCAACAAGAAGCTGATTTGGAACAGGTAAGAAAGAAAGCTTGTTTGCCGGATGTAGAAAAGGCCTATAGAAAGTGACTGAGTGCATGATAGTTTGATCTGAAGAACCTTGGTTGGAGAATCCAAAGGAAACACAGCTTCTTGTGGGACCAGGAGCAAATATATAAATAAATACATGTTAATAAATTGTCATACTTTATTTCCAAACAAATGTAGTAATTCAGGAGTGGGTCCCCACTTGGTCCGAGAGGTGGGCGGGGTGTCCCTGGAAATCCAGAGGAGCCAGGGGTTAGGCTGGATGGGAATGCACCTGAGCGGGGTAGGTTAATATAAGGCTAGACATACCCTCTTTCCTGATCACTGCCACCTCTAACGGACCACCGAGTGTCCAAATCGCATAGAATCTCCAGCTCCCACCTGTCACCGTTCTCTGCCCCGACTGCAGCTCTACAAGAACAATAGTTATCAAGTGCATTTACACCAAGTTAACTTCAGTATCTATAAGTGCAGAGAACACCATTTTGGAAAGAATCAGGCACAAGGGGGTGTTAAATCCAACACTATAGGGGGCCCAGTCAATAATCAATCAATTCACAAGCAAGGACCACACCACAACAGAAGGTGCAATTACGAATTTATTAAAAATAATACATTCTGGTTTGAGACTATGCTCTGTCTTTGGCATGTACCCACCTTTTCAGCACCCCGTTCGGAGCAGAAGAATCAACGTTGAAGATAAAGCTGGGAGAGTGGGGTCGACAGTTTCAGACAAACTGAAATCGGGCTTACAGGTAATTAGAAGTGTGGTTAGCCAAAGACAGGAGTGGTTACCAGCAAGGAGCTAAACCTATATTTAAAAAAAGCAATAAAATAGGAACCTCCTTAATCAATAACTCAAAAACAAAGAGCACACAAACGGAGCACAATCAAAGGACAAACAAATGACACAAGTTTGGAGTGAATCTGACACTACGGGGGTAAACACTGGTAAACAATCTATAATTTCCGAGTGGTGTTGCATAGAGTAAAGTCAACTGGACTGGACTTGATTATTTGAGTTGTCCTCAACTCAATCAACTTGGTCTATGACAATTTAAAGCTTCACTGCGACGAATATTTCCTGGATGACTGAGAGCCTGCACAGAGATATATATAATAAAGTCAAATGTTTATTTTTAGGTCTTGCCAACTTCAAGTACAGCATGTAAAAATGGTAAGATAAACGTTTTTTTTAGTCTAGTTTAAAGTTTAAAACCTAAACAAAGTTTTTTATGATTTATTTGTGTCAGCACATGTTTTAAAAAGGAAGCTGGATCTACAGCCTAAGAAGGACAGCCCTGCAAAAATAAAAAGACAAAGTGACATTACACCAGGATCGTTTCATGGTAAGGTTGATTTGCACCCTACAATAGTCCTATAGTTTAATAATCCATGTCTTTTATTCTTGGACAGATGAATTCATACTGAATAAAGTGAAAGGCATCATGGGAGGAGTTCACGACAGATTGAGTAGTGATAACAACAACAGTAAACTCAATGCTTTTATAAGGTAAGTTCACTTAATACATGGTTATCCTTCATTTCTGTTGTATTGTAGTATTTTCCTTGAAAAAAAGGCTCCCGCACACTGTCTCACTCTTTAACTTGGCTTTTATTGTAGCAACGTTTCGGTCACTCTGACCTTCATCAAACTTGAAGACAGCCCCTTCCGCTTGGTCATTTATAGCTCAGGGACTGCCCCCAACAAGCAATATCCAATCAGAATATAATTACAACATTATGTGGGTTATTTTAAAACTAAGAATTTCAAGTGCTGACATTTCTAGATGTTAGAAATAATTTTAAAAGGTTTCACGGTGCGATCGAACATGCAAATGTTGTAAATAAACAATTACAACATTACACTCAACAACAGTTCGTCATTAAGTCCCTTAGGACTCAGAGTTTTCAATGTAGAGATCCAGAAGGCCTCGCGTCTCTTCAGAATGAGATTGTGGACGCCTCCTCTAGGCGGGACCGACACCTGCTCTATCCCAGTAAAGCGAAGAGATGACACGTCATGTTTAAGTTCGTTAAAATGTATTGCGACTGGAGAGTCAGTGTCTTGACGTCTGATGGCGCTTTTGTGCTCACTTATGCGTATTTTTAATTTCCGTTAAAAGTTTTTCCCACATAAGCAAGCCCACACGGGCAGCGCAACATGTAAACCACAGGGATGCACACGTGCGGATGGGATACTTTTTTTCCTGTGGATGGGTGATAAAAGTGAGAAGTTTTCATGGTGTTATGGCACTGAGCGCAGTTGCCACATCTATAGTTCCCGTTCGGTATTGGCGTAAGGAGGGTCTGCGAGTCTTTTAAGTTACGGCCTCTTCTGTGCGTAAACAAGGGCGGGTGCGCAAACATTCCGGACAACTCTGGATCAGTCTTTCGTATGTGCCAATAATTTTGAAAAATGTGTTTAATTCTGTGACTCTGGGGGATATAAACCGTGTTGAAAATGGTTGAAAACGAGGAAGCATATGACGCTGCGCTGTCCCAACAAAGAGAAGTCTTACTCAGAAAAACTATCAGTACAGAGAGACAATTTTCAACCATTTTCAACACGGGGCAGGAGCTCGCCGAACGCGCAGACCCTCCTTACGCCAAATTAAAAATACGCATAAGTGGGCACAAAAGCGCCATCAGACGTCAAGACACTGACTCTCCAGTCGCAATACATTTTAACGAACTTAAACATGACGTGTCATCTCTTCGCTTTACTGGGATAGAGCAGGTGCCGGTCCCGCCTAGAGGAGGCGTCCACAATCTCATTCTGAAGAGACGCGAGGCCTTCTGGATCTCTACATTGAAAACTCTGAGTCCTAAGGGACTTAATGACGAACTGTTGTTGAGTGTAATGTTGTATTTGTGCCGCGGCATGTTCGATCGCACCGTGAAACCTTTTAAAATTATTTCTAACATCTAGAAATGTCAGATCTTGAAATTCCTAGTTTTAAAATAACCTGCATAATGTTGTAATTATTGTGGAAGTGTATTGCCTAATTATATGTGCCGTAAAGGCATGATTTTTTGTGTGATATTGGTGATTATTGGATGCTATGATCAGGTACTATAAATGATTGTTCCTGATTGGATATTGCTTGTTGGGGGCAGTCCCTGAGCTATAAACGATCAAGCGGAAGGGGCTGTCTTCAAGTTTGATGAAGGTCAGAGTGACCGAAACGTTGCTGCAATAAAAGCCAAGTTAAAGAGTGAGACAGTGTGCGGGAGCCTTTTTTTCCAAGTTAAGTACTTTATTCTTCCACGCACCTGTTGCCTACTCAGGTGGGCAGAGCTTCCACTTGTATTGCAGTATTTTCCCCAAACACTTATCTTACTGCATGCTCAACAAAATAAAAAAGGAGATATAAAATAAGAAAGAGAATTCATGCAAAAGAGTCTTTATTGCCAGATTATCATAACGGTGAAAAGCGTAAACCCGAACATATCCAAGCACCCAACAAACTGGATATGTCCTGGAGGTTTAAACAATTACAAGCATTGT
The DNA here is from genome assembly GCA_021464625.1 of Proterorhinus semilunaris. Classification (NCBI taxonomy): domain Eukaryota; kingdom Metazoa; phylum Chordata; class Actinopteri; order Gobiiformes; family Gobiidae; genus Proterorhinus; species Proterorhinus semilunaris. The sequence goes on along the minus strand of CM038352.1, from coordinate 20,388,870 downwards.
TCACAAAATAACTAATTGCCATTAATCCCGTGTACACATTTCTATCATGTCCAAGGCCTCCTCCTCTGTACCTGCTCCCTCATCTTACTCAAACTTTAACTTGACTACAGTACAGTACAGACTACTATTTGCTCAAAAAAAAAAACACTGCAATCCCCAAAACAGCCTAGTCCCTCCTCCTGTACTCTAAGGACCCCTTTACTCCATCTGACCCTGTTCTGGAGTTGCAGCTACTGTTTGGCTCACGTATAAGCTACTGACATAACTCCTCAACTCATCAACTGTTTTACCAACTTGATTTGGAGCACTCACATAGAAAATACAGACTTTGATTGTATTGACGATTTCAGCATAAACGAATGTAACGATGTAACCAAACTTACTGCTGACAGTCACACATAACATTTATCCAGCTTTCCAAATATGACTGAATGAATACCTGTATCAAATTCATTTTTTTCCAGAAACAAAATTTGGGACTTGCAGACAGACAAAAAGGAGCTGGTTGGAGTTTTTGGTAAAACTGGGGCAGGAAAAAGCTCTTTGATTAATGCTATTGTTCAGGAGAAGGATCTTTTGCCCACTGGAGAACTCCAGGCATGCACCACCGTCATGATCAAAGTGGAGGCAAACACACTGAGCCAAAAGTATGAAGCCGAGATTGAGTTTATCTCAAAAGAGGTAAAATATGCTGATATTTTATGTATACGAGTTGTTTCCCTCTTCAGTCTACCCCAGCTGTGGCTGTGGTTACAATAGTAGTAGTAGGCTTGTAAAACGTAATACAAGTGTAAATTATTATTATTAATAATAATATTATTATTATTATTGTTATATTTATTCGGACAAGCATCACAATAGTGTGATCAGATCTGTGATTTGTTTTAAAGATTCAGTAAACATTTAAAATTATAAGTAAGTGCTTTATTTGTCATTTGTCAACAAAAATGCGTTCAGATGTTGGGTTTAGTCCTGACTCCTGAGCTGCTGAGACTGAGCGCTTGGGCCAACCTGACCAGAATGTTTTTGGAGGTCGGGGAAACAGATCACCCGGAGGAAACCTGACTGGCTGCCTTCAGTCTCCACTGATCCTCTGAAACGGTGCAACACCTCCTGGGTTTGTCCACGTTTCAGAGCGTGGTGTCCCGCACTGGTCAGCGCCTTACTCTTCCTCCTGCACAGCTCCTTCCGCTCCACAACAGTCTTTCTCCATCTTCTGGGAAGGGCGTAGCCGACGAATATAATCTGATTTATTCTCCAGTCAATGAATATTAGCAATAACAATAGTAGGGCTAGAATATTTGTGTGGCTTAGCTGCGAGTCTTGCCCAGATGTTTCCTATTGCGCCTCTTGTGTTGCCTCCACTGTGCTGCAGGTGTGGGGGCCTTTGGTGCCTCTTCAGCGTTTCAGAAGAAATGTGTAGGTGTCAAATGTCTTCAGCTCATAAGATAGCTGTTTGTTTACTTTTAAAAACCTGGGTCATTCATGGCTTGTATGGACTTTCTGCAGTAAAAATCCACTGTACCTCACAAAAACATAGTATCCAATAAAACAATGTGGAACAGAAACCACAAATGCAGTTTGCAGAAAAAAGCGCTGCCATACCGAGAGAGAGGGAGCATCCTCACTTGAGAGAAATTTTGAATCATGAACCATTAAACTAATACAGGAATCACATGTGTTTCTGAACATGTTTGTAAATGTTCAGACTACAGGGTTAGCAACTTGAACACGTAAAACCTTATGGAGACAGGCATTTTTGTTTTGTTTTCAGAGAACTTCATATTCACCTAAATAGTTGCAGTATTTGCTATTTCCTAATTGTGACAATTAAAACTGTGATTTTGATTCATTTGCATTTCATTGTGCTGCCCTTGTTTGTGTGTTGAGTGCATGTCTATGTTGATATTAATACATATCTTTTAGGATTGGAAAGATGAGCTGTGGTCTGTGAAAAATCTTTTTGGGAATGAAGAAATGGAAGATGAAGAAAATACTGATGATATTCCAGGAGAAGAAAAAGATGACGATGACGAAGATGATGATAATATAGAAAAGATGAGCGCTCTATATGGCGATGAGTGGAGAGAAAAATCTCCTGAAAACCTCATGGAGGCTAAATATTTTAAAGAAATTCCTGAATTTCTTCAGTCCCGAAGAAAGACTATAGAAGGGAAATCTGTAAGTAATTAAGTCTAAATCAGTGGTTCTGAAACTTTTCACACCAAGTATAATATTTGACCTTCCAAGTGCCACCAGGCCCAGATCAAGGTTAAATCAGGACTAAAGCGAGTCTAAGTGGGGTCCAACATAAACCTATATTGGAATAAAATGTGTCTTAACCAGAAAAAACACCCATAAATGCATTACTAAGGCATGCATTTAATTATCACCAATCAAAATGAATAGTCTTAAATTTCAGATGAGTATCAACTGAAGAGGCACGTACCACAGTTTGAGAACCACTGGTCTAAATACTGGTGTGCATACAGTACAACTGTGTTCATTCATTGATAAATTATTTCAGGCCAAAGAGCTCTCTGCAAAAGTTCTCAAATACACCAGAACCGATGTGGGAAACAATGGGAGGTGTTTCTGGCCCCTGGTGAAGTGTGTGACTGTACGAGTGCCAAACAAGGACCTTCTTAAACACGTCACTTTAGTGGATCTTCCTGGAAACGGAGACCGTAACAAGAGCAGGGATCAGATGTGGAAAAAGGTTGTTTTTTTTCTCTTAGATGGTGAAGTTATTAAATAATTCCTCATTTAATTAGTGCTAAGCAAATGTGTTTTAGGTTGTTTCCGATTGCTCCACTGTGTGGATTGTGTCTGAAATGATTCGAGCAGCTGCAGAGAGAGATGCCTGGGACATCCTGACGAGCACTTGTGGCCTCATGGGGAATGGTGGTGAATGCCAAAAGATTTGTTTCATCTGCACTAAGTCTGACTGTGTTGCTGAAGATGGCTCGTGAGTGTTTTTTAGTTGTCTACACAGTAATACATTTTTACAAATATACAAAAATAGTGATAAAGAAAATGTTTTCACTGGCATGATGTTTGTTATAACAGCTTATTGATACTTTGATGGCTCTGACTAAATCAGCCTGACTTATTGTTCTTTTTATTAACACCAACTGTTCTGTTATTTAAGTGCAAGGGATGTTTCACGGAACATTTTGAGAAACAACTCAAAAGCCAAAGACCTTGTGAGGAAAGAGTTCAACAAACTTAAACGAGTCAAGGTGAGTTTACTGCCCCCCCACCCCCCCAGTATGTGGGGTATTCTATTACAAAACCTTGCAACTGACAGTTTGATAAATGTATTCTGTAGAAACAATTCAAAGATGAGTGCTTTGAAGTATTTACTGTGAGCTCGAAGGAGTTTTTAAAATCAAACCCAAAATGTCTTCAACGTGATGAAACTGGTGAGTACAAATACTAATGCGTATTCTTACCCTGTACTTTTGGTGCCCACATTGCCCTGTATCTTGTTTTGTCATCTACTAAGATCTGTCTGTATAATGCATTCTGTTACAGAAATACCCAAACTTCAAGAACTCCTTCAACATCTAAATGACCAGCATGATCTAACTCTGAACTATGTGTCCGGAGCCTTTGGGATTCTGTCACTGATTCAAGGAGCAAAACAGAGAAATGTGGTACATATGTGGCCCTCTCAGTTATCATTATATATGTTGAATATAGTATCCGATTATCTCACAGGAGCATTTGTATGATGCATTTGCTTTCAGGAGCGTGATCAATCTGTGGTGGTTTGTGAAAATCTGAAGGAAATCATTGAGCGCGAGTTTCAAAAAGTCAAAGAGGCCATGGAAGACGTGCATGTAGAGTTTGACAAATGCCTGTGCACCGGTGTGGAGCAGTCTAAGAATACATGTGAAGTGGCCCTGAAAAAGATACTTTACCCCGTAAGAACAAAATCAACATTTAGTGTTTCAATGCTTACTTGATCTTTTTTCCTCTTATTTCAAAGCGAGCTAAAGGTGGTCGTCGTCGTGGCGGTGGTTTTCACAGACAGCTGAAATGCGTTTTACAAAACAAAGGCGTTCACAAAACAAAGAAGAAACAAATCAACCTCAACAACGCAATATCAAACTGTCTGACTGACAGCATTGATGAAGAATTCAGGAAAACCTTTCCGTAAGTGTTCACAAATCGGAAAACCATTATGTGTTTACATATGTTATTTAATGTGAATAATGGTCAAAGTTTTGTCTTTTGAAATTTCAGAAACGATGCAAAAAGTGGACCTTTCTATGGAACCATCCATGCATTTTCACTGGACACTACAAAACTGGTTAAACAGTACAAGCATTTTGAACTTCTGCTGACATTTCTCAAGACAGAGGTTAATAATATGATCAGAATTGATACAGTATATTTGATCAACTTTTACGTGTTTTCTTTTATTAGGAATCAAAAATTAAGACAAAACTCTGCAAAGACATTCGTGATCGCAAAAAGAGTATCTATAGCAGTCTGACCGAGACTGTGACAGAGACAATGCAAGCATGTTACACAAGTGAGTCACGCAACTTTACGTTGTTTTGTTTTGCATTACTGTCGCAGTTGAACAATCCAAACCAAGAGAGGCCGCAGTAATTGGTCTAGAGCCAGATTTATTGATGACAGTAACCAGAAGTTCAAACAGGCAATTCAGAGGCAGTCAGTAGAGGCATTGTAATGTGCATTCATCAACTCCCACGTCCTCTTTTTTTTATGTCAAAGTCTACAGATTGTATTTATATGCTATATGATGTCTTGATGTTTGGTGCCACTACTGAGATAGTCATATTCTACTCATACATGCAAGGAACAAAGCGTTATACATCTTATCCCATCAGTTCATGACGCATGGCCTAATTCTCTTTAGCTTACAAGAAGACATATTGTTACAATAAAACATATTAACTAATTAAAGTAATTCTCCATTTTTCTATTGTAACAGGAGGGAAGGCAGGGGTCGTACTTTACCACTCTGCTAATCAGAGGGTGTGACACGGGGAGACTGGGGTTGTGCATTCATGGGGTACACCAATGTAGGAAACTACTCTACCTGGTTAAACTACAATACCACACCTTTTTTTTCTCAGAAGCCGCAGATATCAGAGGCCCAGGCAGTTTAGAAAAGATGAGACGTACAGTTGAGATGCACCTCATTGATGTAAAGGGCACAATGTTTGATCACGCCAAAGAAGTTGTGTTATACCAGCTGGAAGACCTCATGGCAAGTTTGAGTTGACATTGGTAGAACTTCTCTATGACTCATTTTCTCACATTAACGGACACATTTGTGATGAAATAGGGGCATGTCCAGAAAGAACTGAGGGACACTCTGTTGGAATCTGTGGAGCTGTCATTCAAATCAGACAACACGTCAATCCCAGGTAAAAACAGACATCCTTCTTTCTATTTTTCATCGTATATATAAACTCTGTAAAATAATTGCCACAATGTTCCTGTTAAAGATTTTGGAACTGAATTTGACTTGGTGAAGAAACACCGTGACAAGTTGACGGGTCAGAATAAAGAAGATTTATCTTGGTCGGTAAAACATGTTACTGGACAGATACAGTGGGAATTTCTCACATTTCTGCCTAAATTGGTCACTGAATGTGGTCTGAACTTCATCAAAATCATTTATCGTATTCGTACTGGCCATAACATGTAAACATTCACAGGAGAGTGTGGAATAAGTAAGTACACCGCCTGAATATTGCTGAATTACAGCAGTTTTGTAAAGAGGAATGATCCGAGATTCATCCTGATCGTTGTGAGCGTCTAATCTGCAACTACAGAAAAGTAGTTATTGCTGCAAAAGAAGAGTCAGCCAGCTATTTAATACAAGGGTTCACTCACTTATTCCACGCCTTTATGAATGTCTCAGGTTTTTCTGCAAAATATCTTGATAAACTTTTCTAGTGATCATATCACGTTGTCCAGGTGCCGAGGCAGAAAAACAGCCCCACACCATGATTCTCCTGCTCCATATTTCCCATTGAGGAGAGGGTTTTGATGTTGGTGTGCTGTTCCATTTTTTTTCCACACATGACATTGTGTGTTCCTCCCAAACTAATCATCTTTGGTTTGCGAAAGAGCACTTGGATGCTCCACAGCACTACTGGAAAAATATAATGTAGACTGATTAACTCAAAGTTCAATTTTTTGAGCGGAACACAGAGTCATGTGTGGAGGACAAATGGAACAGAACATCATCCTCATTGTGAAGTATCATGAGAATCATGGTGTGGGGCTGTTTCATTGCCTCAGGGCCTGGACAACGTGATATGATCAATAGAACAATTAATTCACAAGTTTATCAAGATATTTTGCAGAAAGACCTGAGACATTCATAAAGGTGTGGAATAAGTAAGTGAACCCCTGTATTAAATAGCTGGCTGATCCTTCTTTTGCAGCAAGGACTGCTTTTCTGTAGTTGCAGGTGAGAGGTTCACAACAATGGCCACTGGCTGCTCTGCTTTGCGACGACGACACTGGTGGCCGCCATTGCTGTAGTACCGCCATATAGCCGCTAGACCCCCATTGGAATCCACTGCACTTTGTGACAGTGGATTCACTGACACTGACAATCCACTGACATTTTTTTTTTTTTTTACGCTGGGTTAGACACAATCAGAAACACCGAGCTGGTTATCATAGGATACATTTTTGAAATCTCGTACTTAATGAGGGTCGGCATTGGAGCTGCGCGAGCTACACGTCACGCAAGGGCCGAGTCTACAGTGAAGATCCCACACTTTGTCAGAGTTGGGGAGGAGGAGTCTGTAAATCCACCATGATTTCCCCCTCGAACGTGGTCATTGTAGTAAACGGGGAGGAGTGAGTAATGACGGTCTATTAATAATATGTCTATGGTTCAACGATCAGGATGAATCTTGGACCATTCCTCTTACTCACTTATTCCACGCTTCCCTGTGAGTGTTTACATGTTATGGCCAATAGAAATATGATAAAATGTAAATGTTTGGATGGTATTAGTTTAAGCAGACACTGTTTAATCATTCTTGTGATTTTGATGAAGATCTGACCACATTTTATGACCAATTTAGGCAGAAATATGAGAAATTCCAAAAGGTGTACTTACTTTTTCTTCCCACTGTAGATGGTAATGTTGAATTGTTGGATATCAATATACAATCTGCTAATGCAATATTTTAATCCAGGCCTGATCTTCTGGATTAATCCATGACTTCAGTGGACACGGGGGAGACCTGCCCAAATAGGTTGCGTTCACGTTATAGAATTCTATTTCAGTTGGAGGGCAGGTGTCAATACAACTCTATGGGAGAGAAACAGTTTTTGAAAGAAATTTCCAAAAAGAAAATGTCCAAATGTTTTCTCTGATCATCATTTGACAGTGATTGGATTCACAAACCTGACATGTGAATTTTATGGCTGAAAGTCCTTTCTACTGGCCAACATCAAGCACATTTTATTGAATATTGTCTCCACTTCTGTACGCCTTTGTGAAGAAATAATTAGACCTATGTTCATATCTGCTGGAAGATATGACTTTGAACTTTGTGACAGCTTTTGTTTCATCTGAATTGGCCTCAGGAATTACAGAGAAATTAGCAATGATTTAAGACTAGAAATCAGCATTTTGAGCGTTACTACGGTTACAGCCATGGCATTTTCAGTTGTCCTCCACCTCAATTTTAAACTATAGGCTCTTTATAATGTTATGATGTCACGTGAACGCTACCTATTAACCAGATCATCGGTCAACAGTGAGCTCTAGGTCAATTTTTGACCTAGATTTATTTTATTTATTTTTTATTTTTTTACCTGTGTGTGTGTGTGTGTGTGTGTGTGTGTGTGTGTGTGTGTGTGTGTGTGTGTGTGTGTGTGTGTGTGTGTGTGTGTGTGTATATGGTTTATGGAGCCAATTGACCTGACTACTCACCAGCACTACGAGAACCTAAGGGGATTAGCAGGACTATGCTACGGTCCTCATAAACCAAGATTTTGTATTTTAATTTTTAGCATATAAAGAGCATAATTTCATTGTTTTTCTGAAGTCCTTTTAATGCTCAATGATAATATATCATGCACATATCAAGTTTTTTTAAATTCTTAGCTTTTAAAGACCATAAATTGAAAGTTTATTTGACGTCCATATAATACCCCAACCTGACTTCTTGTGTATGGAGTGTATGATGTGCTCCCCCTACCCTACTCTGGCGGTATTGAAGGCTCCATTGTGATTGGTTCTTTATGGGGACACGTGCGGGATATGTGTCCGGGCATGTTGAGTGATTTCGGAAGACATCTAATGGTAATGCGAAGAAGAAGGACCAAGAGAAAGTTCACTCCAAAGAAGACAAGAAAATATATTGGTAAGTATCTAGTCCTTGTTAAATATACGTTATCAAGTATTTTCTGAATGGAACTTAGCCCCGGCCTGGAGGATTTATCCCCGGGCTGGATGATATGGGGACCGGGCTATTGGGTTTTGGAGCTGGCTGTGGAACTTAGCCCCAGCCTTGGTGAGTTTTCCCCGGCCTGGATGAGTTGGGGGGTGTAGTCCGAGGAGGGGTGCTTAAGAGTGGGTCCGAGATGTGGGCTGTGTGTCCCCGGAGGTCCAGAGGAGCCAGGGGGGCGAGTGTGTGCACGTAGGCCGGGGTAGGAGTGCCCTGAGCCGGGTAGTGTAAGTGGAGTAGAGGGTGGGTCATTGTGGTGGATGTCGGTGCGGGGCTGGTAGCTTTAGGAGCCGGCTGGGGATCTTAGCCCCAGCCTTGGTGAGTTTTCCCAGGCCTGGTGGCTTTAGGAGCGGGCTGATTGAATTGAATCCCCCTTTTGTTTTTAGATGAAATTCCCATCAGTGCAGATGAGGCCGAAGAGGAGAGTCACAGTGACTCGGGGGACTCTGCTGAGAAACAAGCGGCAACTGTGGTTATAGATGATGACCCGATCGACATAGCTGATGGAGATACCTCTGATTTTGAAGGCAAGTTCTTCTGTTTACTCTTGTAGTAGTCTTGCTCTGACTTATTCACATTGTTTTGTTTAAATTAATTCCTAATTTTCCTTTTCAGAGGCAGCACAGAGGCCTGCAAAGCAACCTGGACCAAAACGCAGAGTGACAAAAAGAGCATGGTCAAAGACTGAAGAAGCAGCTGTAATGCGGCATTTTAAAAAACACATCAAGAGAGGAAAACTGGCCACAAAAAATGAAGTAACTCAGTGTAAGCAAGCAGAAATGGCCTTAAGTCAGAGAACACTGCAGAATATAAGAGACTTTGTGAGAAATCGTGGACTAGCACATAAAAGACAACTAAAGGTAAAAGATGGATAAGCATGGAGTGTATGTATGAAGAACATTAAAACTTTTCCAGCCTCTAATTGTGGTTCATCCATCCATCCATTTTCTCCCACTTGTCCGTTGCCGGGTCGTGGAGGCAGCCGTTGGAGCTGCCCAAATCACATAGCACCAGTCCCCTATGGCTCCTCCTGCAGGTGGTGGGTCCACGGAAGGACGGCCTCATGGTTCCAAACGGGCCTGTTGGTCTCTCATAGGGGAATTGTGGTTCAGTTATGTTTAAAGTCCTCATAATTCATCTTTGGTCCTCATGAACCACCTTCTGGTCGGTGGCTGTGTATAGACAACCGTAGCTGATACAAGGATGTTAAATAGACCTAAATTTTTTTCAGATTTTTTACAGTTAGTCTATCCAGAGCTTATCTCTCTAGGACCTTGGGAAACCATAGTCCTCTTAAACCACACCAGGGTTGGTTTTTCCAAAAGGTCAACATAAACCATAAAACCACGTATGTGTGTGTGTGTGTGTGTGTGTGTGTGTGTGTGTGTGTGTGTGTGTGTGTGTGTGTGTGCATCACATATATCAGCATATAATGTAGAATATTTTTTGTCCGATTCTCACAAATGAAATATGTTCTTAATATTGTAGAATGTTTTCTTATTCATTCACATTAGATACTGTACTTTATTTGATTATGGGAAAATAAACTACAAACTTGTGCACAGGGCCCCACATTGTTTACCTCGCCTCCTATATGGTGAGAAATTGTTATTTTTGAAATGTTTGACTGATAATACACTTGGTTTACGATTAGGAGGTTACTGATATCGACATCCTATAAAGTTTACCCAGTGCTAATGATGGATGTGATTGAGGAATGTTATTTTTTTTTCTTTGTCATATTGAAAGCTAATACTGCCTAGACACTTCAACCAATCCACTCCGATGCATAAACTCGCACAATAAAGTGCAAGATTATGTAACAATGGAGTAATCCAGTCGTTTGTTATTTATGACAGTTTACCAACATTTCTATTCATTTCTATGTTATATAAGTTAAAAAAAAGTGACCTCTTGTTTAAAAATGTGTTCAGGTTCAGAAAATATGCAGAAGTTTGAAATAAAATGTTCAATCCCTTTTATAATAGCTTTTCAAATCACAATTTGAAAAATAGTGATTTCAATGGAGGTGTTTTACTAAGATTATTGCTACATAAACACATTTTAACTGAGAAACAAATCCTGCGGGTCATCTCTCAGACACTGGGCTGTAACAACCAGACCAGAAGAATATAAAAAAATATATTTTTAGTAACTTTATCACAGAAAGTTGGCAATGTCAAAAAGTATTTGTTTTTATCTGTATGATAAGAGGAGAACCCGATTTTCAATTGGTAAAGTTATTATTATTATTTTTTTTATCCTTTATTGAGTTTCGTTATAGCTTGCTAAAGTTTTTGTGTAAAGGGCCCACAAGTTTGTTTTTTTTTACAATAAAATAAAAATCTTAATTACATGAAATTATTTTAGTTCGCCAAAAAAATAAATCCATTCAATTGTCATGAAAAGTGTAGGAGAAAATAATGCTGATAATATCAAAGAGCTCTAAAATGTGCTTGAGTGTGATGCAGGGTTAATCACATGGTTTCCTCTAACTTGTGATTAAGTTAGAGGAAACATAATCAACTTAAGTTGGAACAACGATTGTTTAAAGGAACAATTGTTTGAATGGCACTTTGCTTTATAACCAGTAGATGGCGCAAGAGGACAAGTGATGAGTTACACTCAGAGTTGGGGTTTACGAGCAGTTTGGTTTCCAATAGAGACAGAATCCCTTGATATAGTTTTTACTCTTCATAATTATACAAAAAAATTACGATAATATGCTTAACAAGTCTATTTTGACAAGTTTCTTCAAAATCTATGTATTCCCTCCGTGCTCTGTGGTAAATTAGCCTCTATTGTAGTCACAGCTGCCCTGGGGTAGACCCACAAAAGCGAGGTTGCCAATCTGCGCCGTCTGCCCCTCGGCCCTCCACAAACCAATCACTCACACACATAAGTGGGCGACCTGTCTTGCCCAGGGACACAACAACAGTCCGCACACGCTGGAGCCATCTGAGCCAGTGTCGTCCCACATGGCCCAGCTAATTGATAGGCTCAATGATAAAAAGAATGATTATAATGTATTGATATATTGGCCTGTAATGTGAAGGGCACTGAGTGGTGTCTATTACATTAAGTTATCAGTGTTTAGTGGTTCAGGTGTGACTATTGTCAACTTAGTCAGCTAACATGTTTTTACTCAAACCAGTGATCACATCATATAACCTTAACTACAGCAGAGGTGGGAAAACGCTTCCTGTGGCCCATTTAGCATTTTAATCCAGAGTGTAAAGTAATTAAACCAACAATTTGACTTTCAAATGTGATGCATTGATTTTAACAACACTAACAACATTGTTCTCACTTACAGGATGTTTTATGTAAAAACAATGTAAAAAACAATCTGGAGATTTACCAATCACATTTGGTCACTTTGTTTGGTCATCATTTATCACTTTTATATAAAATTTTATTTGGTTTTCATCTGATAAAAATGCTATAGCAGCTACAACACTGATGCCACACTGTTGAAAGTGTACCAAACTTCCAGCTCTCATTTCACATTTGTGTGTAATTGTTTTTGTTTATGACTGAGGGGATCACTTGGACTCTCCTCCACAAACAGAGAGTAAATGCCCTGGCTCTGCTTCCACACAGACGGGGAAGCTGTGCGGATACGGGAACAGACTGGAAAACCAAACATCACCGCTCCGGAGGAAGAGATGGCACCGCGCAGACGTCTGAACCACACCCAAATGTCTAAAGTGTAAACGTCCTAGTCCTACACTCAGGTCTTCTCGTGGGACTCACAGGTCTGGTCACATGGTGCATACGCAATTCAAGTTCAACTGTTGATGTAGTATTAGCTTCTGATTTAGTCCTTTTTGGTTCAATGTGGACCATTTAGTTAAAGATACTTCTTGGAAAGCTAGATATTGTGTGGTGCAATAGCTCAAGAGGAATTTAGGAACTGACATATGGTGAAGAGACTCAAGAAAACTGCCAAAAATGCTAAAATGCTGAATGTATTGCTAAAGCCAAGAGAGGGACGTTGCAGGTGGAGGCACTTTTAACAGCTGGCAGAGCATCCTGCAGGCTCTGGTCAGGTGTGTGGTTGTAGGTGGGAGGAGTCGTAAAGCTGATAACCCCATGAGACCGTTCCAATGACCCCACTGCACCACATGATTCAACAAAAACAGGCCTGGAAAGAATTTAGAAATACGTGCACAATTTGGAAGTAACTAGCGGTGCACTCACACTACGCTTCACAAACAATCTGTGATTTAGGGACTCTCTGTTCAAGTGTGAGAGCACTCGTCAATAAATCTACTGCTTATTCAGAATGCAGATTTGATCTGAGGATATTGTTGCATCAAAACAGCTGCATGCTGAGCCATAGTTAGTCATATGGGCCGCTGACATGAACAGGAAACCAATCACTCTTAATCAGAAGTTGCAATTAAAAACACCACTTCTTCTTAACATGTCCTTTTCTTTTGGGTTATGGGATGATGATTGTAATGAGCCAGTCTCATCGAGCCAATTGAGATTAAACCCACAACCTCCATGCTGAGATTATAGTATAGGATAATGACCATCTGTTCAAGTGCAGGCCAAAAAACTTGGTGAATTTTACAATCCCAATATAGACAAACATTCAACACTTATTTACCTTCATTATTATTATCATCATTATTTATTGTTACGACTGTCAGTGTTTTGGTATTTGATTATAATGAATGTATTTGGCTGAAACCTGCTACTCATATTGTTTTGATGGTTCTTGCCTGAAGAGAAAAGCAATGGTGTAGTTTTGCTGCTCTCTGGTGATGTCCTCTTCTTGGCCCCATCTCTCATTTGGATCTGTCACTGGCGTCCTGCAGGGTCAGGTGTTGGGTCACGTCACTTTGGTGACAAGTGTCTCTTGGTGTCTCCATTTCTCCAGAGACACATGTATGTAGCATGTATACAACACATGTGCTCAAACACAAGCACAGGTCAGTGCTAGTCAAAAGAGATATGCGAAAGCAAAGGTGTAGAAAAGTAGAAAAGCTATTTTCTTAATTCAAATACAGATTATGTTATGCCTTTTCCATCTTCATTTCAGTTCATTTGACAAATGAGATCATATTTGTTTGGTTGTTTATGTTTTGTAACAACTGTTGGGTTTTATTTCATTTATGGGAAATTTCAATGTGGTCTATGTCTCTAAAATGTAAATAATTGTGTACGTATGTATATTTTGCTGTGGTTTTACCTGTTTGCTTCGTTTAGATGGGCCAACACACGTCCATTTTTATTACTTGTCTTGTGCACGGACATGTATAATAACTCTTTTAACTTTTATAAATCTTTCAAACAGATATCATATGACATTTTTGCACCATGTACCCTGTCACGTGACCCATGTATTCAAGTGCTATGTGTATATACGAAACGTCTCTGTGGTGAGCATATAAAAAAGCTGGTGAGCGTATGCACCATGCCAATGCCTTTGCAAGGGTCTGTGCTTTTAGTTTTTCATACCGATGCACATTCATATTGCTATTACTTTATTCTATGAAAGCCCAAAATGCTCCATGCTAGACGTATAATAACATGCAGCTCTATGCTCCACACAAACATGCAGCTCTCAAACACACGAGGAGACATTTCAGTCGGCTCTGTGGACAGGATTATCACAGCATCTGACCACTGACCCCGCACAGGTCATGTGTGAGGCACAAGTGCGTCTGTGGCCCCACTAACAGCGGAATGTCTGTCGTCCCAGGAATCTGCAGCACAACACCATCCTAAAATGGCAACTTACTGCACTCAGATCAGCAAAGCCCACTATTGGGGAAAAGGGCACGCTGGTTGCTGTCACACAGGATTTCAATCATTTAAATAGTCCATAGACAAGCAATATACACATCATAAGCAATATTAAATGGACCATAGTTTAAGCAGTCATTGTTTGTAAACAAATAGAAACAGGGTTAAAGGAGCAACATATTGGATAGTTTCGGATTGACGCCGGCTTCTTCTATTCTATTGCATCATGTGTAGATGGCACATTCAAACAACTTCTGCAGGTGAAGCAGATTGGGCCACAGTAAGAATCAAAGAGGATGTGACTGATTTGTGGCTGTCACTTGAGCTCCTGTTGTTTGGTGACCTTCCCATGGACAAATATGGCCTCCCTCAAACCCTCCAACGACCACAACAGTCGCACCAATCATTCAGCCATTGTCTGGGACAGCATTTAGACAAATGGCCTTTTGTCCATTTGTCTGTGACTGTGTGTGAAATGCACTTTTGAAGGAGCCACAATCACAGCTGATGGATATCTAAGGTGGCTTGGTAGCGCTGAGCATTTTCCAGCGGGTGACTCACGGGGTTTCTGACAGATGTCTGTACCAATTTATTGCTACTGCCACTGCCTCTCTTGTTCCCCACCCCAACTATGCAACTCCATGAATAAGTGTGCTGTGCCTGGACCGCTTGTGGTTGTGTAGTTTCCAACTTGGTCTTATGGACTTTCCACTCAAGAAAGGTAAAGAGGGTGAGAGGGGCATTCACAGTTATTTAATGACTGTGGAGACGCACTGTAGAAAAACACCATATACATTTTCCCCCTGATCTTTTCGCTCCATTATACTGTGACATAAAGATTGGCGCGCCAACATAAGACGTGCAAATTATTCAGAAACATGTCCATTTACTTACAATTCACAGGTTTCAGTCACATTACGGTTTTCCTGTTATGAACATGTCGAAGACCACACTTTGCAGATCACTGATGATTTAATGATAAAGAGTAAATCACAAAAGCCCCTACAGTACATAGCTACATGTAAGCGGTACAACAACTACCACCACCAACCTGCATAGCAATAGTGATAGATGAGACGCTCCTGCAGGTCAGCGAGTTCAGCTCTTATGAGACCCTTGAACTCTTGAACTTGAACAGCGCGCTTTACCTGTAACGCCCTGCCTGGAAAAAGCATACCTGGATTGCTTCATTCATTTATTAGTTTGACAAACACAAAGGCTTCGCCGGTTCCTCCTCGACACACTTCAAAGCATAACTCGGCACCAACGCAAGCCTTTTTTTGTTCTTTTCTGCACAGCACTTTGAATGTATATGGATGACATTTAAGTAATTTGCCTGTTTTAACTTGATAATCACTGTGGTGTGTTTTTAAGAAATGTGGTACAAGACTCAAGACAAGCAGTGGGGTGAAAGGTCAGCTTCTTTCCTTTATGCCACTAAAATGCCACTATTTGTTTTCCTTAAAGTACAGTGTATAGGTCTCTACAGATGTATCAATGGTGATTGCAGTAACGGTTAACTGAAGTATTAGCTGATTGTTCACGACCCTGTTTTGTTTACGAACACTGAAAGAAGGAGTAAAGTTTAAAGATGCCGTATGCAACTTTTTACGGAAAAAAAAAAGAAGTTGATATTAGTGCGTATTTGACCTTTCAGTGACCCAGTGGCTGCTTGTGGTTAGCATAGCGCCTTTACTCACCATCCCGGTGGCCCCTACGATGCTCAATGATCCGTTGTTTTTATGACTTCTGGTAGATTTTCACTGCGGATTGAACCGTCTCCATGGTTACGCTGCTAGAAATCATAAAAAAAAAACTTGAAATAAAATTGATCCTGAAGCATCATAGGGGCCACCAGGATGGGAAATAAAGGCGATTAGTAAACCACCCATACAGCCACTGGGTCACTGAAAGGTCAAATACGCACTAATATAAACTTTTTTTAAATGTAAAAAGTTGCATAGTGCACCTTTAAGCTGTTAGTTGTGGTCCACACTCATACCAAATGTACCTAATGTGCATCCCGATTTTTCACTGGGATGAGTTTATAAGCCCAACTTTCATGGATGCAGTGTAAATTTTTCACAAATGTCTGCTAATACAACATAGAGAAGGACAAAACAAATGGTTTTCCCTCAGCAGGAAACAAAATCACTGCAAATTGTCAGAAGCGGTGGGCGACCATAACTGCAATGATCCATACTGTCTCCAAAATCTTGAGCTCGGATATATATTTGTGGAGGTGTGTACATTTAACCTCTTAACCGAGTGCATTTTCTCCAGTTCGGCTTTACCCAAATCTAAAAGCTTACCGTTTTAGGCCAGTGTAACGCCTCATTTGAAAGCTAAGACCAACAAAACTGATTGAAACTGATCTTTTTCCGTTTTTTTGTCACATTGTTGCCACTTTTCTGTTCATCTTTTGGGCCGTTTTTGTTGCTTTTTCGTCACATTTTCGTCACACAAAAAGTGAAAAAAATTTGTTGTCACTTTTTCATCGCTTTTTTTGTCACTTTACTGTTATTCTTTGGTTGCTTTTTTGCTGCGTTTCGGTCTGTTTTTTTTTGCATTGTGGTCACTTTTTGTTTCGTTTTCATCCTCCTTTTTATCTAATTTTTGTTGCTTTTAAGTCGCTAGTTTTTTCAAGAAGCTTTTAGATTTGGGTAAAGCCAAACTTGGGAAAATATGCTTGTTTCAAGTGGGGGTTACGGTTGAAGAGAGAAACATTTTCAAGCTTGTTTGATTGCGTTCACCCAAAGTCTTCATCTTGTGATCTGCAAACGGAAGGTCCCACCTGGGAATCTTAGACACGTTATGGAAATATGGAGTTATAAACATAGTTGGTTACGGACCGTCTTTTCCCTTTTCACCCTCATCCGTGATCAAAGCCCCCTATAACACTACACTGTAAGTCCTGTCTTCATGACCCACTATTTCTGGCCTGAGGTTACCCAGGACACCGTGTGGATTCACCCAAATTTAGCCGCCCGCAGTGACCAGTCAAATCATCTGTGTGTGTCATGCAAATAATAAATATTCATTAACAGTTGTGTAGATTCTTCCTCATTATTTGGTGTCCGTCCTGTAATCGGTGGAAGGCTTCTTTTTTTTTATATATCCTTCTGAGGGTTCTAGAAATAATCCTGAGCTAATATTGACACAGGCTAAAGGAGTACGCCTGCGGTGAGGGGCTGTGAAGAGGGTCGTGTAGTCCCGGCCAGACCGCAGAGAGAGCGGAGAGGAACAACGCTGCATCAAAGAGGTGATCTACTGGCCTTGTCTCGGCCTCCGCGCCTCTCACGCTCACCGACTATTTCCAGAAACACCAACAGGCCAGTCTCCGCTGCAGTTGTTATCATTTCCAAGCAGCGATTTTCCAAACCAAACGGAATTATATATAGACCGGTTGTTTTGATCAGAGATGGACACAGCAAATGACCTGCAATTTATTCCTATCCTTGGATTCCTCAAATGT
This sequence comes from Proterorhinus semilunaris, assembly GCA_021464625.1. Classification (NCBI taxonomy): domain Eukaryota; kingdom Metazoa; phylum Chordata; class Actinopteri; order Gobiiformes; family Gobiidae; genus Proterorhinus; species Proterorhinus semilunaris. Next base: position 20,371,170 of record CM038352.1, on the reverse strand, counting down.
CCTCCTGTGTGTCTGCCTTTTGGCCATTAACTATGCTCTGACCTCTGAATCTAAACTCACTATCCATTTCAAATTGTTTGTAGTTGTTGTATAAGCTTATTCATAACTTTCCAAACAATTTTCTCATGTCCCAATTTCAAGGAACCATACTGTCCCAATATCAATAACAACAACTAGGATACAATAATAAATATATGTGTTCAGTATAATATACTGAACACATACACAAAAAAATCCCTTCATTACAATAAAAAGGAAAAAAAATCAGGTATAGTGTCTTAACAACTTTTTTGTTCTCCTTAGCTTCTTACCGAGCACATCCAGTTTGGCTTTACCCAAATCTAAAAGCTTCTTGGTAAAAAAAGAAAAAAGCCACGTAAATGAGACGAAAACGAGAATGAAAATGCAATAAAAGAGTGACAAATGTGACAAAAATGTAATGAAAAAGTGACAAAAACAAGATGAAAAAGTGACAAAAAAGTGACAAAAAAGTTATGGTGACAAAGAAGTGGCAAAAATATTATGAAAATCCAAAAAATATGTCAAAAAAAAAAAGGCGACAACACAGCAACAACGTAAGGAAAAAGCTCCATTCAAATTAGTTTTGTAGATCTTAGCTTAGTAAGACTGTACATTTTAGAGTTGGGTAAAGCCGAACTGGAGAAAATGTGCTGTGTAATTTCCCCTTTGTGTGACGAATAAAGGTTTATTATCATATCTCCTACATAATGAAACACACCTCTTAGTGCTGATGTTTGGTAAATTGTCACACACACTATAGGTCCATATCGATGCTGTTTCTCCTAGACATGCTAACAGTGCAGCCTCCTGTGTGTCCGGAGAGCCTGGCTTCTCTGCCCACCTCCCTGGCTCCATGCGGGGACAGTCTGGCTTGGATTGACTGCTTTGGGCGTCGCTCCCATCCCTGCACTGAGGTGATGAAGGAGAACCCACCCCCACCCGTTGGTCACAGAGGTGAGGAGGCACCCAAGGGACACTCAGGCGGGCGTCTCGGACCACACTCACACAGTTGACTGGACCAGACATGGCAGCTTTCAAAGGGATGGTGCCAGCGTGTCTTGCCCAGCACTATACCAGCGGCCAGGCCACTGTGAAGTGTTCCACAGCCACTACTGTGCAATCAGGTCAGCACTTCTCTCTGCGGACTTATCCTTTGCAGTGTGGGCTTGTAAGACTGGCTCCAACATGCTTTTGTACATGAGGTGCTACAGTGCCTCTCGAAAGTATTAATACACCTTGAACTTTTGCACATTTTGTCATGTTTACAACCATAAACATAAAGATTTTACTTTGAATTTTTTACTGAAAGTTCACACACAAGTAACTGTGAAGTGAAAGCAAAATGATACATGATTCTGTTATTTAAAAAAAAAATAGAAAACTGAAAAGTGGGGCGTGCACAAGTATTCATACAGCATGACTTAATACTTTGTGGAACCCCCTTTTGCTGCAATAACAGCAGCAAGTCTTCTGGGGTATGACTCTACAAGGTTTGCACATCTAGAGACTGACATTTTAGCCCATTCCTCTTTACAAAACAGCTCAAGCTCTGTCAAATTAGAAGGAGAGCGTTTGTGAACAGCAGTTTTCAGGTCTTTCCACAGATTTTCAATAGGATTTAGGTCAGGACTTTGACTGGGCCATTCTAACACATTAATATGTTTCTTTTAAACCATTCCATTGTAGATTTATCTTTGTGTTTAGGGTCATTGTCCTGCTGGAAGGTGAATCTCCGCCCCAGCCTCAATTCTCTTGCTGACTCCAGCAGGTTTTCCTCCAAAATGTCTCTGCATTTGGCTCCATCCATCTTCCTATTCTTACAATCTTCCCAGTCCCCGCTGAGGAAAAGCAGCCCCATAGCATGATGCTCCCCCCACCATATTTGACACTGGGGATGGTGCACTCAGGACAATGAGCAGTGTTTGCTCCATACATGACGTTTTGAATTTGGGCCAAAAACTTCATTTTTGTCTCATCTGACCAAAGCACCTTCTTCCACATGGTAGCTGTGTCCTCCATATGACTTCTAGCAAACTTCAAACAGGATTTCTTATGGCCTCCTTTCAATAATGGCTTTCTTCTTGCCACTCGTCCATGAAGGCCAGATTTGTGTAGAGTACGACTTATAGTTGTCCCATGTACAGATTCCCCCAGCTCAGAGGCAGTACGTCACAGCTCCTCCAGAGTTATCTGGGGGCACTTGGTTGCATTTCTGACCAGTGCTCTCCTTGTTCGGTCTGTTAGTTTGGGTGGACGCCCGTGTCTTGGTAAGTTTGCAGTGGTGCTATACTCTTTCCATTTCCGAATAATGGATTGAACAGTGCTCCGTGAGATGTTCAGATCTTGGGAAATCTTTGTATAACTTAACGCTGCTTTAACTTCTCCACAGCTTTATCCCTGACCTCTCTGGTGAGCTCCTTGGCCTTCATGATGTTGTTTAGTGACCAATACACTCCGACCATAGCTCTGAGGCCCTCACAGAACAGCTGGAATTATACTGAGAGTAGATTACGCACAGTTGACCTCTATTTAATGATCAGGGCAAGGTGTGAACTTTCTGCAGTCATTAGGAATGTTATCCACCTTATTCCTGGGGCGGCTCATGTAGAAACGAGGATGGGGGGAATTTCCGGTTAGATGCCGGAAGTCGCTCTGAGCCATTGGTTTACATTTGTTTCCAGGGCGACTTTTCGTTTCACATACCGGTTTATTTTCACATTTTAAGAGGATTTTCCAAACGATCAGCCTCCGTAACATTTGAAAAGATGTCAGCTCTGGAACACGTTATGCTGTTCTTGGTTTATTTAAAAAAAACGGAGAAATTGACACTTGTGGCTCTGGAACAAGCCGTGTTTGGGACATGCTAAAACTGGCTTTAAACTGACATGTTTGAGGCGATTTTGAACATGCTAAATGCTACTGACTCGCATACATTTACGAAGAAAGCCTTAGCCCACGGAGGTCACACTGTACGAGTGATATGAACCGAGCCCCGTGAGGCCACACAAGCTGAACTGGGTCTGAATACATGGCATTTTAAATACTTAGCTATGCAAAGAGCATTCCAAGTTTTTCTGCTCGTTTTTTGTGCAAAACCTCTGACCTAATTAAACTACAGACATGGCCTTTTTCCACATGAAGCGGCGTATGTAACGAGGCTTCGTAAACAGACTTTCGCTCAGTTTAATCTGAAAATGTGAAGATCTCCACAGATATTTGACCAATCAACAAGAAACAAAAATACTGTTTTTATGCTGACCATCCATTCTCTAAGCCTAAAGTACCACATCTGAGTAAAGTCTTTGTGAAAGATCGCAGAATTAGAAGATATCCACAGAGGTTAACTGGAGACAACTTGGCCAACACGTCCACGGGTCAGAAAACTCTTAGACGGAGCGATTTTCAGTCATAAGTTTATTGTGAGCAGTTAATCACGGCTCGTAGCTTCGTCTCAGCTGTGACAGCTCGTGTTTCCACATAGTCTGCGCCTCTAAAGCTCATACAAAGTGGATTCAAGCGAACGGTCTCCATGCAAACAAACAGCGGCCCCGGTCTTACCGGAAATCGCCCACATCTTTCACACAAAGGCTCATGGGCCGTAGGAATAAGGTGGATAAAGGCCATTTAATGAAAAATGCTGTATGAACTTGTATGTACTTTTGCACGCCCCACTTTTTGTTTTTTTATTGTTGAAAAATAACAGAATCATGTATAATTTTGCTTTCACTTCACAGTTGTTTTCCGTCATAATACAAACATAATTACTTAACAAGTTTCTGTTTCCTCTTACATATATGTTGTTGCATGTTTGCTTCATTATTGGTGGCATTGTATTTTTAATTATGTATTTTCTCTGTATGTGTTATACAGGATTGTCCGAATAAACATTCAGTCATTCATTATTTTCCTGCCTTTTGCTTTCGTCATACAACAAGCAACAGCTCATAGTTTATTTACATCTTCATCTAACACAGATGTGTTTATTATATTAATAATAAACAAAGTGCTACAGCAGGTTAATCAGATCAGGTAAAACAGATGAACATTTGCACGATAAAACAAAACAAGCAGAAGCAGGAACAACAGTACAGAATAACTATGGGGCAACTCCTGTTCTGATATTGGGCTATACAAAACCATTGATTGATTGATTGATTGAATGATAACTATAAAAGTAAATTGGACTTTGGAAGGGACTGAGATCGCGTTCCAGAGGCAAAGGGCAATCGCCTCAAAGGCCCTGTTTTGCATTGTGAAGAGTTTGGTCCTGGGCTGGCGGCACGTTTCATGTTTTAATGTGTGATTTCTTCAACTTCAGATCTACTCATAGACTCACCTGACCCTCTAATGGTGGTTGTTTTGATAACAGAACAGCACCAGAGCAGTCTGCCCAGGTGTACACACACGGCCAGACACCAGTGATAATGGGCCATCAAAAGAACAGAGCTTCAAACAAACCACCGCGGATTGGATGACAGCTGAGGGTCTCTGCTTATATGGGTACAGACTCCAGGCCTCGAAAACGACTTAGCTGTGAGCAAAAAAAAGGGGATCCATGATACAGGTTCAGGCTGCTTTGATTCTCAAGTCTCCTGTTAAGTGCAATGGTGGCGCCGACATCAGCAGCAGCAGCCGAGAGGATCATTGGCCAAAGCAGACAAAGGGCCAGGTTAACAGGTGCTTTGTTCTGACAATGCGAAAGACAACCACAAGCTGATGGAGAGGGGCCTTTGGTTGAAATTTTACAGACGATGAGAGAAGCTGCAAATAAGGGAAGATACTAGGTCTGAACAATCCAAAACATGTAGGAAGTCAAATTATATGTGTGTTTTTAGTTTGTGTTGAGAGCCACTTTAGTCATTGTTGAATAGCTTAGCCCTAGTTTAGACCTTATTCAGCCCCAGGTTTGTCTGGAATACTCCCTTTTTTCCTATAGAGCTCAGAGAATATTTTTTTCCTGATATTATGTTGGCCTGAAAAGTTTGACAATGATTGATGATAAATGTCTATATGCAAAATGGGGATTGTTCAGTGGCATCTCGCCATTGTCTGCAAAATCTCCTTCTTCTTCTTCTTTTTTTTTTTCAAACAATACTTTCTTATCAGTTATTGTCGGCTACTTTAACGACATATACCTCTGCTTTGCTCTCAGAGTCCAAAGACTAATTGTATAGCAGATGGACGCGGGCCAGGGCTGTTTTCCCAGGAGGCATTTGAGGAGAGGACAGCGGAAGATTGAGTAAAAGGACACAGGGGGCATTAAAGACATTTTTGCTTTAATCAGGGACCTGCTGGATGCGGATGGACAGAGGGACAGTGAGTGATGGAGGGGAAATGTGAGGAAGACAGAGACTGAGATAAAGAGAAGCCAACAGCCGGAGTAGCTCACCCCCCCCCTGCCCCCCATGATTTCATCCACTGAGTAACTAACCCTTAGAACACTAGGTCTCTTCATTTGAACTTAAATAGCATCTTTAGACCAATATAGAAATATATTTATTCCTTATTAACAATTACAAAAACAAAATATTACAGGCTTCTGATTTAAAATGTATATACTGTATGTAAAAGTTATACGCAAGTCTTTTACATCATACCGAGAAAGAAAACGCGCCGGTTAGCCAACATGTGAATAATGATGTTTTTTTTCACCACTCTAAACTTTTTTTTGGATCTTTATTCGTGACCTTAAGTGTGACAATTATTAGAGAAACAATACCCAAAAGGACATACATGTTATTTAGAAATCTGGAGAACCATTAGCAGGTGAAAACAGTAGCTTGACGTTCATAAACTGCTGCTAATCTGCACCCAAGAAAAGCTGCACCCACGCGCTGGTCTTTCATGAATTGGGGAGCTGCAGGACGACATCCCTGCCACAGTGGTTTGTCATGTCCACTCTATAGCAGCTTTTTAGTGCTCTGTCCCACACACATGTTACCTCGGTCTGGACTTGGTGGTTCCTGACTCCGGCTCTTGGATCACTCCGTAGTGCCGTATAGGGCGCTCTAGTGAGCCTCTTTGTCCTCTCACACTCTCATCTTTCACTACAGAGGCAACTATCGACAGACCGCTCATTTGCCCAAAGAGAGATTGATGAAGACACTCTGTGCTTTGAAGAGGACACAGGGGACACAGGGGATACGGGCTGATTTGGCGAAGGAGATAACAAAAGAAAGCAAGAAGTAGATCTTTTTAATCAGGGGTTGCTTACGTCTATTATTCTTTAGAAAACATTTGTTTGTGTGGTGGTGTGTGATGGGGTACGAAAATAATATGAATTCATTTATTTATTACACAGTGTTATTAGGGCTGTTCATCCATCGCACCAAGTGTGGTTTGTCATGCAAAGCGGTTTGGTCTGAGCGGGTCAAAAAAACAGTTGTTCAGTTTCACCCTCTGCTGATATTTTTTTTAACCCTTCAGCCAGACTTATGGAAGAAAATGTTCAATTCCATATAGTAAGGTGGTTTTGATGGTTAGGCATCTGCTCTACTGTCAAATTCCGATAGATAAATGGTAAAATCATCACATTTACATAGTGCCTAAAGCAGGTAGAAAGGCGCTCAAAGCACTTTACATCAAGGCACCAGTCACCCATTCATACTCCAGTGTTCACAGACACTGGAGGCAAGGTCGGTGAAGTGTATTGCCCTAGGACACAACAACAGTGTGCACCTGCGGGATTCAAACCGCGGATCCTCCGATCACAAGACGACATGCTCTACTCTCTGCGCCACCATCACACCAAACGTGGTAGCCTAACAAGAGCATACTCTTTTACTGTAAATTTAAATATAGTTTCATTTTGTAATTTGACTGCGAGAACAGATGATGTAAGGAAGACATCGCTAGCAGTTGAGCATCCGTTTTTACATTACTCATTTGAGAGACCATGAGTCTCTTAAAAGGCCAGGACAGGGTCAGCAGTTGACATGTGTACGAGAGATTGATGCCACTGACAGAACTTGAGCTCCTGTCCTGTCTCAGCCTCCCCTTTCTGTCTGCTCTCTGTGTGGACCACCCCCTGTTCTCCCCCTCATCTGTAGAGACAACCGACCCCCCCCCCCCCCCCCCCCCCCCCCCCTCTTCCAGCTCTAACACACCCAAACACTCTCCCCTATAACTGTCCTGTCCGGTTTCATCATGCCTTAAAACTGGAAGACGAGGCTGTCGTAAAAGGAGAGCTGTGGTGGATTTTGTTGCATGCAGTTGTGAATTCCTGCTGAGGTCCATCCACCAGCATCGTGTTGTTGCAACCTCAGCGAGAAAAAAAAAAAAAAGTGGAGAATATACCATAGTCAACCAGCTTCATACCCAACATTTCAAACTTGCCAGGAACACATTAACAAAAGACACTAATAAAAAAACAAAAGACATAAACTGGATTGTACAATATATACTATTTTTTTTTTTTTTTTACAATGTTCCAGTTTTTTTTTGTTTTAAATCAGGGTTAAGTTTGTTTTGATATCACATTGTTGACATCTTTTCTGCAGAGTCAACATGAAGATACAAAATGGTGACATCTCGGCTCTCAGTTACATGAAGTCATCGTAGCGGAACATAGGTGCATTCTTTCACCCTCGCCTCCTGAAGAGACAGACTGTACAGTGATGGATGTGTGCATTTAGATTAGGTTCAAATGGTTTCTGCTGTCAGTGTGCCAAGAAGACCTCGTACAGCCCTGTGCCCGGACACGCAGAGATGAACCGGTGCCAATAAGGACTCTTCTTGTCGTAGACATGGAGGAAATTGTCTCAAATAACAGACATATTTTTGCTCACAATTGGTCCAAAAGAATTTGTCAAACAGCACATACATTTGTGTCTATACAGATATATAATCTGCCCCATATCATCGCCGTTTAGGTGGATCATTTGAGGTGATGAGGTTGAAAAAAAAAAATTGGGATTGAGAGGACATGCAACTTTTGGTAAGGTCGTGTGTGTCTGCCAGTGCTACTGTTCTCGCAAAGCTGGGTTAACGACCAACGGGCAAGGATCGCACTTCCCTTTGGTCCTCATGACGGGTCCTGACAGTCTGTGATGCCATCCCAGAAATCTCTCTTTAATAAGGAAGCCTATGGAGTTTATACCAGCCAAAAACAGCTTAAAAACCTTGCTCCAAATAACGTTATTATTCCTAGTGTTAGAGAGTACTGAGGAAGGTATTACATTTTTAACCATGCTAGTTTTTGTTCTGCAGATTGTTTAAGTTTTGATCTTTGGCCTTTGATTGACAAGTCGGGGGAGGACTGTGAAGGCTGGTTGTCCTTGTTCCTTCATCCTTTTAAGGAATACACGCCATCAATTTCACATGAATGGGGCAGAATGGCCATTGGCAGTCTACCATTATGATGGTAGATTATGTCTATCGTTTCAATAAATACAGTGGGAGGAAAATGTATGTGAACCCTTTGGAATTTCTCACATGTCTGACTAAATTTGTCATAAAATGTGGTCGGATCTTTATAATTAGTCTGCTTTGACTAATGCCACCCAAACAATTACATGGACAGCGAGGAATAAGTAAGTGAAACTCCTGGTTAAGGATGCTCCAAGCGCTAATTGTCATAGCACATTGTCATTGTGTCCCGGGGCAAAACACTTAATTTACCTCAAGTGTAACAAAGGTAAAACAAACAAAGGTGTATGAATGAGAGCAGTCCCGGCGTCAAGAGGGGGCGTGACTTACGCGGACAGTCCCGCCCCCTCAGTCAAAATCAGTCATTTTTTTATATATTGTTTTCAGTCTATGATGTGTTCAAAACAACCCAAAACTTGGAGGAAACTGCACTGACTCTAATGAACAGTTTTGGAAATTTAAATTCAGAGTTTCCAGTGGTCCTTGAACCCATCACGCACCTCCTTACTATGTCATCAGTGCATCATCCCGCCATAAGGAGTAGCCTGTAGCCAGCAGCTATATTTTCTGTTCAAAATGGACATTTGCAAATGGCTGAAATGGCTGACAAACTACACCATCGGCGTCCCTGCAGCCTGTGTGCAATTTTCTCATACTATGCACACACTACACAAACAGCACGTCTGTCCTCTCTACCACTTAATTTCTCCTCCGGTTTCAAAAACTGACTCCAAATCCGCAAAGATAGGCCTGTGTTTGTGAGCGTGGGAAAACATATGCGTGTCCCTAATTGGTCAGGGGTGTCAACAGTGTCACAACATCGCAGTGCAAGGCTACTACTGCTACGAAGCCTTCAACTTGGCTATACAGTTCTGTCAAATGGAGATAAAAGTCGGCGACACGAAGAAGCGGGACGTATTTCAGTGGATTTAATAAGAAAAGGAGACGGGCCTCCGCTCCAAGATGGAGGAGGCGGAGGAGAAAGCGGAGAGAGGCGAGAGGCGAGCCGCTAGCCGCGACGTGAAGCTGAACAGTTCGTCTCCAAACTCAGTAAGTTCCGCTAAACTCTGTTCGCGGTTGAAATGTAGCTTGAAAAGGTGATTCTCGTGAACTTTTGGTGATATAAAGTTGTGCTTTTTCGTGTGGGAATCGCTGTGGCCATGAAATTACGTGTTTGTGCCACTGTTTTGACAGAAATGACGAGGGAGGCGCCGCAGTGTTTTTCTGTCTTTATGTCACTCTGTCATTGGCCGCTGCTTTCTGTGTGTTCACATTGGGGACGGTAAAATCACCCATGTTTCTGCTGTGCGTCCAAAATCGGGCTTAAAAATCAAACATGTTTGATTTCCTGCTGACTGTAGTCCAGTTGCGTCTGACTGCTGCCCACAAATTACGCGATTCAAACGCGAGTCCAGTCGTGACGCCCCCGCACTAAAAGACACGACTCTGTGTGACTGCCTTTGACTATAAACACGACTCGGGAAGACTCGGCGCGACTGAGAATTGTATCAAAATCGGGCATAAAAATCGTGTAGGGTGTGCTGACCTTAACGTCATCGCCCCCTTTGGTTTTCAGCCGCCCCCCCTTTCTGTACTGAGCTGGCGCCGGGACTGAATGAGAGTGTGAGTGAGTGACTGATTCCTTCCCTGTAAAGCGCTTTGGGCCTGATGAAGGTAGAAAAGCACTATATAAGTTGAGACCATTTACCGTTTGTGACCATTTATTTCAAAATTTCAAATAATTTTCTTTATAGAGGGTATTTTATTTTTATTCTAAATAGAACCCTCAACATTCAGTGAACCTTAATGTCAAATCAAATAATACCCATGCAGACTTGCATCTCATTTGGCTCTGTTATGCTGTTGCCATGATGGAATGCTATCTGCATACCCTCTCTTCTCCTCTGAACTTCTCAAGATCAGAAGGTGCAGATTAGGTGCAAACACAGACTTGACTTGTCCGTTTGAAGCTGGCCACAAGGTCATGCGCACGTCCCGGACTACTTCCACCATGCTTCCTCCTCTGATTGGGAACATTCATCACACCAGAGTTCAAGGGTCACAATGGAGGGTCATGGAGAGCGCTGAGTGCGGCGGTAGGCCCTCACATCCACCGGCAGCGGCCCTCACATCCACCGGCAACCTATTAAGTGCCACCTAGCGTGGCACTCGGGATACGGCCACCTTCTTTTTGATTGCCATCTGTGTGCCATCTGCTTACGTTTTGGTAGGCATTTTTGTTGTTTTTGCCCTCTTGTGCTGCGTATGGTTCTAGACATTCCTACAGGATATTAAAGGTCCTATATCATCATAGGTCATACGTCATAGTGTCAAACAGGAAGGGCCAGACCTCTGTAATGTAATGCCTTACAGCCTGATTTAAAAAAAAAAAGAAAAGAAAAAGGAAGTCCCCGACGTGTCTGTGCTTTCCCGGGATATTAAACAAACACCCCCCCGGAGAATCCGTACAGAAGTCATGTTTGTGAAGACGGAGCTCTTTCTAACCTACTCTGGACTCCGCCTGTTCTTTTTTCTTACCCAACAATAATGTGACGGATGCGCGTTTGGCTACGAGAGGAACAGAACTTTATTCAACTTTCCTGAAGAAGAGTGCACTCGCCAGAAGTTGGAATTTCTTTCCGGGATCCAGCTAGCTACTATATCAACCAACCTGATGGATGCTTGGTGAACCTTGGCCAGAATCAAAGTGGATTAACTTTTATAACCAACGCGAGGGCCATAACGTAAACACCCGATGATGGGGAGGCCAGGCTGAACGGTATGTAAATGAAAACGCGTGTTAGCGTGTGTTAGCCATTTATGAAACTGTGTTGCACATGTCAACTCCTTATAACTGCATTATGTGAAGTAACTTCACTTTTTGCAGCGATATTTATATTTATAATACTGCAAATGTAGAATGAGCGGAGAGAGGGGCGGTGTTAACTGAATCGAAGCGTCTTGTCTTCCGGGTTTGGAAAATACCCCCAGAAAATACTTACATTGCTCTCAAAAATGAGTACACCATAGTAATAGAGGTACAATATATCATATAAATGCCTATAGTTTACTTTGGAATGGCTAAAATAGCATGATACAGATCCTTTAATTCCCCCAATTTTATCTTTAGGACTGGGAACCTTGTGGGTCTCTCCTCCTTCCCCTTTGAACTCTACGTTGCCCATTTGTGTTTTCCTTCCACGTCTCCCACTTAGTTTCCACGCACAGTAACAACAACAACAACAAAAGGACTGGGTTGCGGGACCATCGGGTCCTGTTTACCGGCACCGTCGGGCCGAACCGTGGCCGCAAAAAACTGGTGCTATTGCCGCTGTGGATCCGTGCGCACCATCGGGTAGGGCCTTCGGGCACATGAACATTTTGGAGCTGCTGTGTTGAGGGCATATGTGCAATAGTGCAATAATTACGGTGTCAATTTGGTATTTTTGGTATAAGTGAGAATGAGAAAGTAGCCTACTGAATTTTATCAAATGTATTGATGTACTTTTTGTCCGTCTTTACTTTTCTACATTTATAAAATAAACTTTGTACATTTTCTATATTTTTGGTCTACTGGTCCACTCAATTCCTTATCTGCGTGAGCCTTATGTGTTTAAGTGTTCCTGGCACTACTCTATTCCAGGGTGGCGTTGTTCGGAAATAGCTTTGTGGGTTAAATTGATAAATCTCCTCCTCCAGCCATTACACGAGCATCCCATGATTCAGTCCAGAGCCTGTTGCCAAAGTGACACAAAAGCTGTCGGGGAGGACTTAGAGAAGCGCTCACATCTCGCTAATACACCATGCATCACCTTTATGGTCTGCTGGGACTTTTATCAACTGCTCTATCATTAGCCCGCCCCGGTGCGGCTCCTCCTCTGTAATTTCTGCCTCTGTCTGAGCTCAGATCAACAGAACACCTTTCATCTGCAGATACAGGCCTTTCGCTGTGACCCTACACTAGCCTTGGCTTAGCCTCGGGCACCATGGCCTCCCTGTTTAACCCCTTGTCAAACTAATTGTGTCTAGAGCTGTAAGGTCATTCCACGCCCAACACCTACAACCTCCAGGCAATTTAGTCCCGTACAGACCACAGAGGGCAATGTTTTCCTTACTGTAGAATGAACAAAAATATTAACTCCACTCTTGCTAACATTGGCTTTGGCTAACTACTTTGCTCCCAAGGTCAAGAATTTTATGTTATTTCAAACCTCGGACACACTAAAACAGTAGTTGAAATCACACTAAAAACCAGCCAACTACATCGTGTATTTGTATATATTTTACAGGTTACCTAGAGAGCAGCAACACACTATACCCCGGCACCGTATGGAGAGCTGCCAAAGAGTAGGAAGAAGACAAGACTTCATTTGTGTGTGAGTTATGATCTGAACCTTTCTGCAAGTTGTCAGGGAGGAGATTGGCACGGAGACAGAGAGGGAACGACAACTTCAGCATCGCACTTTGATGAGAACAAGTATTTGCCAACAGCTACGTTCTAACGACCACTGGGGCTTTCAGTGGCTGTGTCTGACATGTAAAGGCAGACACGTTGTTTTTGATGATCTCTGGGTTCTTGACATGATCTTTTATGATTGTGCTATAGGGTCAGTGCCTGTTTTTAGTTTAAATGTACCTAACGCGGGGTTTCCGGAAGGAAGCACGTAGAATGGCAGCTTAATGGCAGAGCTCCGCCACCATTGCAGCTAGTTTGCTTTTTCTCCTCATTATCCCTCACACAACAGACTCCTAAAGAAACGCATCTTTTCCTGTAACCTTTCGGAACAAAACGAGATGGCTCCCCCCAAGAAAAACTCAGCGGAATCAACTTTACAACAGACGCTACTGAAACCTGCTAATGCTAACAGCAGAGCTCTTGCTTCTTCGAGCACACCGCCGCAGACGGCGGAGGCGTCTGCCGCCAGCGAAAACGCCAAAATTATGGAGTTGCTAGAAAAGCTGGCTGCGGATCAAAAGAAGATTATGGACGACCAAACGAAACACTTCACTGATATTCAGGGTCAGTTACTGGAAACAAAAAGATCGATCTCGTCCCTTGAAGTCAAGTTGTCGGACATGATTCCGAGGCTAGACAGTGCAGAGTTTCGCCTCGATGCGCTGGAGGAGGCAGAAAGACAGCGCTGTGACTCTCCGCCGGCTACTGTGTCGGACATCGAAATCTTGACCACAAGACTGGCTGAAGTTGAAGACAGGGAAAGGCGACTGAACCTGCGTATATATGGATTTCCAGAGAAAAGTGAAGATAAGGATGCAATTTCGTTTTTAAGGAAAGTGCTGCCAGAGATCTTGGGATGTGAATTTGAGCTCGGTCTGGAGTTAGAACGGGCACATAGAGCGCTTGGTCCAGTGCAACCTGGAGCTCGTCCGAGACCCTTCGTGGTGCGCTTTTTGAGATTCCAGGAGAAGGAACGTGTGCGAAGGCTCGCTAGGGAGCGTGGAGAGGTGCTCTGGCAAAGGCACAAGATCAGTTTCTACCAGGATTTCTCCAGAGCAACGCAAATGCGGAGGAAGGCTTTCGCAGAATGCAAGCGCTTGCTCCACCAAGCAAAGATTCCATTTGGCATCGGATATCCAGCCACACTTTTCTTCACGTCACCAAATGGGAACAAGCATCGTTTTGATGATCCGAAAGAAGCTTTGCATTGCATAAGAGGACTTTGAACTGGGCTGTTCAACAGGTTGTACCGTCTTCTATATTCGCTTTTACTTCATTAGGCAGGTACATGGAGCTAACGTGGAGGAAATATGACTGACTATAAGGGGTTATAAGCCTAGAGTTCTGTTAACTATTGGATTTTGACAGCATTTGAAGTTTTATGGTGGTGGTGGTGGGGTTCTGTTTAAAGTAGGTTTTGTTTTTCTATAAGGACCAATTAGGGTAGATGGAGAGTACTGGTTACCTCCTCTTCACTAAGTTCTATTTTAGTGTTTTGTTTTTTCTTTTTCTTTTATGTTTTGAATTTTGTCGTGGGGACTTTTGGGGCACGTCCAGAACTTTATTGATACTGTGGAGATTTTCTATTGCGAGCACGAACATGGAAGTATGACGTCAGGCCTTAATTTTATTTCTATCAATGCCAGGGGTCTCAATACTCCACAGAAAAGAACTATGGTATTAAACTTTTTGAGAAAGAAGTGCATAGACTTTGCTATGATACAAGAGTCTCATTTGCTATCTGCAGATGTTGGTCGATTTGCTAATAAGATCTACCATACCATTGCTAGTTCTTCAGCCAGAACAAAATCAAAAGGGGTCTTGGTGGTGTGTAAACGCAATCTAAAATTTACTTTGGTTGATTCATGGTCTGATAAAGAGGGGCGAATTGCTATAGCTAAAATATGCATAAATGGGTTACGTATTGCTATGGTTTCTGCTTATGCTCCAAACATGTACAACCCAAATTTCTACTCTCTGCTGACTCAATCTGTGATTGACATGGCAGATTATCAAATTATTCTAGGAGCCGATTTTAATGCAGTGTGGGATAACAATATGGATCGATCGGGATTGTCAGAAACAAGGGAACAACATTTAGCTTCTAAGGCATTGCGGCAATGGGCTAAGGACACTAGCATGGTTGATGTTTGGAGACATATGCACCCCTCTTTGAAGGATTATTCTTTTTTCTCAGGTAGACATAAATCATTTTCAAGGATAGACTTCCTGTTTGTGTCAAACAGATTATTTAATAAAGTTCATGATACAGTTTATTTACCAGTGGCGTGGTCAGATCACAAAGCAATTCATTGTTCAGCTAATCTATACTACAGTCATAATAAAGCACTCAGATGGAGGTTTAATGTATCTCTTTTACAAGATGAAAATTACAAAAAACAGTTTGAATTACAATTTAAGGAATTTCTGGGGTTTAACGAAGGTTCGGTGTCAGACCCTAGAATTTTGTGGGAAGCAGTGAAGGGCTTTATTCGATCCAATTCTACTCTTTATGCATCAATAAGGAATAAAAAACGTACACAGAAGCTAAGGGCTTTAGAACAGCAACATGCTTTCCTTGACTCTTTACTACAGAAAAAATACTGTGACAAAATACATCTTCGAAAGGAGCTAGTAAAAAAAGAAATAAATACAATTTTAAGGCGGCAATCAGAATTCATTATGCATAAGACAAGACAGACATATTATTTCCAGTCTGCTAGGCCAAGCCACCTGTTAGCTATGCGGCTTAGAACTGATGAACATGTTTCAGATATTTTCTGTGTTAGAACAGAAGATGGGGTTGTTCATTCAGATTCTAAAATTGTGAACTCCACCTTTGCCTCCTTTTATGAACTGTTGTATAGTTCGGAGAATCTTGGTGATCAATCAGCACGTAATACATTTCTTGAGTCTGTGGAATTGCCCCATCTCTCTCACAATGAGTCAAATGAGCTGGAGAGGGACATCACATTGACAGAGTGTGAGATGGCACTTAAAGAGATGAACAAGGGCAAATCTCCTGGGCCCGATGGTATACCTCCGGAGGTGTACCACACATTCTGGTCACTACTTGGACCATTACTGTTAAATATGATAAGGTTTTCGGTCTTGGCTGGGGGCTTCCATCGGGATGTAAATTCCGCATTAATATCTTTGCTTCTCAAGAAAGGCAAGGATCCAATGGAATGTGCCAGCTACAGGCCGATTTCTCTCTTAAATGCGGACATTAAAATTTATGCGAAGGTGTTGGCCAGGCGAATGCAAAAATATATCCCTAAATTAGTGCATTGCGATCAAACTGGATTTGTGACCTCAAGGTTGGCTTCTGACAACGTTCGAAGGCTTTTACATGTAATAGATAAAGTTGAAGGTACAAAATCACATGGGGCTGTGCTGTCCTTAGATGCAATGAAGGCCTTCGACCGTTTGGAGTGGCCCTTCCTCTGGTCGGTGCTTGAACATCTAGGTTTTGGCTCGTTATTTGTTAATATGATAAAAGTCCTCTACAACAACCCATCAGCTGCAATAATAACAGGTAAAACATGTTCTCCGCCCTTCTCTATATCAAGAGGATCTAGACAAGGATGTCCCTTGAGTCCTTTATTATTTGTTTTATCTCTAGAACCTCTAGCTCAAGCCATTAGATCTTCAGCCTCATTCCCTGCAATTTCAATTAATGATACTCCCCATTGCATATCTCTCTATGCTGATGACATTCTTTTGTATATTGACAATCTTAACAACTGCATGCCTAATATTCTAGCAATGTTTGAAGACTATGGGAAAATTTCAGGTTTCAAAATAAATTGGCAAAAATCAGCTCTCCTACTTCTCAGTAAGAGCGGCAATAAGGCTTGTGTTCCTCCTATGATTCCTGTGGTCGATCATTTTACATATCTAGGCATAGAGATTTTCTCCTCCATCTCAGATATAATGGAAAATAACTTTGACAAAACTATTACCAAAATTGTTTCTGATTTGGACAGGTGGTCTAAAATTAAAAACTCGCTTCGCAGCCGTGTTTCCGTAATCAAAATGAATATACTGCCTAGAGTGAACTTTATTAGTTCGATGATACCACTTGCTCCTCCCCGTCAATATTGGACAAAGCTGCAATCTGCTGTCACTAAATATGTTTGGAATGGGAAAAAACCTCGCATTAAATTACAAACAATGCAGCGTCAAAGGAAAGATGGAGGTCTGTCACTTCCAGATTTTAAGCTTTACAATTGGGCATTTACACTTAGACCACTGATGGTCTGGTCCAACCCTAACCTACAAGTTACGTGGCGAGATTTGGAAGAAAGCTTAGTCAAGCCTTGCTCGCTTAAGACATTTTTAAATATGTATCCACGTCCTGTTGGAACTGGGAGGTACGGCCCCATTTTAACACGATTACTGGAAGTTTGGGAGAAAGCGGGGAAATTGTCTGGGGGACAATTCCCATGGGACCCAGGAATCCCACTTTTTGGGAATAAAAGACTACAAATTGATAAACAACCATTGCACTTTCCGGCCTGGGAGGAAAAGGGAATATCTGTCCTTGGGGATATTTATGGAGACGCTGGTCTATTGTCTTTTTCGGAATTATGTACAAAATACAGTTTACCCCGAACAAACTTTTTCTTTTATTTGCAGGTGCGGTCTGTTCTCGATGCACTAGGGGCCCCCTTGCAGAGCCCACTATTTCAAATTCCCATTAAGAAATGTCTAACACAATCTAAACGGGAAGGACATGTTTCTAGGCTTTATAATCATTTGTTGAATAGTTCTTATCGACCCCTGGCATTGGATTCTATATGGAAGGCTGACTTTGATGACCTTAGTCCTGAGTTGGATTGGAGCAGAGTATGGGAGAGCGTCAACATGTCTTCAAGAAATCCTGATCACCAACAAATTCATCACAATTTTATACATAGACTTTATCTAACTCCCAAAAAATTATACATTATGAAAATGATTACAGAACCCCTTTGCAAATTGTGTACAACCAATGAAGTTGGTACATTTAAGCATATGTTTTGGGAATGCCCCCCAGTGATGGATTTCTGGAGGCAGGTTGCAAGTAGCCTCTCGAGGTTGCTCGGGGTTACCGTACCCTGCTCACCAGATACGCTTATTCTCAATAATCTTTGGCATGTTAATTTGAAAGTGGCCAAGCGAAGGTTTTTTCTGGCTGGCCTTACAGCAGCCAAGAAAATGGTGGCAACACGATGGAAACCACCACATTGTCTTTCTGTTCAGGCTTGGTCACTGATGTTTTTAGATATAGCTTATTTAGAGCTTTCTATTGCCAGAGTACATAGGGCTAACAGTGATACAATTAAGGTTTGGCAAGATTTCATTCTTTGTCTCCAACAGTTGTGTAAGAAATGATGCTTGAATGATGATCTGGACATGGGTGGGGGGAGGGGGTGGGGGATTTGTTACCTTTGTTGTGTTTTTAATATACTTTTACACTTGTCAGATACTGGACACAATTGGAATAAGTTTGTTTCTGTAAAGATTATGTATCTGAGCGCTAAGTGTTTGTTTTATTTCTATAAATTGAAAATCAATAAAAAGTTGATCACAAAAAAAAAAATGTACCTAACGCTTCATTCTTAGATGTCGCCAGACTAGCCCCTGAGCCCAACTTTGGACAGCTATTGTTCGGTTTGGATAAGTCCTGGCAGGTGATATCTGTGGTAAATTGCACCCATGGGAGCCATAAATGACCCGGTACCAATGACCTTGTTGTGGGCTCCCGGGGCCAGTCTATGGGTGTGACGAATCAGACACCCAAGCCAAACTGTAACAGCGCCAGTGTGGTGGGTCCCCCCCATTACGCCGGCTGCCCGACTGCAGTGTCCGATTTCGGATTCCAGCAGGTGTGACGGTGGGGCCATCCTCCCCACAGGGCTGGAGGTGTCTGCAGTGACTTCGGCAACAAACATTTACGGTCGCTCCGTGTCCACCATATGCCCCCAGGTAGCTAAAACGAGACAGACGAGCACATTAACACATGCATTGACATAAAGATACTCAAACTACCGTGGCAGCCATAAAGAAGGCGCTACATTACAGGGCTGAATTCTCTCTCATGTTCGGATGACGGTTTACAAGAGGCGGGCTTCCCAGCAGTCCGGCGGCAACTGTAATTTGATCATTTGGGACAATTATACGGAAATTATATGGCAGCTGTTCCCCCATGTTCAAATCTTTAGAGAACCAAGCCCCTCACTAACACCTCACTAACAAGATGAAGCAAATCGTTTCAATCAAGTGAGACATTATGGACAGTAAAAATCAGCCCATTACAGCCCGAACACCAGTAATGATTAAATGGTGTCTGTGAAGGAAGTTGAATGTACTGCAGTCGTGGAGTTGGGCTGGAGATGGGTGGCGGTGCAAAGCGGAAACAACCAGTCCGCAGTTTGTCTGTGTGACTTGGGCGATGAGACGAACATCTGATTGAAAAGAACAGACAGCCCTTCACAGACACACCCCATTCTGAGTGTAATCATTCATCTGATCACAAGATACAGGGCTGTAAAAGCTGTGACATTTTACTGTTGCGAGATAGGACCAACCATTTTGTCTGTGGCTATTCTTGGACACTCATTCTTCTTTATTCTCCAGAAACTTTATAAAAACCTTTAGAATTAGCACAGCAGTGCAAGTCCTCATGCCTTTCTCTGTGGTGTTTTTCCTGTATAAGCAGAAGGCAATGGGGTGAGAAGAGGCCACAGGACAGTTGTGTGCCCAGGACTGAGTCCTCCCTGTTTGGGATCATGAAACCCACTCCTCCCCTAATCTTTGCCGACTTGCAGTATGTCCAGATTTAGGTGAAGGGAAAGTTACGCAGAAAGATATTTCAGTTAACTGTGTGTCAATATAGACGTGTGCCAAGTCAAACTCCATTTGCACTTGTTTCTCCCCTTAATCGCTCATCTAAACAAGCTTGAGGGCTGGTGGGAAGACGGAGGAAGGGCCAAAAGGGAGGGGTCAGAGGGGTGAGGGGGGTGGTGAGGGTTTGCCAAAATAAATGCATGAATGCTGTCTTTGACTGACGACATCTTTGAAGTGTGCTATAATTGCAGGCCTCTTGTCCAGCAGTGGAGCCTGTGGCGAGCCCGAACCCGACCGAGCTGAGATATCTGGCCGCAGAGCCAACCATACGTCATAACTCCTCGATAAACAAAGTCATGGAGCTTCATCCTAGAGACATGCAGCGTCATGCTTTAGTGACAGCAAAATGAGACACAAACAATCAAATGTCCTGCACACTGGAGCTGGGATTCCAAGCTGGGTTTAATGGTGGATTCCATTCAGGAATATGCTGAATTAGATCACAAGAGTTTTTGGCAATAATGGATGAATGAATTAAAGTTTAATGTTAATTCAACCAAAAATAGAATAAGTCGAGTGAAACTTTATGAGCTGCTGTAAATACATGTGTATGAGCATGTGGTGCGGGGTCCCCCCAGCTCCGGCCGGATGTGAAAAAGCCCTGTTTCCACTGGGCTGAGGATACGACAGTGTTTCATGGCTCTGTGATTAATACATAGCCCCTTGATGTGTTACTTAGAAAATAAACCCACCCTGCCCAGTGATTATTAGCCTCTACTCCCTCAAGAATACCTCCACAATGCACCTTTCTGTTGCTCTTGACATTTTTTTCTTAATGCCCAGGGTATACTGTCTGGGTTTTTCTAATGTTCCACTGCGCCACTTGAAAAACGGGGAAAACCCAAGCGTGGTTTTTCCTTACAATACCCCTCGGTGTGTGCACAAAATGCTCCACTTCTTCTTTTTCTTTTTTCCTTCTGCAACTGTAAACGTAAACGCACCAGGGATAGGTTTATAAGAGTTGCGAGCGTTAGAATGGACGGCTTGTCGGGACAGAGCTTCAAAAGGCGGCCAGAGACGTTGTGCCCTTTGTTTGATTTAACAATGATGTGGATCCTTGACAGCTCTGCCAGTGCGATGAGAGCTCTGAGACGCCCATCACCTTGAGACAGCTTTTTGATGTTTTCCTGGATTCGGGCACAGAGCCAAGCAGGCATTCCAGCTCTTAGAGATGCTGCACTGTCCTTGTAGCAACTGACCTTTTCACGAGTTTGTAAAATTAAAACACACCACTGGTAAACCTGCTTTTCACTTCAGATACTGTATGACACAAATAATCTCATAACCTTAAGTCACGTGATTATCACAAAACCATTATTTACCAGACTATAAAATGTTTACACATCTGTATTAGACTGTGCGTGTGCAATCTACAGGTGGCAGATTGTCCCGTTGCATGCAAACCCTTCAGCATACCGGAGGAATCTAGACCTAGGTGGGGGACTTGGCGGGTGAATCTGGCAACCCTCCAAGAGTTCTTAACCCCCCCCCCCCCCCCCCTCCGGACTTACAGCCCTTCCCTCAGAGTACACACACCTGTGCTTGTGTCTGGACATTTCTTTGTTGTTACTCTGAACCCCACCAATCCCAAAGTCTTTCATGCATTTGATCCCAGCAGTTTTTTTTATGTACTGTATACCATAAAAAAAAAAGATGACCAATCCCATTTCAGGGATCAGGCAGCAGATCACGAACAGAACTGCCTCATGTTTCAGTGACCTGCTAAATCTTTTTTAGCTTTTGTCTGCAATAAAATGGACAAATAGTTATCGCAGATCTGTGATATTCAAGTTGCTGCAGGTGTGATTAAATGGTGAGGGAGTTATATCTACATGCGACTGATGAATGATATGCCAGGGTGAAAATACAAGCTGAATGACATGTATATGGCAACAACAACTAAAACATGCTGACAGATATACTGTACTGATCTGATTTGTTTCCAAAGAGAGTGGGAAAAAACAACCACTTAGCTTAAAGCAGTACTAAGTAACTTGTTTACCTTGATAAATTATTTCCATAGTACCTCTGGGGGTAATGGGATGATTAGGGGGTCTTTCATCTCCCCCTGGTGTCTCTGGCCGGAAATCCACAATTGCTGCCTACGGGTCGGAGGCCACAATACACACTAATAGAATCACGAAGAAGAAGCTAACAGGCTAACGGGCAAAGCTAACTGCGAGCTAGCGCCACTTAAACAGTATTTGCAGCCAAGTTTGAGTGAAAAAAATTGTCCCGTTGCATGCAAACTGGATATTGTACTGGATGTACAATATCCCTCTCTCCCTTTGTCTTTTCTGTCAGTGTAGTATTTACTCTCACGGACAATTAAGGAGTAAAAAAACTCAACATGCTACGACACCTGCAGTGGTGCTTACTAGGGGCATGAGTTACATAGTTCTGCTTTAAGGTTTTGCTACATAAACTCAAGTGTCTTTGCCACTGACGTACGGCGGTGGTAGCCAATACACAGAAAGATCTAAATGCTGCTTCAGGTCGGTGGGGAGTCCTTGCCCCAAGTGGAGGAGTTGTATCGGACTGTTGTTGTGAAGAGGGAGCAGAGTCAGGGGTTAAAGCTCTCGATTTACCGATCGATCTACGTTCCCACCCTCACCTATGGTCATGAGATTTGGGTAATGACCGAAAGGACAAGATCGCAAATACAAGCGGCCGAAATGAGTTTCCTTCGCAGGGTGGCTGGGCGCACTCTTCGAGATCGGGTGAGGAGCTCAGTTACCCGGGAGGAGCTCGGAGTAGAGTCGCTGCTCCTTCACATCAAAAGGAGCCAGCTGAGGTGGCTAGGGCATCTGTTCCAGATGCCCCCTGGTCGCCTCCCTCGGGGGGTGCTCCAGGCATGTCCTATTGGGAGGAGGCCTCGTGGAAGGCCCAGGACACGCTGGTGGGACTATGTCTCCGAGCTGGCCTGGTGTCGCCTCTGGGTCCCCCCAGAACAGCTGGAGGAGGTGTGCGTGGATCGGGAAGGCTGGGTTTCTCTGCTGAGACTGCTGCCCCCACGACCCGGCCCCGGATAAAGAGGAAGAAAATGGATGGATGGATGAATGCTGCTTCATAAAGGGGTGACCGATCCTCACTGGTGAATTGGTTCAAACCTCTAGTTACTTTACTTGAAAACAATAAAGTAGAGTGAATATGACACCGAACTGGAAGCGGGGCAAACAGACCACCGTGCTTCTGTCATTTAGAAAAACATCACTCTCATTTCTGCTGCGTGATGCACCGTTGCTAGTCATCAGAGAGTTATTATGTCACGTCTGCTGTAGCCCTTCTGGGATTGGCATCGGGGCAGAAGACAGCGAGCTGGGGGAGGTAGCTTCAGGCTGTAGCGTGAGTTTCTACAAATGTTTTGCTGATGTTATCTTGAAGGCTGTAAACAAATCTCACCGGTTCTTGAATAATAACATCACATCCAAAGCTAGAGTTTGATGTTTGCTTTTATTTTAACAGTATAATCATATTGAATCATTTCCTCTGTCTTTATAGTTTGACATAAATGCACGAAGGCTCTCTTTTGATTGTTTGATTTTGGTATTGATCCTATCATGTTCTTGTGCTTGTTGGTCACAGCTTGCTGCGCTTCAATCACATCCCATAACACTGAACGTCTTGTGATCACATGAAAGATGCATTTATTTCAAGTTTTAAACACATTTTACCAATTGGACTAGCTAACCATGAAACTGAGATTCAAACTGGATAATACTACCCACATATTCAATAAAAACGCAATTGATTCCAGGACGGTCCCTCAGATTTACACAGAATACACATGTCAGGTCAAATCCAGGTGACATTTTATGAGCTAAAGTGATAACGTGGCTATATCAGCAGTATAGTAACAACCCCATGTAATTGACCCTATATTATAAGATGTAGGGTGTCTGCATCCAAAAGCAACACATCGATAAAACCTTTTACGTTCTGTCTAATTATAGTAGTACTCCTCCTATTAGCAATACTCTTGGCATGCGTCTGACCATGTTTGTGCCTTCTCTCAGACAGTTTAAGCCTCGACACGTCTGCACAGGTCTCATCATCTGAACTCAATCACTGCTGCAGACGTTGTTGATACTTTCTCCTCAACAATAATTTATGTAGACGTCCGCCTCGACCCAGCGGCCCATCTGTAACATGCGTGTGCTCTGGCTGATCTCGCAGCCTATTAGGGCCCATCGGCAGCTTTCTGCACAGTAATGACATTCCTCGGAGTGTCTGTTATCCTCCTGTGTTGTCCTGGACCTCCATCTTGGGTAAAGGTCGAGAGGCCACTGCAGTACTGTGCACCTCAGCGCCTGCCACTGCTTCCTGAGAAAGTCGGAGCAAAGGTGACCAGATAACAATTAGTAACTTTGTGATTTTGGATAAGATATTAAGATTAATTCCAGGCATTTTGATTAATGAGTAAAAAGAATTGTCACTTTTATTCTTCGATTTTAGTTATTTATTTATTAATGTATTTGCTTATAGCATAGGGGTCAAACAGGCAACATTTAGAGCATAAATTCCTGAGTATATACAAAAATAAGAAAGTAAGTTTCTAGCTGTGTGGAGTTATGAATTTTTAAGGAAATAAACAGTATGCACATCCGAGCCACTGGGGGCAACTTAAACAAAAAAATAAAGGAACGAATTCCACACATGTCCAGCAGAGGGCACTGACATAATAAGAGATAGGATATAAACAACACATACAGCCATGTGGTAAACGGTCAGTCCAGGGCGGCTGTGGCTACAACAGCAGCTCACAACCGAGTGTGGAGTGAATGAATAATGACTACAGTGTACTGTAAATGCAATACAAATCAGCACTATTTTAAAATCACAGCTCATTATTATTCATTTATTGGGAAACTTTTTTTTCAATAGTATTTTCCTGTTTACATTATATGCGGCCCGCGACTCGCCGTGGGAGCTGGATTTCGGGTTTATAGGTACAATCACAGTGCATAACAATGAACATTATGCATACAGTTACAGTAATGCTACGTTCCATCTGTTATCCCGTTCGACAAAAGAAAAGATCAAAGACAGAAAATGTAAGTGTTTTTAGGCAAGTGCTACACCAGGGTCCCAAAGTGGCAGATTTGAGTCCAGATTGGGACCTTTAAAGCATTTGATCCTGACCCCCAATATATTTTAATACATATAGTATCTGAGGCTGAACTAAATAAACACGCTGTATAAATGTTTTACAAAGCTGAGAGGAAAGGGAAAAGTCTGTGCATCTCAAACTGATTAGTATGATGTACTTAATATTGTATTTATGGTGCACCTCCATTGAATCAATTGTTGGTGGATTTACCCAGATAATCTTTGAGTCCAAGTCCAGTCCTACGGTGTGTTGCATTACTGTTGCAGGTTTTAATTATCCATTTACTTTATTCATTCATTTATTTATTTCATAGATTGCCATTTTTTAGCACTTTTTTCAACCCTTAAACAGGTGGTGAAATGAGACGCACACAGTGCCAAGGGGCAGGGAACGATGCAGGGCTCATGTAATGTGCCTGGTAAAATGATAAAGGAGTGTGGGAGAGTGCGGGGCCATGAGAACACAAGGACCGGGGTTATTCTGCTTGCGGATGTTGTAGATGGTAATAATATACCCCCTCTGTGTTTTGACATGGAAAGACTAATAGAATCGTTTCATTCATGTTTGTGAGGGTAAAGGCCACTCTCGGATCACACTCTGTACTGCCGATCCCAACAAACTTAAAGCAACTAAAGCAAACCCTATAGCTCTTTTTATAGCTTCTTATAACTACTGTATATATTGAGTAAACGTATCCAACCGTGTTTTCACAGTCTTGAAAATAACATGTGCTCAATAGCTTCAATAAATTCTTCCACATTAGAAAAAAATAGCATGGGATGTTGTGAATCTAGACAGACATAAACTTGCACCTTTCAGGAAATGCTGTCTGCATAATTTGGACGAGTGAACAGTGAGTGGTGGAACAAGACAGTGTGAGGGTGGGAAAGTATTGGAGGATGAGAAAAACAATGCTGTTCTTTGTTTGCATTTGTTCATCTTTTATTGTTTGCTTTCGGCTTTAAAGGTCCACAAAATATCAGCGCCACTGGAGTTCAACCTCTTAACACCCACATGACACACATAACCCCCACATTTTCTCCAGTTTCGCATTACCCAAATCTAAAAGGGGAAAAAAAAGTAGTAAAAGAGCGACAGAAAACGCGTGCCAGAAAAAAAACTAAAACGCAATAAAAAAGCAACAAAAACGGGACTAAAGAGTGATGAAAATGCACCATGAAAAGTGACTAAAACGTGATGAAAATGCAACAAAAAACTTCAAAAACACGACAAAGAAGTTATTAAAAAAGACAAGAACATAACAAAACTGTGACAAAATCGCGGCTATTGAGTGACAAAAACCTGCTGGAAAAGTAACAATAACACAACAACAAAAAGCGACAAACACTCGACTAAGGAGTGATGATAAACCAACCAAAAAAAAAAACAAGAAAGCCATGTAAGAGCGACAAAAAGGTGACAAAAATGCGAAAGTGACCAAAACATGACCAAAAAAACACGACAAAAATGCTTACAAATGCGACAAAAAAAGCTATGACAATCAGTTGTGTAGGCCTTAGCTTTCAAATGAGGCGTTGCACTGAGGCAGCCCACACTCCGATATCTGCCTTGACACATTCAGCAAACTTGTTCTAATCTTGTCCGTAATCAAATTCTCTTCTCTGTTCAGATTAGCCGGTCTGCTCGTTGCTAATACATTCAATTTGAGATCTGTGGAGGCGTTTTGTATAACATATGCAACATAATATTTTACACCAAAAGAACAAGGGGTATTTTCTTGACACATACTTTATTTGAATCAACAGATAATATGATCTCATGGGATTTTATTGTATGTGTTTTTAGGCAAACTTTTCCTCTCAACTCTTACCGCTTGACTATTACCTCGTCATAATTCTCTCCCCCGCATCAAATCTTTGTTCATTTGCAAAGACGTTGCTTGGCAAAGTCTTTGTTTTGGTTGTGTTTCAGAGATACAGAGGTGCTCACCATGTGTTTGGGCTGCAGACAAAGTGATAGACAGTGAGTTCATGCCGAAACCACTTGTTATTTTGGGGTCACATTACAGCGAGTCGGTTATTACATCAGTACTTTTTGAACTTGGCGGCAAAATGTGCAAGTAAGAAAAATATCAGGAGTCCGGCTTATTTATCTTTCCATTTGACCATTTGTTTATTTTGTTTAAGTTCCAATCCTATGATCGTATTTCGGCAGCTTTCCTGGGATCCTGGGCAGAAACATGAACTTGAAGAGCTGCGATAAAAGGTCCATCAGCAGATTTAGCTCCCACTTAACCCTCATGCTTATTCAGCCTCTACCCCTGTGGCCTCTGCACCCTGTCTCTGCTGCTCCCATTAAAAACATTAGCGTATAAATGGGAGTATTTATGAGGAGTATTAAGGACCAATAGTATAAAAAGTAACTTAGAGTGAGCAAGAGAGTGTTAAATATTACATATAATACACATACATTTACCTGGCACTAATTGGGGGACTCTGAGGGGCTCACGTAGTATAATGGGATGGTGACAATTTTTACATTACAACCAAACTAAAGCAAGATAGATATAAAGATAATATATTAAAAAATAATGGGCCAAAAGGAGAAGCATAAAAGACGCAAACATTAAAAACTAGCAGATCATAAAATATAAATAAAATATTTATAAGTACCTATTTCTAAACATACAGTTAGTACAGAATAGCTATTGCGAGAGTGCAAAATGTAGCTTATGATGTTCCCTCTCTATTCCTCCTTGCTGAAGGGGAAGAGTTGAACAGTAAATAATTCTATTCTCATAATGCATGCTCTGGGCCACTGCAATGGGAAAAGTCACCCCTTGGTGTAATTATTTACTTCGGTCAGCTTTGAAAATAACTGGTTTGTGTATTAACGTCTTATTTCCTTGAAAAAAAATGTCATCATATCATTGTTGTGACGTTATTGCATTGTTGAATGACTTTAAACTCAGCAGCGAGACGAGATGAAAGCACGGGACTTTATTTTAGTCTTGTGATATGCCGGGGGAAATCACTTAAATTCATTCTTCATATTGATGCCAATAAAATGTTTCACAATATTGACTGTGCATTATACTGTATTTACCTGGACATAACCTTAAAGGAAACGTTTACAGAAAGGATAAGGGATAAATACTGGAGATTATGTTTGGCAAATATCAATAAATAGCGTCGGTTTGGGACTTTTCCGCTCTCAACAGGTGCTCTGTGTGCAGCCCAGCGAGGGGGGGCAGACCTCTGGCCGGTCACGCTGGTTAAATTTGTCGACCTGTGAACCCTCCTGCTAACCTCAGCCCAACAGCGAAACACTTGTCTTTTCCAGAGTGCACCTGAAGGCCTCATCACGCAGGGGGGAAACTCATGTCGGATGTAAAGTATTAGGCAATCCAGACCAATTAGAACTACAGTGCATTGAGGTTAACTGTACTTTCAGTTGGTGACATTAAGTGCAACTTTTGTGGTATTGTAGTGTGGAAGCTGAAGGTATAACAGCCTATAAATTACATTTATAATGTAAACTTACCAACAATGCCACCCCAGACTAGCTGGGAAAATTTATTACAACCTGAAGGCACGTTGGTAAGTATCGTTAAGCATCATTGGATTTTGCCGTAATAATAAACTCTACCCAGTTAAGGTTTCCACTTAATAATAGATCGATGTTTTGGGAGCTCCCACGGATGCGCATGCTAGAATACATATTAGCCTACTGAAGGAAGGCGATGTCAAGTTTTGTAAGCAGCAATATAAACAATGTAGACAAATAAAGTATGGAATTATTCAGAGGTGCCAAGGCAAATACAAGAAAGAAACAGCTAAAAGACAACAATGAAGTTAAGCAAAGTGCTAATGTTATGCTAACACCAGCTAAAGTTGTGGTAACTGGCTAAATGCTATCATCAGCAAAATCACTTTTTTCAACAGTGGTATAATGTTGTGAAATATCAAATCTGTATGAATTGGACATTAAATGGGATATACCTGGAGCTGGAGGACAAAGCGGCCAACACAGAGGATCCGAAGGACGTGTGGGCAAAGAGGAGCGATTGAGAATGAAAGCGCTTAGTGCACCAAGCCAGTGGGACGGAGCGACAGGTAAGCACAACACAGACCTCTAAAGGCCATCTGCATACTGGGCATTTTGAAGGGCACAAGTGCTCACTGAACTCTATGGAGTAGACAGTGAATGTTCATGGGCATCTGATTGGCACCTGGAGCTATATTTAGAAGGGGGTTTATTGGAGGTCACTAGCAGGTTTAGTCAATACACATATTATGTGAAAATGGCCAGTGATAAGGTCGACATTATGTAAGATTACCAAACTGCTGAGGTTTAGATGTTTAATCAACTCTCAATTCAAATTTTGAGGCCAGTTCTGGTACCACCTTGGCCTACACTTTTAGCTGCTGTTAAGTAACTGTATTTGAATACTAAAGTGAAAGTGTATTTTCTGTGTCAACAAAAGCCTGTGGCTTTAGGGAGCAGCACTAGCCTGGTCACCATGTTTGTGGCGGCATGAATTGCGTGATGACCGGATGTCAAAGGTCAGAGGACAATGAGGTGACACTGGGATTGTTAAAAGATGGGAGTAAACAGGCCTAAGCTTCATCGCGGCTCTGACAAAACAATAGGTGTCCTTTATCCCTTTGAAGGCGGCTGATTTGGATTTAAATCAATAGGATCAGAACACTTTAAGTGACACAAAGTAACTTTCTCCCACAGTTCTAGTTGGTAACACTGCAGAAGCTTGTGAAGAATAGCAGTGTGTGGCAGTGGCATAACTGGTATAGTTTTGCTGTCTGTGGTAATGTGATCCATAAAGCACTGGCATCAGCATCTAGCATTCTTTATGTGAACTACAACAATGTGAATATGTTGGGGTTTGGTTGGGGTTATTGAATCTGTTTATTTGATGTTACGAAAAATAAATTAATTGATGTTCAGCAAAACTGTAACAGTGTAATGTTGAAGTACGATGTTTACGGACTTTTCCATATTAACTGCATAATTACTATGTTTGAGAATAACTTTACAACTAGGACAAAAGGCAAAAACAAACTTATCAGAATAGCTACTACAAAACTCCTTGGGGATTGAAGGGGTAACTGTAGACATGCCGTCAGCTCATCTTGCCACTTTGTTGAAAGGGAGAATGAAGAATGACCAAAAAACTGTAGCCATGGCACATTCCTCTGTGACGAATATGAACTGCAATGCTGACTACAGGGACACATAATTCTTAGAACAAGGAAGTCAGTGCGTTACAAGTGTTGTATAAAAAGGGGGGATTCTGAGATCACGACAGACCTACCGCTTAGGTCAGAACGAGGTTGTGGTGGGAGGGGCCATTACTGTCATTGCTTGAGGTGCTGCTGTCCCCCTGATGCTTGAGATTTCACAGTGTGGATTCCTGGGTAAGACCTTGTCACATAGAGAGATTTGTTTCTTACTGCAACACAAAGGCATAGCTGGCCGCACGCAGTCACCCCCTCCACAAAAAAACAGACAGTTGGGCTGCAAGGGGCTGTGAACTCCACACAATGGCGGCTCTGTAAGTCCAGCCGGCCTGCAGAACTTTGCTTTTGATCGCTCGTCACGCGAAGTCACACTCTTAAAAATGAAGAAATAACGGTCTGGTCTCTTCATTGGCCTATTTGTTATTCGATGTTTGTGATGTTGTTGTCAAGGAGCTATTTTCAGAAAGGGACGCTCCACTCATGACCTCCGCCCACTTAGTACAAGAAACTGTGAGAAAACACAAGCTCGTGTGAAATAACAATGGATACATGGCCCATAAATACTTCAAGTGCTACTGTGAAATTAAACTTATTGAATATTAAATTTATTGTGTTCTTCAAGCTATACTAAAAAAAAAACCTGTGCATTCGTGAGAAGCCCCTTTCCATTCTTTGCTTGCAATTTTATGTAGGTATTATTGTGGTTGCCAAACAAAGCAACTCTGCTGGAGGTAAATATCTGTCCTTTTAGTCGCGGCCCGCAGTCGCGTGAGTGGCAGCTCAGGTCAGAGAGGCCATTTTTTACTAGCCCCGTTTCAATGGTGCTGAGACCCACAACGCAAACAGGTGTTGGACAGCACTATCTCACTCTGCCTATTTGTGTGTACTGCAGTCTTTCACCCTCTGTTTCTTAAAGGCACAACGCCATTTACAATATCGCTGTGATCAGTGTGGACAAACTCTATCCTGAATGAAAAGGTTGGGATGTTGTGTGAAATGTAAATAAACTGGACGACATCGTTTCAAAAGGCTCTGCTGTTTTATTCTTTCCAAGCTTTTGTTGCCTCTTTTTGTAATGTAGCAATTTAAGAATATTGTAAAAATATATAGACCTTGAAAGAAACATATTGCAAAGATAGTATAGTCATGCTACTATCTGATGTATAAGAGCATGGCATGTTTTTTTTTTTTTTTTAATTTATCAGCATTTTACAACATATAACCTTGAATGTTCCACAGTGTGGCTTTAAAAAAATATACAGTATGATGGAGGAAAAACTGCAGTGGCTTTTTCTTAATTCTTGCAGTCCTCTTCATTTATCCAGGTTTGGGAATAAAAGTGCAATTATTCTATCTAAACAACTAAGAATGTACAGGTATGGCTTCTGGTTTTCTGTATATACCAAATCAAAATGTAACTCACTGAACAGTAGGGGGTCACTGACTGGCTCAATAAAGAGATCTCCATTGGAAACAGCGTTGATTGATTCATATATTACTGCACTTACAGGACTTGGCACAGGACTTAAGTGTATTGATTGTGCCACATCCACAACAAAGTCATCAGTTGAAGCCCTATTGTTACGGATCTTTGAGGTTAACCAGAAGATTGACGCGCCTCCTCTGCACATGGGACCACACAGGGCCATCTCACTGAACTAACCGCAGCCTCTAACACAGTTGTGGACCGGGGCATGCCACCCATACTTTAGACTGGCACCCGCAACCATTACAACCTCAGGGAACCTCTGCTTCTGCCTGTGCAAAGACGGCTGGAAATGTCTGAAACCAGCACAATGTTGCCACTGCTGCCAGTTACTAAAAGAGATTTGATTTCACATGTCATCTTGTTATCACAAGGCACAGATCAACATTGTGAGGGGGGAAAAAAAGGGAGAAGAAAGATGAGAGTGGTGTGGGCATACCGAGTGTTTGCCAACTATCTCCCTTCTCCATCAGCTTCACAGCAACTCAAGCAACAAAAGGGGGGCAGCTTTCCACTGAACCGAGGCTTCAGCAAGATCAAACGCACAGACATGAATGCATCGCGATACATTCAAGTGCTCGGGTAACTTTCAGCTGTGCTTAGTGAGTACTGTGGGATCTGATTCGTCTGCAGTAAATTTATGAATGGTGTCTTTCTATAACTCAGTCCTGAATCACACATATTTACATACAAAGGCAGCTCAAACAGACAAGCCCTTTGTGTAAAATTTACTTTACGTCTGCAATAATCAAACCAACATTTTCCTGTTAGAGTATTAGTTTCTCTTCTGTCATTGTCTGCCTTTCACATACACACGAGCTGTTAGCATTCAGCGGCTGAACTTGGAGCTGAAATGCACACTTTTGCCACTGGCGTAGGAGCAACAAAGGTCTACACAGGCCCTGTTGTCCCAGGACAGTAAGGTAGTTATCCATGCCACAGTGGAAACATAAAGCAAGTGAACAGATGAATGTTATCTTTATATCTAGTGCACCAGAGGTGATTTGAAACAGTACCACTGGACGTCATCGAGCCGCACTCTAAAACGCGGCCTTTGAAGCCGTGACAGTGCCGACAGAATCAGGCCAGCGCGCTCAGATGGGGAAAGTTAAGCTTCGAGAGGGCCATTCTTCAGTGGCAAAATGTTAGAAAGAAATGATTGAGTTCAAAGAGGTAAACAGATGTGCTCAAACAGAAGATGCTCGGAGACCAGCAAATTTGCTTAAACAAATCAACAAATATATTATGTACTCTACATCTATTTCCTTAACATGTTTTATCAAGGTTAAATGCTAAAATAAATGCGGAAGCCATTTACACGAAGCACTGT
Organism: Proterorhinus semilunaris; assembly: GCA_021464625.1. Lineage (NCBI taxonomy): Eukaryota > Metazoa > Chordata > Actinopteri > Gobiiformes > Gobiidae > Proterorhinus > Proterorhinus semilunaris. The sequence continues at coordinate 20,338,287 of CM038352.1, read as the reverse complement.
AAACCAATCTTAATTGGTAACTTCTGGTGGTATTGCTAGCTCAATCAGACGCTCCATGCCATAATGAACCTTTGTTGGATCTGTTTACACTTAAGGGACTTTAGATTACGACCCCTGGATTGTGTTTATTTTACTCCTGTTCCTGTTTTCCTAACACACATCATCTAAATGCTCTTTCTCACTTCCTGCCCCTGGGAAAGCAGGTAAACCGAAGAATGACATCATCACCGCGCGTCTGGCTTTCGAAGATCCTGAGGGCTTTAGCACAAAGGAACTGCAACCACCAAAGCGGGTTGATTACCAGGCTTGATTCACTTGTTAATGACGATTTGACTTCTGTGGCTTTTTAACGGGAGCCTTTTAGCAGGGACACATGCCGCTGCTTTTCCTTGTGGCTGAAGTCCTCTCATTAGACGCCTGGTAATTAATGTATGTAGGAGTGTGTTGTTTTGGAGGAATGTGAAAAAAGGCTCAATGACACGATCACAACTGCATTACTCCAATAAAAACACTGTGCAATTCACCAGCCACCATTACACCGAAAGCGGATGTGTCATTGTGGTTTACAGGCCCATACTGTACAGTACAAAAACTTAAATTTAGACTTTTTTTTAACGCAGCAATACTTCATCCCGCTTGCATTCTTCTCTTATTCATGTTCTGGCAACATATAAATAATAAGAAATATAACAAAATTGTCCTTTCTTCCTTTATTTGTCTTTTTGCCTCATCCCCCCAAGCCACCGTTGTGTTCTTACAAGCGGAAACCATTTCCAATGTGTCCTGCAGAACCATCAGTCACTTCATTTCTCGATCTCTTCATATACAATACATCCTTCCTCTTCACTGTATCTAAGCGTAACCGCTTCATTACTGCGGTGTGTTGTGGCCTTTGCTCCCTCTGTGCGGAGCCTACTTTTAAATCAAGCCACTTTCACCGCTTTCCGTGTGTTGAGCGCGTTCCGGGTCTTAAGCCAGTGCCATTAAGAAACAGTAGAGAGTTAATTAGCAGGGCATAAATAGACAATAATGACAAAGCTCTGTGTGTCTCCGCATAGCCCCCCTGTGTCTGAGTTTCCACGGCTACAGTAGGGGAATTGCAAAGAAAAAGACCCTCCAGTCACCGGGCCGTCGCAGGATTTATCACTCGGGGGGCCCCCCACTGCACAGCCTGGATTACTGAGTTCTTTATACAAGAAACCATTTCCCTCCACACACAAGCGGACCGTCTGCCACTCAGCACGAATTCACGGTTTCATAATGGACTAGAGGATATAGTCACATGAGCTGAGAGAAGCCCATCAAAATGTTATCGGAAGGCTGAATGGAGCAGATTGGTCTTAGTTACAGAGTGAAAGGCGGAGGTGAAGAGTGTTCTCCAGTATAGATCTATCCATCCAGCCATCCATCCATCCATCTATCCATCCATCCAACATATATCCATATCTATCCAACCATCATTCCATATCCATCCATCTATCAATCTATCTAAATCTATCCATCCATCCATCTATCCATATCCATCTATCCATCCATCCATCCGAAAGTAGGCTACATTCATCCATTTTGTCTACTATTTGCAGTCTAATGTTACTATACCACCCTGTTTTGGGGGGAAACTTGCTTGATTGCGGGACCATTTTTTTCCCTTATCAAAAAATAGGCGCCAAATCGCCTAATGGTGGCCTAAAGACAAGCTCCAAAAAGCAAAGTTGTTCCCCATATAGGGGGTCTGGGATCCTCCCCCAGGAAATTGTTATATTTTCAGTATATTTTGGTGTGTCTGCTTATATTTCTTAAAATCATTTGGGGTCAAAGGATCTATGCTGGGAGTCCAAATTAGTTTACTCCTGTTTAAGTAGAAGTCTAACTCACATATTTACTAATTATTTAACACTATAGCGGTTATGCAATGCCAAAAAAGCAGAGGTGGCCATTCCTTATCAAAAACCTACTTTTAAATAGATTGTATGCACGTTCACATTTTTTTTTTCCAACTCTGAGACAGCTGGGCCGACGTGCGTTTGTTTGCTTGCTGCGTGCCATTGAGGAGTGCTTGAATGAGAAAAGGCGGAGAGCGGGAGGAATTCCTGGACGCTGAGCACATGTTCTGTTCTGCCCGGCTTTCTCCGCGAGCTCTTTGGAGGTGTCACTCATTTATATTCTAGTGTGGCCCGCCGCAATGATTTACACCTCCAAGCTCTGCACGACAATGAGTGTGTCATTGGAAATAGCAGGTGTTCGCATGCTGCTTAGCTCATGGAAAGCAAGTTAAAAAGGGAGCCTGGCCTTTGGGTGTGTGTGTGTGTGTGCGTGTGTGTGTGTGTGTGTGTCTGTGTGTCTGTGTGTGTTGGGTTGGGGGCAGAAGCAAACCTGAATTATGCTGCTAAATGGTGCAGTGGGTGCTGGCATGCAGGTCAGAGAGTTTGCCGACCACGAGCATGCCTGTTTCTCATCGCGCCACAATAAGTCTGCCAGGCGACTTCCAGCAACATGGCGAGCACTTATCCTGTAGGTCCTATTAGCTTTAATAAAACGCATGACAAAGATATTGAGGTCAGGACAAGAAAACCACTGAATTCAAAACACTGAGGCAGATGACATCATTACACTAAGCTCAGAAAATATTTTTGCCGGTGAGAGCCTATCCATTGGTCTGGGTCAATATCACATATTTTAGGCTACCATGCTGGCTGGTACGTGAACCAAATCCTATCCAATACCATATTGTGTTTCTGCAAAAGGGGATCCAGTACAGATGCAGGCCGCAGCTGTTTACTGTGCTGTGGCCAAGGCTCACATCAGCTATGGGAGCTGGCTGTGTGGGCTCTGCAAACACAAACACCTCTCACTTTCACTGCATTTGTGGTGTGTTTGTTTATCATCCATAATGTCATCCATAATAATCCATTGAGACCAAGTATCGGTATCTGATCGAATTGGAAAAAGTGTGATCGGAACAACATGAAAATGTAGGATTGGTGTCATAGCGATTCAAGGTCATGTACCCGTTTTTCCAGTACTTGTAGTCAAATTAAATTTGTCATGGTCTCCTTCAGAATATTATAAAAGCAGACATTTGGAATGAGCTTGAACCACGACTGAAGGTTTATTTTTTTACTTGCCCCTCATTTAATGCTTGGAAATAAACAAAACTAAATCTTGTACTGGGCCTTCAACATTTAACATGTAATCCTATCTTGGGCAAAAGTCTTACTGAATGAATCAGGAATAAGTCATGTGACTGAAATGCCTAAAAGTAGGTTTTAGTTTAGACAAAGGTCTAAGCTAGCACATCAGTTCTAATTCTGGACTAAATTTGAACTAATCCAGGTCACTAGTTAAAAACACTAATGTGCACTATCGCTGCAAACTATTTCTGTTCAGGATATGTCAAACTGAACAAAGGCCATCAGAACAAACAGCCAAGGTGACATGAACACAAAGGAGAGACTGCGCAAAATGAAAGGTAAGTGTGAAGGAGCATGGATAAGAGGATTTGGACGAAAACCAAAACGGGATCAGCTCCACTGCGGCGGGTCCCAAGGAGATGGGACAGACTGCTGTGAAAAGTCTCGAGAGCCACAGTTAATAGACTGTCAGAAATCTCCTCACAGTCCCTACTACTACCCCCTACACTACTGAGAACTGTTCCCGCCAGTAGCCACTCCGTCAAACGGGCTTCCACTCCCGACTCCTGTCCCTCAGCGTCACCTCACTTCAAAGATGCTCCGGAGGGGGGCTCCTTTGAGAAAACATGCCCCCATGGAAACCCACAGGGGCGACATGTGAGTGGATGGGACAGGAAGAACACAGACAAGTGCGCCATCCATCACGACCCTGTCACGCCAGAAAGGGGACGCTGAGGTTATCGGCCTGCGTGCATTCATTATTCTAAAGGGCAGTTCTTCTCTACAAGATAACCAGAGGAACAATTAACATTTTAATAGTTGGGATGAATGACTACGGAATTTGCCATTTCACAGTTAGGCTGCACTGGCTACTTCACAAGCTGCCTATAGATCTGCAGTCCTTTCCAAGTACAGTAGCTCCCCGAAAGAATACATGATGGAACACATTCAGATTCACTGTCGCTATCACCTGACTCTAACTTACTGGTGTGATCTGGGGTCGCTGCAGTTGGTCAGGCCTAGGTTCAGCAACACTATGTGCCCAAAGAACGAGATCAGCCTGAACATCCTGAATGTTAGTCCATCAATGGATTTCTTATTCCCTGATGGCACGGGCATATTCCAAGATGACATTGAGAAAGAGTGGTTCAATAGGGATCTTCATTTTTCTCATCACAAAGTCCAAATCTTAACCCCATTGAGAATCTTTGGGATGTGCTGGAGAAGGCGTTGCGCAGTGGTTACACTCTCCCATCGTCGATATAAGATCTGCCACGGTGAAAGCATGCTGTGATTAAAGTTAAAGGTGGTCAAACCAAATATTAAAGTTTGTGACCGAATTTTTGGACTGACTTTTTTATTTTTCCTATAGCCCAGGCGTCAGTATCTCCTCCACCTTTGCTCCCTTTTTGTTTGTTTTTTGTTTTTGTTTTACCTGACAATTACTTTACTTTTCCTCAATATACCAATCTAATAGCACGAGATCTCTAAAAAGAGGGGCATAGAATTGATTTGGTCGGATAAGATTTTGTCGTTAACCTCAGTACCAGGTGCACCCTGTCTGTTATCTTCAATGAAGCGCTCATCTTAAAAGGACAAAGTGGGTTGCTGTGTTCTTTGTTTTTCCCATAGATAGCCCTATAGTCCATGTCAGTCTTTTTCTTCTCTCTCACCAGGAGCCTCCCCGATGTGCCCTCTTCACTGACTCCGGTGTTGCTTTAAAGATAAGGGTGCAGGCTGAGGCCATTTGTAAAACTAGGTGGTCTTTTGTTGAAATATGGCAAATGGAAAAACGCTGTGTCTTCAGAAAAGATCTCGAGCAGCATCACACAAACACAAGTAAAACACATGTAAAAATCGTATCTGCAAGTTATTCTTTTTTGGGACTAAAACTTAACTCAAACTTAAAACCACAGTGTGCAACATAAAGTTATGGTGAAATGTTGTAGTCTTCTGGATGAACGTGGTGAGTGAAGGAGGTCGAACGGGCTTACGATGCCATATGCCACACTTCTGTCAACCACAGTTGCCCTGGTTGTGGGTATACACACTAGTTTACACTTCCAGTGAGCGTAAATAATGGTAACTGTAGCACTTTGTACCTTTCTTCTAATAGTGGGCTAAAACGTTTTATCTTACAGTAAGAGCAGACATTTGTGATGAGGACCTTTGTGCAAATCTAAAGCCTTTATATTGCATTTATTTACTTTTACTTTTCATTGTGAACTAGCTTACAGACGAGTTGTTTTTTTCCATTACCGTGACAGTACTGGTCCTTGAAACTTGTGAACGGTGCTTATAAATTCATCCCTGCGAGAAATTAAAATGTTAGAAATGCATTAAGAAAGTATGGATGTATTTGTTATCGTTACATTACAATTATGGTTAAAAGACTAAAACTAAATAGAAATGTGTTTCAATTACAAAAGTACTCTCTGGCATAGTACACTCCTGTTGCTGTATTCTGCAAGTTTCTTTTTTCAGTGGAGTAAAAAGGTGTTTTAGAAAATGCAGTGACTTGATCTTATTACTTGTTCCTAATGCATATGAAGTTGTCCACAATAGCTCTTGAAAAGACCATTTGGCGAGAAACATGAGCCGCTGAGAAGAGGAATCATGTGGGTTCATGCGAGTCCATTACTCCTCCGACAGTGGTTGGATCAAAGCAAACACTGATAAAGCTTTGACCACAGTTAATAATACTGCGGCTCAAGAATGTAGGCCGGGCCTGGCTACTCCCCGACCTCACACGTCCAGCCGTCCACATGCGCGCTCAAACGCACCCATTCCTCAACTGCTGTGACACATTCCAAGCTTTCGTCCTCTCTTCCCACAAACCAAACACTCCTTCTTTCTAATTGTAGACCTTTTTGATTTATTTCAAAGGGAAAACTTACTCGGTTGCCACGATCCCATCGGAAAACATGCATGGGTGGTTTAGAGCAGAGCAAACTTCCAGCATCTCCTGCTTTGGCCAATCACAAGCAAGTGAGTCCAGCTCCCGTTCAAGGCTTGACAGAGCTGCCTATAATGACCCTGTGGTCATTCAGCCCCTCCCTTTTTACTCCATCAGCAGCACAAGACAAAAGTTGTCCTGGTTTGCCCCGATCTGCTAGGGCTAAAACAATAGACGGGTTGATCATTGAGAGAGGATATCCACTTTCCAGTTTCACCATGTCACCAGTTTCCCTGTGTCACCCAGTAAAAGATTAAACTAGAGGCACTGTGTTTATCCAGGTTAATTGACTGAAGACATCCTCATGATTACTGGGACCGTAGACCTAATGATGGAATTACAGTAAATAACGTTGCATGATAAGAACAATAGCATTTGTGTTTATTGTGTGCTTGACACACTTGACACGCTCACTGAAAATCGCTACAGTGAGCCATTATTTATTCCCTTACTCGGTGATGGTAAAGCTTTAGAGTCACAGCGTTAGAGTCCTGGGGCTGACGGAAGTACGGCTGTCCCATTTGTTCATTAACATTATGACTTTGGGTGATAAGTGTAGACCAAAGTAAACCACTGCCTGGTGAAGAAAGGAAGCATGTGTGATGCTACATTCTTAAAGGCGCTGTACCCATTTTTTTGTTTCCATAGAGTAAGTTTACATAGTAAATGTGTTATTTGTTCCTAACTTTCCTAACACATTTCCAACATCCCATTTCTTCACAGAGATTACTTTATAGACACAGTTCACAACCTTTGGGGGGAAAAGCAACAAGGACTTAAAGCCTGTTTTATAAGTAGATGCACAGCGCACAAATAAACCCCCCCCCCCCCCCCTTTTTTTCTTTTTCTTTTACTATGACGGACAACAAAAATCATTCCACAGAAGGAAACAAAAATGGGCACAGGGCCTTTTATTTCTGTCCAATGCCAAGTATTTGTTTAATTCAAAACAATGTGTTTTTTTCAGTGTGCTCTAATGACTGAGCTAACTGTTGAATTGCAGTAGGTAAGAAAGAAAATGGTATATTGTACAGGAAGTGTTTTCTCCTCACTGTGTACAAGCAGCTTGCGGTGGCATGACCGGAGTGGGTCTTTGGGACAGCCACTTAGGGGTGAAACCAGAACCCAGAACTGACAGTCCTGGAGCCCTGCAGCCCGCACCACTAACTGGTCTCTCCTCACTCACCCTCAGTTCTAATCCACTGTTTACACAAACGCTGGCCAGTAATGATAGCCATGAGACCAGGGACCACCCCGCGTCCCTACGTGCCCCCCTACCCCATTCCGCCTCTCACCGCTGCCCCCACAAGCGTCAACCGCCATAACCAAAAGCTGTTTTCTCAGCAGCCAAACACCTTAAACACATAATTAGTCGGGTCATTTGTGCATTTGGGCCCCCAGCGAGGGCAAGAGTGTGCCCGAGAGCAAGTTTGTCAGTAGTTGGAGGGGGGGTGAGGGGTGGCTGATGAGAAGTGATGGGAGGGGGGCAGGATATAAAGACGTGAGAGACCGGGACAAAGGCGTGCATTCATGCCTGTGGCCCTGGACAAACCCGCCTGTCGCCATCTTCAAAGGCCCACTCTGCCTTTCCTCTAAAAAGCCCAGAGAGAGACCACAAGTTTGGGCCAGAAGAGGAGAAACATAACAGAGGTAACGAGAGGAAGAGAGGTGTGCGGGCAGTCATGCAAAGGTTACCAGATCTATCATCCAGGAAGGAAATGGTTAAGACCAGGGGGATAGAGCTAAAGCTGAGTCCGTTAATAGCTAACAGCTTTTAAATAACCATTCTTACATTGAAATGTTGAAACTAAAACAACCCCTCCACATTTATTACGGGCGGTAAATGTGCCAGTTTTAATCTTTTGGCTCATCCCGTGTCACTTAGGGTTAATTCAAAAACAACAAAAAGGCTACACTATGGTCACCCAAAGTGACTGGAGAAGCCATATTGTGTGTCTTGCCCAAGGACACAACAACAGTCTGCGCTGGTGTGGAAGTTGACCATCTGTTGGGAGAAAGCGTCACCCCAAGCACCATTTATTCCTTGCTGCAAAATATATTTTTGATGCACCTATCCTACGTTTTCTGTTGTCATTATCATCTTCTTAACCTCTTAACCCCCAACTAAACCAACCACATTTTCTCCAGTTTGGCTTTACCCAAATCTAAAAGCTTCTTGAAAAAAAAGTGACAAAGACGAGGGTGAAAATGCGACACAAAAAAAGTGACAAAAGAGCGACTACAAAATCATTCGATCAGCTTTGTAGGTCTTAGCTTTCAAATGAGGCCTAGTCTATAAGCTCCAGTCGAGAAGCTTTTAGATTTGGGTAAAGCTGAACTGGAGAAAATGCGCTCAGTTAAGAGGTTAAAGGTGCTGTGCCATGTTTTACTTGAATTAGAGTTAAATACATTTTTTAAGGTTGCATTAGAGTTTCTTATTTCCATGGTTTGTAGGTGCACAGTAAATTTCAGCGGAGTCGATGAAGTGTTTGGAGGGCATTCATCACACCGCGCTACACCCCCTGTGTGACCCCTGCACCTTGAACTCTGACCCGGTGCATTGTGGGTAGCCCAATCCCAGTTTGCCCTGTGCAAAGGCCCAGAATTCCAGTGGCCCATGTTTCACACTGGGAGACCTTTGTGTGGGATAACTGCCCTCACACTCCCATACACCTTGTCTGCCCCCGGGCGCCCCCCAGCCACCACCCCCCGCCCCCTTCCTGGCATTGTTTACCAAAGCATGTCCACTTAGCTCTGCCCTGTCTGCCCCCAGAGCCTCGACGACTATTACCCACATCCTGAAACCACTTTTTTTCTGGATTTTTCTTCCCACTTCACTTTCACTTCCTCAGCTTTTGAAACCTTTTCCTTAGTGAAAGTGGTTTAGGAATTACACAACAAAATGATCACAACCACAATGTGTTCTGTTATTGATTCGCGCTGTTGTATTGAGAGGTTTTCTAGAGTGTGCTAAGTTGACATGCCCGACTGCTCGTGACATATTGTTTCTGTGCTCGAGCCATGCACCTTCCCACCATATGAACGAATGCCAGCGCACAGACAATAAACCCATCAGACCACTGCCTGCTCTTTTTATCTCCACTGTATTCATTTCATCCCAGTGTCCTGTCTGATCTCTGTTCTCTTTTATGCTCCGGATCTCTATATCTGACCCCCTCCCATCACTCCCCAAAGTAATAATGCCCCTCAAGCAGCAGGGAAGTGCAGGGGAGAGGAACTTGTATGTCCTTTAGCTGTACAGATTAGGCCCGAGCTGCCGGAGGAAAAGCAATAAAGCCGCAGCCTCTATCGTCTGATGCCCCCGGATCCTGGACCAAAGCCCGGCTACCGCTAACTCTGCGAGGTCCGACAGAAGCTCATATTTCCTGTGGACACTGAAGCCATCACAAGTGCGGTTTCAGACTTATGGGAGCAGCGTATCATCTTTGCTGGGATGGCATGGCCACTGATTATATAAAACATATGCTTTCCCTGGGTCGAAGAGGCAAACAGGCAAACAAAAATAAATGAAAAGGATTCTAAATAAAATACGTCCTCTACTTATACTGTATGATCGTATATTGACTCGTGTGGACTCGTGTTCTTCATCCAGCATCATTTTTCACCGACCTTTAGCTTAATGGGCCTATGCAAATTCTTGATACTTTAACTGCATCAAAACCTTTCACATACTTTGAAATATCAAGTGGCAGGAGCTACTTTCTAAATATTGTGCGAAGTTAACCACAATAACTCTACAGTGAGGAATACGTTTTTTTAATCTGCAACAATCAATAGGACTCGTACGAAGCAGCAGAAATATATTTATTGTTAAAACATAAATATATAAATTATAATCATTGCTGTATGTATCCAAATAAGGCCAAGAGGAATAGTAGCAATGATAGTGTGCTAGCCATGTGTGGTCCCTGTTGTGGACACTGAGTGAAATGGGCAATGAGCCAAAAGTCAGAACTGTCCTGTATAAAATGTATAAAATGTGAGAGTGGCACTAGGAAGGTCATGTGGCTTAAAACGTCGGCTGAATCATGGACCCTCGGAGGCAGACGATTTGCTTCACAACGAAACTAAAGTAGGGATTGTAGCACCAGTGTGTTCACAGACAACGTAGACAGAAGCTTCTCATTTGACTTTCCCTCGCTCCAGCTCCTAAACTGTTTGTGGTAGGGGCCCAGTTACACATTCATCTGGAACCAGGAAGTGATTGTTTGTTCCACTGGGGCGTAAGTTCAAGCCCCGTACCTTCCCGAACACACTTGAACGCGTGTATATCTGCCTGCACGGGGCTGCGAAGGTGTGAGTTCCTTCAAAGGGCGGAGTGATCGGCGTTCTCCTGTCAACGCATGAGCTAAGGCTGACTAAACAAGACGCCCATTCATTCCAGGCTCACCCATTCACTCTTTTGAGTTCGGCGGAGGTGAACTTTGCTCTCCGCGGGCACTGCATGTGTGGCAGTAAAGCGGGGCGGACAGCCATCTTTGTGATATCGATAGAATGAACACGCCCTCTCTTCCCTCTTGGACACGCACACTGTGAGTGTTTGCTCCAGTGCACCTCTGTTTAACTTGTGTGCAGTGCATTGTAGACATTTTGGGGGATTTCCCACCGGGTTGTGACAAAAGAGAACAAATCTTTTTCAAATATTAGTAAGCATAATATATTTTATAACAAAAATAAAGCATCTTCCTGACACTCGCATCTCCTACGCATGTCACACATCCAAACCATTTACAACTCTGGACATCATTTCATCGCTCATTAGTGTAATACAATAAGAAACAGAATAAAAAAAGATGACACATTTGAGATTGCAGCGTTGCAGAGAATAGAGCAAACGGACGTTCATGCACGTCTCCAAAAATCTTACATCTCACTTTTTTCCTTTGCACTGGAAGAGACAACATACACATGTCCACGCATATAAATAGTTTGTGAGTAGCGGTGGCGTTTCCTTTTCTCAGATTTAGCTGAACATCGCGCAGGCGACTATCAAAGACTGCTGTTTGAGTCGGAAAACGTTTAACGCTCCGGAGAGAGTCTTCAGAAACAAAGCCTTTCTCCCACAGTTCTCTCGTTCTGTTCTTTTGTCCTGTTGAAGTCGTTAAAACAGCACTTTTATGTTGCCCAGTTGGAGGTTGTCCACCACTGTGTCCCAATCCAAGCAACAGATTCCCACATTTTCCTCTCGAGCCTTGAACCATTTCCACTGTCTTGTTCAAAAGAAGTCCATTAAAAAGTCCAACAAGGCTAGCTTTCATTGTGTGCGTTCCGCTCACAGCTTGACTATTCCTGCGGCCCAGCTGACTGTAACAGTAGCCTACGGCACAGGAAGTCTTCATCAGAGTTTTTGTTTTGTAAAAAAGCACCTTTGGCATCTCTTGATTTCTTGTCTGTACAAAGTCTCTTGGCTTTACATGATTGGAAGCAGAGGTGGTCGGGGAGCAGACACACTCGCACAGCTCTTTTCGGGAGCGCACCGATGCCGAAGCTCCACAGTCTGACAGTCCTCACCTCACGTCCTCTGCGGAGGAGAAAAGAAGCATTAGATTTACATTGGCAAACTATACATACAACTTCACTTACATGTGCCTCTTTTGTGCAATGTGCAACAGGTTCATTCATGCAACAATTTGCTGTTCAAATAAATACAACATAAAACAATTGTAACTTGTAAAATAATCGTGATGTTTGGATGCAGGGCTGATTTCTTCAGTGCATGCATTCTTAGGGGTGTCAACATGTGACCCAAAACAATCCTGGCCCAGGCATAAAGCAGTGATCAAACAGGCCGCATGCTGCAGTGCAGAGTCCTCCTCTCACACCGATTGGCTGTGCAGTGACTTGTGATTGTTTTCATTGAACCCTGTGCCCTGATTGGCAAAAATTTGCAAAAGTGCCAAAGGTGAGAGGAGGTAGCCATACCTGTTCCACTGACCGCACTCCAGTGGACTTTGGGCAACATCTTTTTTTTTATTACGTTGCGAATAAGTCCTTGCTGGCCTTTAGCTTTTTATTTTTTCTCTTTTTACTTTTAACCCTACGATGGCCTAGAAACAAGGGAAAGGGGGGGAGTAAGTTAAATGCAGTTAAAAGCAAGGGTTTATGGTGCAGAAATGGAACAAAACCGCAGCGATATGATACATAATAAATACTGAAGCCTTATCTGCCGACAGCAAAGGACTTATCTGCTCAGTGTGAGAGAAAAGGGCTCGAGATCAAATAGCCTGCTGTCATGCCAAGCAGCCTTTGGACACCCTCCCATAGGACACAGGCACTCGCGCACACACACACCAGAGAGAGCGCAGGGGAGGGGGGAATAGGAAAGAAAAGGAAAGACGTGCTTGGTTGACGGCAGTTACAGGTAAGGGTCACGGAGTGCAAGAGGCCAGACAGAGGGACAGATTTCAAAGGCAATAAAGGGGCACCAACGCCTGTAGTGTCACAAAACGTTATCAAAACTGGAAAGTACTGAAAAACAGACCACAGTGCCTTTTGTTCTATTCACACTGTACATTGTAATAGAGGTATACAGAGATTAGACTTTGCATGTGCAGTATAATGAAATTGGCCACCATTAGAGAACGGGCTTTACACTCTACCCATTTACTCAAGTACATTTCTTCGGTCTACTGTAGTTTTATCACTTTGTACTTTAGTAATAATGTTTTCATGCTATTACTAGAGTAAAACATTTGGTTACCATTGTTCAACTGTGAGTAATCTGTGACAAAAGCTTCACGTTGACACATATATTTTTAAAAGGAACAGGCCACCGTTTTCCATACTGAGATATGTTCTTACCTGAGCTTAGACGAGTTGATGTAACTGCCTGGTCTGGTGTGCGCTCAGCCACGCAAAAATACCAAAGATGTTGTTTGCATTTAGCCTCTCCTCCTCTCCGCTATAGGGCCAAACAGGGGGGGGAAGTTAGAAGTGACTAAGCTCACCCAGGTTTTCCTCAAGTATAGTTACACAAAATTAAACATGTCGATTTTCTAAGCGGATAAAAAGGAGAACTATATTGTAAGGCGTAATAACATAGGAGCACTTCGACGTCAAAGTGCTCCTAAGGTGTTATTACACCGTACAATATAGTTCAATGTACATGTTTAATTTATTGTAACTATACCTGGATCGTGTAACCGTATTTAAATAGGGAAAACCTGGAAGAGCTTGGTCGCTTCTAACTTCACCCCCCGGTTTGGCCCCATGGAGGAGAGGCTAACTGCTAACAACATCTTCAGTCATTTTGCGTGACTGAGTGCACGCACAAAGACCAGACAGGTACGCATCAACTCGTCTAAGCTCAGGTAAGAACATATCCCAGTATGGAAAAACAGTGGCCTGTTCCTTTAAAAAAAAAAAAAAATGTTTAAAGCTTCTCAACAATTATTTATTTTTGCTATCTCAGGTCTATTGATCATCAAACTATCAAAACGAATCCGACTTTCTACTTTCACTTGGGATTTCATTTAGATTCAAGATTCAAGATTGCTTTATTTGTCAAACCATGACTGATTCGAAATTCTATTGATAGATGACTACTTTTCACAGCTATTTGAGTCAAATGGTTCTAAAGCCGTGTTGTTCCACATTTTGGCTTCTCTACCCACCTCTTGAGACACCAGTTGCGATGCCCCTCTATATTTTTCTAACACACATCTCTGTCCGAGCACAACTTGGCCGACCAAGTGATGACACTCACCTGTTTCTGCTTCTGAGTGCTCCATGACGTGATGCTGCGACGTGCACACACACTCCAGGTGGTCTTCTAACCGCACAAAGACCTCTTTCAGTTTGGGTTTTCTCCGCACGTACTCCACTTTGGCCACCTGAGGGAACACAGAGACATTAGCCGCTGCCTCAGAACTAGAATGCATGCACACGCGTGTTGTTGATGCGAACTCTACAAGGGCATGGCACTGTGACTGATTACTCTTTCATAAAGGGATCGAGGGGGAAATGGAGCAGCTCATGTCATATTTGTGGTACAGGAATCAAAGCTTTAAACTTTCTTTTTGGAACTAATTTGAGGTACTTTTTCTTATCTTTAAATCTATCTATCTAGAATGTGCCTTAGAAGTGAGGTAAATCCAGCAGAATGAACCACTAGGCCATTGCGTAGCACATGAAACTACAAAATCTGAGGACAAGCTAAAAAATTAGCACCTCTTTTTCAGTACAGCCCATAATGCACAACCTAAGCCGTTTCAATTGAACATGATAAACTGACTTCCAGTTCCAGGCTAAAGCGAGCAGGTGTGATTCCCCCAGTATTATGTTGATTAGGGCTTGGAGCTAAATGGAGAAGGTTGCATGGAGGTTAAGGGGATTTCACAATGTAACGCAGGTGGCTCCAAACATTTAGTTCTGATCTCGGTGTCAGGGGTGGCTAACTTCCCCCCCTCATCCCGCGCAGCAAACCCCCAGGGGCCTTAGCGAAACAATATCCCAAGCTTCTCCGGACATCATGAGAGAGGATATTGGCCTACAATCTCCCTGAGCTGTCTGGTGTTATGAACAACACGTTTCTTTTCTCTTTTCTTTTTTGTCGACGTGCAAAGAACCGAGGGGCCAGAGGTTTATGGACGGCATTTCTCTTTGCGCTATCCTTAGGTGGAGCGCTGCCAACGAATGCGAGCTCCAGGCTTGCAAATTAGTCATGCCCGAAGAACGAACATACCAATCCGAGTCTGATAAAACAAAGTCGGATCTGTCTCGTGTCCAAAGCAGAGGGGCTTCAAAACACTTCCGTATAGGACACAGGACAGAAGGGGGGAAAGGAAAGATGAGCGAGCAGGAGAGAGGTATGCGGTGAGCAAACAGATGACAATAGCGTCTGCTGGTTAGTGTGTATGGCTCTTATCGCTCCGGGACACTCGGAGAGCGAGGGCATAAGGGTCCTGGGCCAGGAAGGTGGCGGGCCTCATTAAATACTGAGTGGGATGGTGCAAACACAGGGCACTATTTAGGGTGAGGAGAAGAGCGCATCGACTACTCATTAACATTAACATGCACGGTTACCTATTGGGGAGATTTGTTACAACGATGCTGACAGGACAGATAACAAGCAGATAAAAGGCTCATGTGAAGTGAAATAAACTTCTGTGTGTCATAGTATTTTAAGCAAAAGGAACCTAAAGCAATTAGAGTGTTTGGGTACCAGTATTTTTTTTTAACAAATTTGGTTTTCAATACTGATACCTCAACGATACCTTTTTCGATACCTATACTGAAATATTTGTCATATAGAACCATAAAACAGATTAATAATGTTAATTCATTCCTTTTCCTTCCATTTAATTTCTTTTGCATTTGTTTCGTTTGTTTGAGGTGAAACAACCAGGAAACTTCCCATAACTACAAAAACATTTTTTTTTCAATGGCATTAAAACTTGACATTTTTTCCAATGTTTTTACATTTTTCTAAATTTTCCCAAAATGTACCCGAATTTTTCCACTAGTCTTTCACAATTTTTTTTTTATGGCATTAAAACTTGAATATAAAGATTTCATAATTATTTTCGGGGCCTGCTTTCGATACTTTTTAGGTACTACTATATCAGTAGTTTTTTTTTTATACCAGACTAACAATACCCAGCCCTAGTTTTGACCAATAGTTACTTAAAGCATCTGTATCTCTTTGTCATTTTAGTTCATCCAAATAGCTAAGTCCTGTATAGGACTGTTACATCTTGGAGTTTGGGCTTGTTGTATGAAATGAACTCAATAATGAAGTCAAGTCGAACTGTTGCTGCTGTTGTTCGTTTGATTGATAGGGCATCCATCTCCCTGTTCCCATGTCTGGATGTTTGGAAAAGACGCAGTGCTGAGACGGCCATTATTATGTATCAATTCGGTCTTTGTGACTCTTCTCAAACAAACAGCGACAGCAAGAGCAATGTGACGGGCCTCCTTGACGAGAGGCCCGGCAGCATCTTTGTCCCTTGTCCTTTAGATTCAATGGCTTTTAAAAGCTCACTCTCCGCATGGGTTTCAGTACACACAGCAATCCTGTACTTCCTATTCGCCACGTAGCCATCATTCATCTCTTTCTGTTTTTTGAGCAATGACATCTTTAACCAGTCATTACGGGTGTGTGGCCATCGACTTTTTGCATACATTCGAAACGGACCTCATGCTTTGTCGTTGTACAAATCACACTCACTTTGACCGAGACTGTGAAAGATGGTGCTTGGGTCCCCTGAGAGGAGAGGCCAAGCGAGGGTTTGGAAAGTGCAAGCCTCCCCTTTGAAAGTTCAGGTCAGATTAATTGGAAATTCCCCTCCACTCAGATGATAGAACGGTTACACTGGCCTTTCAAGGAAAACACAAAAAGGAACTGGGGGTGTCCACACAGCAGGCCGTACAGGAAGTAAAGCAAATATGCTGCAACTCTGCTTTTTTTTCTTCCAAGAATGGAGAAGCGAAAGGGAGGCAGATGCGATCAGGATAACAATCTGTTTGATGTTCCTAAACATAAAAAAAAGACAAAAAACTGCACCCATTTTGAAGATGAGATTAACCGTAAAGATAGCTTAACAGAATTGAAAAGAAAGCGCAAGGTAATGAGAGACTTGGAGTTATTGAGAGTAAATTGCAGAGGCTGACACTGACAGTGACGTGAAATTAAAGAGAGGGAGATGCAAGTGCGGAAAAATGGATCTCGTAAGCGCGGGAGGGAACAGAGAGATTTCACAAAACAGACAATAAGACTCCAGGGAAGTAAATGGAGTGATGAAGTCAGAGGGATAGGACAATGGAGGATATACAGCATAATGCTAGATTTGAAATGTAATCCAATATGTTGTTTGAGAGATATGAAAAGTATAATGTCATCAATGACAACGAACCAACAATGAAGTTGATAAAACTGTAAAAAAGATGCTTGAAGTGTAATCTTTACAAAAAAAGGGAGAGGGGGGAGGGAGTTATGTGTCGTCTCTTTCGCAGCTAAGTATAAAGTCCATGTGCTTATTATTGTTACTGAGAGAGTGAAGGAGCAAGATTATGCTATTATCGCACCCAAAAATGTCTTATTGTATAATTTTGGGGAGTGACTCTTACAGTCTTGTGATTTCAAAGCAGCATTTCCTCTTCTCTCCTCTCTACTTTGAGATGAGAGGCTTTCCCAAATCTAAAAGACTGGAGCTTACAGCCCTATCGGCCAGTGTCATGTCTCATTTGAAAGACCTACAAAACACGCTTTTTGTGTCACTTTTTTCTTGCACTTTTGCGTTTGTTTTTTGTCACTTTTGTGTTGTGTTTTTATCACTTTTTTGTCACTTTTTTTTTTCCTCAAGAAGCTTTTAGATTTGGGTAAAGCCAAACTGGAGAAAATCTGCTCAGTTCAGGTGGGGGTTAAGAAGTAAAATCAGTCGCCTTGTGCAGGACGTAATGTCCTCTCTGATTCAAGCCGGGCTTCTGAGACTTGCATATATCTTTCATATAACACAATGTTCCGACTACTTTCTAAACTTGTGTCGCGCTGTTTTTTGTTGTTGTTTTTCCATAGAGCCCCGCCCCGCCAACCCCCGCGATGCGACTCCCTCACCCTTCTTCATCCACCAGTTAGAAGAAAGGAGAATCAAAGGGCGACTTCAAACAAGGGAGGCCCCGACGTTCCCATGCACTCCCTCCTCCCCCTCCTTTGCTCTATGTAATCCATAGTTCATAAATGTAATTCACTGTATCACTGCCGCACGGTCTTCATATTTATGAAACACCCCTTAAGTCACAAACCACGCACAACCGCCGCCGTGGAGGGGCCGGGGAGGGGAGGTGGACACATGGGGGCGTCGGCTACTGCTCGTGGGGTTGAATACATGTGGCTACATCCGCCTGACCTCCTCCTGCTTTGATCCAGAGGCCGTCAACACTCACTGCGGGTAAACAATGTCCTTGTAAGGTTTGCTACAGGTGTGCATTCAAAACATCTCCCTCTGACGGGGCAACTGAGCGGGAGGAAAACGAGGGGAAAGTGAGATGTAATTCGTGCTGCGCTGATTAACTTGGGCCCGTTTGCCTGCAGCCGAGTAGGTGGTGGTCATGCCTCATTACAATTTGAGGGGTAAAAAACCTGATGAACACGGAGGACAGCTCTAAAATAAACGTTTCTTTGGTAAGTCTCACTTATTAGTTTGAAGAATTATGTGCATCCACTCAAGATGATGGAAAACACAGTGACCCAATACAGATACTAGAACAATTGTTAAGTACCCTGGCAACCGAGCTTGGTGTATGCAACAAGTGGTGATGCCCCTAAAAATGAATGAGTGTTTGGGCACGGATTTCCTTCAGAGCTTGTAAGTAAATCTCCGTATATCACACGCATATAAACTCTGGTATCTGTTTGCCCGTTCAGCGCATTGCAGAAGCTTTAACGGTTTAATGAGTAAGAGGATACATGACAGCTCTATTCTTTGCCTGTGTCACGGCCCGTTTACGCAGCCCCATTGGAAGGGCAAACACTCCCGCTTTGGTTCCAGCATGTATATAGGTAAATGTGATAGAATAATGCTTTATGTAGATGGTAAAGGATATGCATTTGATATGTTCAGACTCCGCTTAGGATGGCGTAACCCGGGAAGGGCTCACAGTGATCTGGCAGACGTGAGCGATAAAAAAAAGAAAATTTTTCACAGAAGTAATGAGAAGAAATGTCAAGAGGAGATTTTGATGGGGAGTGAGTAGGAGTCACAGAGAGTGCACGCGGAGGTGGTGTGTGTGTTGTGGGGCATGGGTGGGGGGAGGAGCCAAAGGAATGCTGCGACGAGAGAATCACATAAAAAGATTTGCTCAGGATTCAATTTGGCTTCCCCTCCTCTGATCTGGTCAGTTCCTGGCTTTCTGACAACATACTTTTATCAACCAATTTAGTCCTGCTTTCATTGCTTTCATTGCCACTCGAATAACCCTCCCTTAACCTACATGCGCACAAAGGGGGCTTTACATAAAAACAAATCGCGGGACACGGAGCAACCGAGAAACAAAAGGACGGGGCAGAGGTTGGCTGTAGAGATCTCTGCCTTTTCGACTTCCTCGGGCTAGTCCTACTTTAACTTTTTATCGTCCTGCTGCTGAACGGGGCAGGCTCGTACAGTAACACAACCTGCATCGTCTCCCTTTTCCGTCTGCAGCATTGAAATGGTATGAAAAAAGCTTTAATAAAATAAATAAATAAATGGAGCAGCGTGTGGACAAATGCTCAGTGGCATGAGCTGGAAAGACACACAGGCAAAGTGTTCTTTTCCCATCCCTTGGCCAGTGCAAGCAAAACAAGACCGTCTTGGGGCATGGCGGCGACATTTTTAGCCTTTTAATAAACACAAGCACAAACTGGAGCTCTATTGAGTCTGGCTCCGCAGAGGAAGACTTGGCATGACACAATGTTTCTGACACACAATGCAGCGTATGTCTGACCCGGGCGGAGCCCTAACTAACAGATGACCTTTTTCAAAAGATATGATGCTCCCTGGCCCCGCGGGTAGAACCACATGGACATAATCCCTCCACCAAAAAAAAAAAAGCCATCCTGGACGCCTTAGGGTGCATGTCAAGTCTGTGCAGTTTGGCCTCAGAGCATCATTAAGAAGGGGGACACTGATGAGTCACATGGCATTCCAGGAATAGCTGAATATGGGCTTACTGTCTCCATCTGCCCTCTCTGCATAAATGACAGAGGTCTTATTGATGGCAGTGGGTAGACAGTTTGTAAGCACTTAGTCAAAACTCAGAGTAATCCATACCAGTCTGTCTCGCCGGTCTGTGAGGATAAATGCTATAAACTTTGCTCTTCAATGTTTGCGCTGTCTGCCAGTGTCATTAATCCTCACAGGTTGTTTTATATGGCGCTGGAGGTGTAAGAGATAACATTTCAATGCTGTAGTTTATTTAAGCCAAATTAGCTTACTGTAGTTATGACTTATGGTATTTTAATAAGACTGTACAGTGTACATTTATTGTGGCCAGATTAAAACACGTACCTCTGAAATAATAAATAGTCAAGGAAATGAAATCAGATGCATCTTTATCTCGTTTATGCTGTGTAAACTTGAAGCTTGTTGTACCTAAACAATTGATGTTACACCACTAAGGGCTAAGAACATTATTTAATAAGCAGCATCTCTGCAAGCCAGCGCAGAAAGGGAAATCACTGCTGGGCAAACAACAGTCACCTGTAATGCCATTAAGTGTTATGAAGGGAAGCAGACTGCCATGTTTATGGCTCAGTTGCCCTGTTTCTCCAAACACAGCCGTGCACCCGCTGGCAGGCATTAGTGTAAATACTGCAAAAACACTTCCACTGTGATCCAGCGCAGACGGACATGTTTTGGGAGTTAACAGCACATCACTTTTTGACGTCTCATCTTTTATCTGAAAATAGTCACTGAGCAAAGCAAACACGGAAGAAGAACGGCCTGGCCATTAAGTACAAAGTGACAATCGGACATACTCAAGATACAAGAGACACTTTCTCTCAGGCCCTACTTAGCCGCCTGGCAGGACTACCCCCTCTCATGGGTCGGACCCCTCAGCAGATGTCCCAGATGAGGGTGCCAACAATCTCTTCCTCCCCTGTGCTCCTCTTTCTCCTGCTGGCACCGCTTGAGCCCTGGCCCACAGCCAGACGCTGGATAGAGTGATGAAGAGAGAGGGTGCTGATTGGCTGTAATGGAAGGGGAGGCAGGAGAAGGGCAGCAGCGGAGGTGCGGTGGCCACTATTTGGGTTCATTCCAAGGAGGGGCTGAGT
This sequence comes from Proterorhinus semilunaris, assembly GCA_021464625.1. Classification (NCBI taxonomy): domain Eukaryota; kingdom Metazoa; phylum Chordata; class Actinopteri; order Gobiiformes; family Gobiidae; genus Proterorhinus; species Proterorhinus semilunaris. The sequence continues at coordinate 20,317,427 of CM038352.1, read as the reverse complement.
TGCAACCCACCGGACAGAAATAATGTTGCTATTGGGTGTCGTGAGGTTGTGTTTTGGTTTCCATAGTGACCAGGCTGACCTTAACCTGAGAGCTGACCACGTCTTAACCACTAACGTATCAAAACCCCTTTCAAAGATTCCTTCAATTACATAATGGTCAATGAGGATGGAGTCCAAGCATAATTGCCCATTAAGTGGCATTAATAGTTATAATAAGGAAGCAAGTTATCACAAGTAAAACTGTGTCTGCTATTTTAATAGAAGAAATTAGCCATTTGCAAAGGCTGCAGTTATTTAACTACCAAAATGTCCTTTGCAAACAACCAAATATCCTGTTCCCAGAACTTGCCACTGGGCCTTATGCAGCACAAACCCTGCTAGTCCTGCAGTTTATACCAAACAAACATGTCCTGAAATGCAGAAATCCATAATTGTTCAGCCCTACAGAAGAAATACCAAGCAATTTGTACGCCAAGCACATTTTAAAATCTTATCAACTCCAAAGAACCAATAAAACCCATAATCAAATGTTCAGCAAAAGCCAGCCTTTTACTGCTGTCTGCTGACAGGTGCGAGAAAACGAGACGAAGGGAGTGACGGGAGGCAGACAGACTGACCCAGCCTTGACTTGTGATTTACGTACCTGCCCGGACTGACAGCACTGGACACCATTAACGCTGGGAGTGTGAGCAATCCATCTATTCTCGAGCTATACCCGTGTCTGTGTGAGGTCCGCAGCGGGTTGTGGAGGTACTCAAACCCCTTTATTTATTCCTGTGTTGTCACGTTGAAGTGTTTCTGCACTCAGGCTTACATGGAGGCTGTACCTTTATGTGTCATACGCAATAAATAGAATTGCCACAGACCCGAATATTAACAAAATGTTCAAAAACAGCACGACTTTGATTAGTGTTTTGTTTTAGGTTGGATTTGCGAACACAAATCTCAGTCAGATGAAAGACTGCACTGATTTTGCGAAACTGTTGTAAAATAGTGGTGTAGTCCGTGTAGAAGACATGTACAAGATTTAATATCAGATTGCTACATGATAAAACAATTAGGTGTTTGAAAACGTACGACCCCGCTGTACTGGCTATTTACCTTTACTGTGCGGTGGTGCTTGCGTGACGGGTGGCAGCGCATGTTACTGGTGTTGCAGCAGCCCGTGCAGCGCTTGACCTCCACACACGGCGGCCATATCAGGAAGTTGGCCGCTGTGGGATCCACCTGACTGCGGGGGATCTCGTAGATAACTGTCCGGGTCTTGCACACCGCCGGAACGGCCTCTTCCACTGTAACAGACACACAAACAAGTTCATTACCACTGCAACTTCTACCACTGCTACGACGCATTGTGGTGTGACTCTTTCCACTCCCACACTGCTCACGCATTCCTGTACAGATTAATTTTTGATGACTCACTTGATGTGGAGATGTTGGTTTTACCTCAAATCACACCCCATCTCCCGGGGGCGCTAAGAGGCTCTATAAAAACGTTGATCCCATATCAGCAAAGGAGCGTGGGGATCAACTTGGTCAGATAGCAAAAGACTTGTCCTTTGTTTGGAGCTTTCAGCGGGGTTAATGCAGCGTGACCACACCACAGAACCTTTATGTCTGCTGCGGGAAATCTAATGACCTTTGGGGTTGTAGTGAAAGGGGAAGGGGGCGGACGTTTATATATCACAGTTACGGCTCTCGGGTGTCCCAGATCGGCGCATGAATTCACGTTATCCCATAAAATAATATGTGCAGCGTGTGCAGAATGTGTTTATCGCTTCAAAAACACACTTGAGTAACACCGTGTCACTTCTAACGTGCCTCAATCAGATATCACAGGGCGCGCTGCTTTTTATGGAGAAATCTGACTGCCGAGGCCGTGGCAGGCTGCAACTTGAACCCCTGAATGCCTGGAATTTCCACGCTCAAGGATATACTTCTCCCCTGACGCGTGTCTAAGATCTGAGAGCCTTTGGGCCAATTAAAAAGCTTTATGTCAGACGTCCTCATCAACCTCATGCAACAGGTCTCGGGGCTGTTTGGGGAGCTATAAAAACTGAATGGGTGTCTTCATTACAGTCGCTTTTATCCGCATAAAAGCTAAACATAAGCCGCAAACTATTAGCCTGGCTTGAAATTAGCGCGGAAATGATCGGTTTCATCTCATGGGTATACGCAGACGGGGGTTATATTTAAGAAGAGGAGCTATTTTAAGGCCATTATGTCACTGCGTTACAGTGTGCACAGTAATCCTCATGACTCTGCAGGCTTTTTTCCCCGGATACTTACCGAGGCTCCTCTTGCGGCGGCTGTGAAGCTGGGAGCTCTTCAGGTCGTTGTAGTAACCATGGTTACGAGAGAAGTTTTTATGATGGATGAAATGCTGCTTGTTGTGACGCTTGGGCTCCTCGATGACATCGTTTCCCGTACCTCACCAAAACAGAGGGCAGCCATGTTAATAATGCCACAGGCGCAATAAACACATACGCAGACTACATTTGACCTATGAAGCTGAAGTAGAAACGATGTGCCACACTGCATGCTATCCTTCACTGATGTTTGAAGTAGCCTCTCATAACTGCTGCTTACACCAGGGGTACAGGGACGCCAGGGTGTAGACAAGGAAGTAGCATTCGTTTTTTTTGTGTGAAAAAGATGGATTTTTTTTTTTTGGCAGTAAAAGTAAAATAATATTTTTGGTCTTATGCTGAACCCGTCTCTTAGTGAATAAGTACTTCCTTTTTTTTTTTAGTTTATATTTTATTGCTTTTTTGTCGCATTTTTGTCTCATTTTTGTCGCCATTTTGACGCTTTTTTCAAGAAGCTTTTGGATTTGGGTAAAGCCAAACTGGACAAAATGTGCTCGGTTAAGGTGGGGGTTAAGAGGTTAATGAAGTTCATGGTAAATGTCATTCGAGTGCTTACATATTTATATGGAGTATGGCATCCCCTGATTTACAATACGGGTAAATTGTTTTTACTGCTAGATATTGCATTTGAGTCAAACCAATTTCTAGACAATAGATGATACACTGAGGAGGGGGGATCTCAATGAATGAATAAAAAGCTCAATTGGCGCTCAGGACAGAAAGATTGGGAACCACTGGTTTACACTAATGACAGACACGTCCTCTCATAGCTGTATGTTCCAACAAATGCATTGATTCCCCGCGGACCCAGCAGTGGCCTTTCAGCCCACAGTGTAAAAGAAACTGCTGATGATGTCACAAACAGGAGGTAAACAGTTCAGAGTACATGGGGCCAGTCGCTGTATAATTGCAAGCTTTGTGCGTCTGGCTTATTTGGGTGAGCCTTCAGGTGAGTCAGGCACTTAAAAAAAAAAACAGCTAGCCCATACAGACGCACAAATAACTAGCCTGGTCATTTAGCAGGTGGTGCTCAGCCAACATCATCCCTGTGCCTAATTAGCAGTTACGTGTCTCTCATTTTAGCCCCAAATGTTTACTTTTTTGGAGATTGTTCAATGGCTCGGAAAAGTGCCTGTTTTGTTACGCACAGTGCGCGTCTCTCTAAGTCCTTAGCTCAGCTTGAACACAGTCATGGTCATCTGATAACACTTGCTTGTTTTGGTCCACGCCCAGAATATTACATGAAAAGAGTGCCAGCGCTGCAGTAAAGCGATAAAGGACTTGTTCACTGAGGATACTGCCCTTACCCTGAGAGCAGAGTCTGAGTATTTGCGAAGTGGGAGGATCTGACTTGTCTGTCGGTGCTGCCATACCCGCCCATGCGTCGGCACAACCTGGTGCACTTGACATAAACACTGCACTCGCGGCTATGCAAACTCACCCTCATTATCCTCCATAACATAGCAAAACCTTATGTACACCTCGCAACAAAGCGTGGTCATATGCAAACACATTCCACTCCTGCAGCTCCCTTTGTGCCCTGACCAAAGTCATCTGAAGGGATTTCCTCTACCTATACAGGCTTCAGCTAGAGGATAGGTTGTTTATTTACTCTTATATAGCATTTTTGTTTCCCCCCAGGTTGAGAAGGGCAGCCAGGGCTCTTAATTCGCAACTTCAGTGAGAGTTGAGGGGAAATTCTTGGAGGCCTGCAGCCCGGAGACATCCAGTGAACCAGAAAGCAAAGGCGGCACAGGGGAAGTGTTAACTGCATTTGAAGGAGAAGGAGAAGGGGGGGGGCGGGCTATCACTCTTTCAGGCAGATATATCCTGTATCTAAACACAGAATTCACACACATATCCAATTTCTAAGTGACATTTACATGCACCTCCGAAAGTACAGTGTCTCCAGTACAGTGACAGCTGCCCCGTTTCTCTGCATCCAATGACTGTATAACGTCAGCAATCTTCTCGACTCGTCTGCGAACGACAAGGAAGGCGGTGACCACCCAACGACAGCTTGTGTTATATAGTTGCCATGAGAAAGGGACAAGGGCATAAAGACATCCTTTATAGACTCTCCTGTTCTGTCTCAACATCATAAAAAGGACCTTTATGTTGTTGTCTTTTTCCTAAGTGCACACAAAATAAGGGGAGACAGCGATCAGGGCGATTAGGAGGCGAGGTCTAGGGAAAAATGAAGGTACGGCCCAAGTTGGGGAAAAAGTTTAAATTCAGGGCTTTCCTCCAGTGTCACGTACGGATGACTAAAGACTAGAACCATGTCTGGGGTGTCGTCAGGCTGGGACAAGAGAGGAACCTAAAGGAGACAGTTTATGAATCAGTCTTTCATGACGAGTGGATGACTAGCTCTTTCTGCTCGCCGAGTGACCTCAGCTGACCCCATTTACACCTTTACTTCCAATAACCATAACAAAGTGGTCATCCAACTGCACACATTGACTAGACGTCTGCTCATTTTGGGTTCAAGCCATATCTCAACGGTTAACTAGTACCCAAACCACAGCGTCATGAGTGTTTGCCTTTGGTTAGTCTGATTTGTACAATAGAAAGAGCGGCTGGAAGTAAGAGAAATTCACTGCTCAAGTGCCACCCAAGACATCTTACGCAAGTCAATAAAGTAGACATGTGGTAGAATTAATCTCTGGCATGACTGAGAACAAGTAAAACTCCAAAGTAGAATGGAAGAAGTGAGTGGCAAAACAACTTTTAGCATTTCATAGGGAAAATGTAACAGGACTACAGGATCGGGTAGTGCCCTCCTCCACCTCTCTGGCCCATACCAAGAGTCAGGTTCCCCTTTCTGTCAAAGTCCTCCAGTAAGAGAGATAAGAGCGGGCGGGTGTGGGCTGGGGGCTCCTGAGGCGGGAGAGACAGCCAGAGAGAAGACGAAAGGCAAGAAGAGGAGCACCCCAGGGGCCAGACAACCATCTGCGCACTTCAGCGGGGGTCATCTCATCTGTCATCCCAGCCAGCCAAGTCCACACACACACACACACACACACACAAGCGTCGCTGTGAAACCACAATCCCTTATACTGGCCTTTTTTCTTTCACCTGGTCGGCTTTTCTATACTGGGAGCTTTACTGTCCTGGCCATCCCCAACAAAAGCTCTGAAAATACCCCCAGAGCAGGAGTCCGAGCCCTTTTAACGGGCTAGCCAGAGCCGCCGACTTGGCCCCTGGACAGATTTATGCCCTCATAATAATAATCAGCCTACTACTGTTACACTACAAAACATTCCCCCTGTTTGAAGAAAGACATGTTAATTCAATTATAAACACCTCCTCTCATGCTGAAGGCGCAACAGGGATCTATTCTAGCCCCGGTGCGATGTTAGAGTGAACACTGTGACTTTTGATGTGGAATTAATATAATGCAGCCAGATAAATAAATGCATAGGGATAAAGCATACTGTACAGCATAATAGGTAGCTACAAAACATGTTAGCAATATCTTTATTGTGAACATAATGTTCATAATGCTCATGTTAATGCAAGCAGCTTCCACCAGCACTCCTTGTAACTCAATCTATACCCAAGCAGGAACTTCTCCGTGGCACAGAAGTACAGTATAATGCCACCAAGAAGAGAAACTAACCCTGTTTGCCGCTGTAGGCTGTTTACAGGGGATTTGAACTTTGTCAATCTGATTGCTATATAAAACCGGCCTATAACCTCAACACCAGCTGAGACAATAAGTAAAAAGCTGTCAGACCAATAAACTTTCACTGCAAGAGACTGAGGGCTTTAATAAGACACGCTGGCACCACACAACAATTTGATTTAAGGTAATGAGTTACAACTACACAGGAAGATGACCACCTGATACAAGCTAAGCATAAATAAGCAAACAGTTGAGACTTGAGAGGCTACTGGTGTTGTGAGCCTAATGTCGCATCGTCTATCTTCAGTCTACCTTAAAATGCACGTGGTTTTCCAGAGTGAGAACGTGATGAACGTGATTGAAAGTATCAAGAGGCAGAATTTACCTACGGAGTCAATGTCTAGTAGCCGCTGGAGGTCGCTGATGCTGTGGATTTCGCTGTTCGCCAGCCTGTCGATCAGCTCCTGGGGAAACTGCACTTCCTTCAAAGAGGAGTGGGGGGTGACGGGAAATCAAACAACAGAGCGAGGTGGTTAGACATGTGTCAGGTGAGTGGCGAGCGAATGACTGCGTGTTTGTGCGTAAACACTGGAGATCAGTGAGTTAACGACACTGCAGTCATGCGCCAATGACTTCTCAGCACACAGTGAGAGTGCACGAGAAGAGACCAGAGATCGAACTTTGCACATTTCGTTGTACTTTTATGTTACACAAGGAGAGAAGGATCCATCAATAAACCAGAAATATTATTTTTTTCCACCTAGTTTTTAAGTTTGTAGAATTTGCGTAATGTGTTGCCACCTTAGTGAGTGAAAGATCAAACCAACTAAACGGGTGCAGTGACGCGCCTGTGCACCACACTGCACTTGTTGCGGTCGGTCTCTAGTTGCGCGACCACCTCAGCAAAGCCCAAACCGTGGGACCCTGCAGAAATTACTTTCTATTTATAATTTGCTGCAGCGGTTCCCATGAAAGCGCGTACCAAAACGTTTGCACAGCGTTGGCTTGGAAGCTACAAACAGTTTTGGCACAAAAGCCAAAAATAACTTGGCGATACGTGCAACGCAAGCTCCTCTTCCAAGAGTGCGCAGTCACTGGCCCAAATGGTAACTGGATCTCAAATGCTGCCCATTCTTGAAAATGAATACTAATAGATTTACGCGTTCACACGGATAACCAAAAATACACCTAGGCCTACTTTAAATAAGACTGTTCCAGATTTAGTCTCCTGAAAAAAGCAATATCTCCTATTTAAAGAGTAGCATTCAATCTAAATTTACGTCTCAGTGTGTGACTGGCAACTGAGTCGGATATGCACAATCACTGCAACAACAATAAACCAGAGCAAATAGAGCTAAAGGGCAATGCCATGGTCTAAACTTTACCTCAGCGCCGGCCAGCAGCAGGTACGTGGTCCATACAAGGAAACAACAAATTGTGGCTCTCATCTCCCTTTAATTTGGCTGTAACCACGAACAAGAGAAAGGCGCTGATGTGTAGGAGCCGATGAGTCGCTCCTTGCCCCAGAGGATCCTCAACCATCCCCTCGGGGAGAGAAAGCTGTGTGTCAGAGCGCCAGTAGCTCGCGCTGCACGTCTCCTCTGTGCACTTGTTTCTAAGTCTGAGAAATGGAAGTGGCTTCAAGTCTCAGTGACAAATTCACATCGGGCTTCCCCCGGTGCAACTAACTCCTCGGACCAGTGGGACAATCCCTGAAGAGAGCTCGGAGGCGCATTGCACTTGTCCTTCACCTTCGAATAAAGGATATTTGAACAAGTAAAACAAATTCTGTCGCCCTTCTTTTACGCGCGACCTTTCTGCCCTACGATCATATAATCCAAACGAGCAGGATCCTTTGAAACGCCGGCTGTGTCGTTGGAAAAGTTGTCCGTGCTGGGATATCCTCCTGCAGCAGTGGTCACAGGTCTGTGAATGCTCTGGTGTGAATGGAGTGTGAGCGCCTCAGAGGCACTGGATATAGACAAGCTGCAGGCAGCTCCTTGCCCGTTGCGCCTCCCCTCGCCGCTCCGTGTTCTTGCATCTATTCAGTGAGAGAGGGGATCTGGTTGGCTAGATGACTTAAGACTCGTGTTCCCATCCCCCTTTTAGTCAGGATGAGTGCCTGTCAGAAGGAATCCCATTCAGGCTTTTTGGATTAAATCAGTGGCACTTTCAGTGAACAAGTTGCTGATGAAAATAGAATTCAAAATAGTGTGTTGAAATTGTAAAAGATAAATCCCTATTCTAAACCAACTCCTCAGCTGCATGAATTTAGAAGCTGACCCAAATACAATTAAACTCCTCAAATCACAGAAGAAACATACTCAGCTCTTCTTTATTGAGGCAGAATTCTGGTCTCATTTATGTAAACCTGGAATCTCTTCTTTGGGGTTGTAGTTATATAAATTGTAGCACATACACTGCTTTGAGACTCTGGCCACAAGAAACAACTAGTTAACAGCAGGTTAACTATCTGCCTGCCCTGACTTGTCCTGAGGTCTCTGGAGTCCATGTGCAGTGTGTCTGTCCTCTGGGAGGTCCTGAGCAGAGCCCCGGGGCCCGATAAATGAGAATTACCTGAGGAGAGAGACACAGCAGCCGGGCGCGCACACACATTATCAGCCAGAGGTGAGTCGGCAGGAAGCCATGGGTCAGCCCGCCAGGTGGTCTGAACTCCACCTTGTCCTTAACACTGGGCTGTAGCACCACGCCAGGTCCTGGGGCTATGTTGATGGAGATAAGACTGCAGATCATGAATCTAAAAATCTATTCGTAAGATGGTGATAAGGGTGCATTAGCATACAAAAGCCAATTGTGTAGAAGAGAAAGTCATGGTTACGCCCATCGTCTTGTTTAAAGAGTGGAACACCAGCCACCGATAGGCTACATGGCATTGTATATATGGTTATAAATATGGCTAACTGGGACGTTAAACTGTCTACTGTCAGATCATGATTCTATAGCATGACCATATTGACTGGAGAGGCAGGGTGTCACTCATTAAATCCGGGTAAGCAAATTCATGAAAGATGCATGTGCTCTTTCATCACTGCTATATTTGCACTGGACTTTCCTGGAAGCATTTCAGCCACAAAAAGGCATAGATACAGTACAACCATGCAGTTCTGCAAACAAATAGTGATGAACATAGTAGTGCCCATTGAATGAAATGTGCTTTTAATTGTTTCCCTAAAATGTGAATTTTTTTTTTAATTTTTTTTATATAACACTGCTTAAAAACTTGGTTAAAGTTGAACTGAAGAAAATATGCGGTTAATTAGCATTTTCACTTTCTCCGTACATGCACCGATCATTTTCCAATGACTTACCTGTCTCCATAAAACAGTGATGCGATGGCAAAATGAGTAAGACGTCTGGGCGCTCCGGAGGCATCATTGGCCCCCAGCGGTGCGCATGTTGTCATAGTTACATCACATATCAGCCTCCCTATGATGCAATCCCTCCTCACTAAAATGTATGATTCATCTGCCTGTTATGATGGGAACAGGGGAGTCAAAAGGAAGACGTGGCCACACAGGGCAAGGTGTAAAAATAACTATGAGAATGACTTCTTTTCAATTCTAGTGGCTTTTCTTAGTAGACAATTAGGCAGCGTGTTTACTGGCAACTGAGCTGTGTGTATAGCTACCAACATTATCCTTGTTAAATGCGTTTATGGATGCATTGTAAAAAAAATAAGCTGTAAAGTCAGAGTACAGAAGGCACTGCATGAGCGAGGTATTCCCTTTTACACCCACACACGTCCTCGCCAAAGTGAACTGTGTAGGAAAGATGTTGAAAATGACGAAGATATGAGCTGTTTTGTCTTGAGGTCCATAGGTCAAAAGCGGAGGTGGTATATAAATTTATACCATCACATTTGCCATTTATTGCAACTGCATTGAGTAATACTTTTATAAAAGAACAATGGTGACAGTACAATGAATCCCTGTTTTGTACTTTGGGTCAGAAATCAGTTGGTTTTTCACTTTTATACTAATGAAACTGGTGTGTGTAGCTTTCAGTAATGACCTCATATCTTATTAAAGGGCAAAGGCTTGTGTATTAAAGTATCATTGTCATAATAGGACTGTTTATCATTACCTTTGCCCATAAACTCAGTTAACCCATTACATGGCCGCACTCCGTCATAGCACTTGTTGGGCATCCCCTTTGTATTGCACCTCGTAAAAAAGCGAAGATTGGGATTTCCTTGCAACTGAGAAACAAACAGCAATCTTCTCCCAAATGCCACCCGGGCCATATCATGCGTGAGTCACGAACAGAAACCCTTTGTAGACTACTGAACGACCTCCTCCCCTCTCCTCAGGCTAGCATTAGCCCGACCAACTTAAAGGCCTAAACGGGCTCATCAGCAGCCATAATGACAAAGTCGATACCATTAGTGGCTTGTCTTCCCCGTGTGATTTGATACCCGTCTTGTAATCTGCCTATTAGAAGCGACTTTTATGGCTGGAGAGTGAATCAGGTGCACATTTCCCTGGAGCAAAGGTGCGCACATTCCTGAGGCTGGTGGTATATGGCCATAGGGATTGGACTTAACCGGAGCAGAGTGCATATCCAGGGGTAACCTTGCACATAAACAACTTTAACACACTCTTTCAGCAGGTCTGGAAAAAATACTAAAAAATACTAAAAAATAAGCTATGGATGGGGGCCAAGTGTAGCAGCTTAGCTATACTTTGAACCGATCCTATGGGCAGCTGCGCTTTTATAGGCCTGATTACTGGCACTCATTTACTGGCCTCCATCTCTCTGTAACATGCATAGCAACCTGAATGAAGGGCACTGTGGGACCCCTCTGGACCCACCTTCTGGGCCTAGGTGAGGATTTACGAGGCACAATGCCAAAACGCTGCTTCATAAGCCCCAACTGCATTGTGAAGTCCAGTTTTGGGGATCAAAGATAAATGCACTTGAAAAAAAAAAAAATAAGAGAGAAATTTAAAAGGGAACCGCGGCTGCTCCAAGAAGCAACACACTTGTTAAGGGACGGCACACTCTTCATACATTCTCCAGATCTGTCAAAATGCGGTCGGTCTTTGTAAGCTATTTTCAGAGTGCTAAGGCATATGCTCATGTCTAGCCTTAAGGGTCACAAGTCTATTTGCCTGTGCAGTTTTTTTTTTTGCAGGTGCCAAGCAACCATGAATACAGTAGGAGCTGTTGGCCAGGGCATCTGATGTAAGACATCTAAAAGGAGCGCACAACTATGAGGGCCTGCTGTGCAATGGTTAAAGTCCCTTCATGCTGAGAATTTGACTCTTGTCATTACGCCATTTCAGTTCATTTCTTATTAGTACGTTGTGCTCGGAATAATATACAAAAATAATGCTTAATAATTCTTATTCTGGTTGTGAGACAAAATGTACTCTTGAGGTGGAGAAGTATTTTTAGTAATTGCGAGACAGGCACAAATACTCTATTGTCATAAGGAAGAATTTGCCGACTTCATTTGATAAAGTATTAATGTACTTATTTATTTTAACCTCTTAACCCCCGCCATAAACGAGCACATTTTCTCCAGTTCGACTTGACCCACATCTAAAAGCTTCTTGAAAAAGGCATCAAAATAGCAACACAAACGAGACTTAAATGAGGATGAAAACATCAAATGAGCAACAAACCATGTGCCAAAAAAAGCGATGAAAAAGCGACAAAAACGCAACAAAAAAAGCGACAAAAAATCCGACAAAATAGTAGCGACAATGCGAGAAAAAAAAAAACGTAGATCAGTTGTGTAGGTCTTGGCTTCCAAATGAGGCGTTACACTGGCCTACAGGCTGTCAGCTTTTAGATTTGGGTAAAGCTTAACTGGCCCGGTTAAGGCGGTGAACGGAAAACTGTCTTTGTGCTTTGCGTCTGAACTTTACGTAACTTGTGTGAGAGGAAATGCAACTTACAGCCAGTCCCGCGTGCTCTCGCCTCATACACACCTGCACTCTTTCATCTACTGCACACTCTCCATTTCCACCGACGGACCAACAGACTGACGAGAAGCAATCCAGGCACAAGTCTTTACATGCTGCTCCCTATTCCCCCTTGTCCCGACTCCCTTTCTTCCCCCTTTTTTAAAACACTGCTTCTTTATTCTCTATGAACTAAAGAAAAACATTCAATCTCTCGTCGGGAAAAAAAAAAAAAAAGAAAAAAGTAAAAATGGGGACTTCCAAGCCCTGAGAAATAGCAGCATAATTGCCGGTGCTCTGTTGTCTATCAAGATCTTGACCTTTCCAACATGTGCGCGGTGCTTCGGGAGCGCTGGGAACCGGCTGGTATCGGGGGGTACCAAGGGTCTCCCCCAAACTCTGCGGTGGTCTGACCCAAAATACCCCCGTTTTTTTAGTCGCGCTCAAGGCAGGGAACTCCCACTGTGCCCAAGTGTTCTGTGTACTCTGAGGCTGCAGGGAAAGGAGGACCTGGTCAACTCACAAATCAGCGTTTTGGCAGCAGGACATGAAAGTACAGAAAGCCCGACCAGGGTGGAAAAGATTGGGAGAAGACAGAGGAGCCCTGTTTCAGGCACAGAATGGAACCACGTCTAAAGGGCCACAAGAAGCCCGGGCATTATACAGTGTGAATGTATGTTTTATGTTGCTGATGGGAAAGTTGACGATTAGTGTTGCCTTAAATAAAACTTGGACGATGAAGAAGATGGAGTGGAAATATTAAGGAAAACTGACCAAGGGTCACAGGTGATGGATTGCCTCAAACAAATGGTGAAAGTCAAACGAGTCACACATGTACAAAAGATATTGACTAAGATCAATGAGTTGTGGTGGCCTGGGGATAATACTCATGTCATCATTGTAAGAACTGTATACTCTCTCTTTCTCCTTTAAAATTCTAGCATAAAATCAAGTCACCTGTGAGGCTTCAGTGACAGACAAAGCTGTCCTCAAAGGTTCTTTAAGCCAATAATTGCACCCGCTGGCATGTCATATGTGGCTTACACTTATCCTCCCCTCTCTGCATCTTTCACTTGCCGTAAGTCGAGGGGCGGGAACAAGAGCAGCAGTGATGACGTGAGATTTATGATTTAAGTTGGACAATCTGTTTCCTGGGTGTTCCTGAAGATCCTGAAACATCTTTGGAGTTTGCGATGTGCTATGCATTACAAAAAGAAGTGCTTGATTTATACACAAAACAACAAGGATGGAGCGATGGGTCCAACATTAGCCACACTTGTGATGCTATAGGAAAACTGGAGAATTATTAGTACATTAAAGCTCTAGTCTGCCATCACCCAGACAACGGTAGTGTACGCATCAACAAATTCTAGGTTAGGTTAGAACTGACCCTAAACTTCACCTTAAGTTTTGAATGGTAACTTATATGACTTTTAGAATAGGCCAACAAAAAAGGCATGCATTTTGGACAGACCATTGGAGATAAGAAAAGTAATTTGACTCTCTTGACATTTAACGACTATTGTAAACAAACTTGGTGGAGTTTTAACTTCAGTCTACTTTCAACTTCACTTTGACCTTGGCCCTGGGTTCATCTGAAGTGGTATGCTGCAACACACTTGAAGCCTTGAATGGTTGAGATTTTCCCCAGAGCTTCACCATTTCTATGGCAACCGCACCTAACCGAGCTATAAAGGCATTTTACCTCCAGGAGTGAAGCCCTGCCCTCTTTATAGGCCCTGGTGCGATGCAGTTTCACACGCATGGTGGTAACGATTAACAGTGGTTCGTGAGCCCCCCGCCACAGCGAGGGCTCAGCTTGATCTCGAAGGAGTACTGGCATAATTGCTTTTAAAATGATAATTACCACTGCCTTGGATGCTGCCATTAACTCTTTGGATCTTAGAAAACAAACCTAAAGGTCCTATATCATGCTCTAGTGTTTGTTTTATTGTTACTACTACTACTCCTGCATAACCGTGGACACCTTAGTGCATACCATCTGTATAGGCCCTTTACAGGCTGCTGTGGAGGATGTTGAAATTCTGTTGAAAACTTTATCTTGTTACTTCACTTTATGCAACTTCACATAACGTGGTGTGATAAAAGCAGAAAGGCAATATACAGAAATCTGAATTCCCCAATTTACTTTCCCTTTTTGGATTCAACCGTCAGCGATAGAACAAGAGAAAGCATAGTTCCTCAAGTGCATCAGGAGAGTGACCACACATGGCACACAGTGGTCTGTCTGGATGCCCCGGGGCAAAAGCTTGTTTAACACAACACACTCTACTGTAAGAGTGACAAAGTGGCCACTAATTGCATACATGGAGGTTAGCTGCAGGATCTAAGGCTCCAATTAGATTTGGTCTTTTGAGTCTTTAAAGGCAAACCATACTATGATTATGGCGTGCAGACCAGAACCATAATGACACCTTCCACCTTCCTCCTTCTGCCGCTGCCGCTCCTACAGGACTCCAGACAAAGTGTCAAAATCCTGAAGCGCCCGAGATCACAACAAACTGATTATCAACAGGAAGTGGCTCCATTATGGGCTTAGTGATGGGAGAGCGTGCTCTTGGGTTTCAGCGCTCAGTGAAATCCATGCATTCCTGCAGGGTTTAAGGGAGAGCCTGGTCACCCCATTGGACTGTGCTTCCCAGTGGTACCTATACGTCCTGGGGCGCTGCTTGGGGGTACAACTGCGCCCCTTTCAAGGGCCCTTGATGAGGGGCTGAGTGGACATCCAGCATCCACACTTGACAGCTAGAGCCTTGAGACTTTGCACACCTGCGCTGAGTGAAGAGGGTGAGGTCCATAGTGATTGACTTGGAAAAATAGTTGTATCTCCAAGGCAGAGGTTATGTTTTCATTCCTGGATCGCTGCCAAGCATCCACAATGTGACGATGTGTCAGTCCATAGTTTCCAAGCTGAGAAGTTGTCATTGAGCTGAGACGTGATTTGAGCTTCAGCAATAATCTTTATGAGCTTGAAGGAAACCAACCATCAAACTGGCTAAAAGCAAAACAGCTATTAACATTATCGGAGAGAGCTTTTGGGACCATTTATAAACAAGCCGGACACGGGGAGTCAGCCTCCCCGTGTCCTAATGTGATTGGTCCAGAGTTCGCTGGCTTTTATGATCAGCTCTCACCGTGTTAACGACTCCGCTGAGAGAAGGAAGCAACAAAAAGAAGCGAACAATTCAGACAAGTGGTGCGCACTCTCCTCCCACGGGGGCAAAGCCAGAGCCCAAAACGGGAGATGGATAGGACGGCCGGGACAGTCATTGGCAAAGATGGAATATCCTCCTCATTCTTTCCTTCGACATAGAATGGAATTATGCCATTCCTTTTTAATTTTTTGTGTGTCAAAAGTCCTATGAACAAAAAGGTCATATCAACAGAACTCGAAGGCTTTTTGTTTTGTTTAATATTCATGTAAGTCAATAGAAAAAGAGCAGTTACCCAAGAACAGAAGAGTCAGAATCCAGATCTTTGCACACAATAGGGAAAAGGCCCAGCATCTTTGCTGAGATCGTTGGTTCAGAGGGGTCGAAAAGTGTTTTGTAGCGGGCCAATAATGAATTGTACTGTATATGGCGCAACCTTAATGCTCTTCCTCAAGCAACATTTCTGAGGTTGAGGATTAGTTTGTGTGAATATTAGACATTCTAACAATAAGCTTTGTACAAACTCAGCCATTTACACAGCGCTGCCACTTGCGTTGCTCTGTGGTATGTGTGTTTATATGTTTGGCAGTTTGAACAGCGGATACAGAAGTCACCTCGCTTTGGGAACAGCTTTGAAAAAGCAGCCAGAAAATTTCAGGGAGGCCTGGTGGCAGTGTTAGCACAAGTATACATGTGAATTATTTACTTGTTGTCCAGCAGGAAATGAGCAACGATAACAAGCTTGGGAAAGAAAAGTAGAAAAAGCAAACAGATGCTATCTCCCCCAACGTTCAGTCTTTCTATTCTTCAGGGCAGCCATTTTCTCTTGGGAATAAATAGTTCAGATTTTTAAATGAAAGAAAAAAAAAATGTCTGCGTCCAAGTTTTCACCAAAAAGCGATAGGCCGCATTCACAAACTTGATGTAAAAATGTAACATTTAATTGTCTAGCAATTCACAGAAAAATAAACTAATATCAATCTAATGGAGTGCAGTGACTAAATAATTGTGTCACCTTTAGATGACATTGTGACAAAAATGACCTGATAACCACGATTTGCCTATACCCTCACACATGTGGCAGCAGGAATGTGTAGTCTTCCTCTGAAATAAAGGTCTGAGCTGGACCCTGTGACCCACGTTCGGACTTTGCCTTTTCTTCCCATCCCTAACCCTACAATCCCATCAGCCTGACTGTTGCTTAGTCACCTGTGTCCGGTCCTGGGCATGCTCTTTGACCTCAGAGGGTCATGATAAGAGAGCCCACATATTCAGCATTACCAGCAGGGCCGAGGCAGAGCTAAGATGTCCCCCGGATTTCGTTGGCTTATAATCAATGAAGCATTCACACCGAAGGTATCCGGGACCAGGGATTTTAAGCATTTTAACAAGGCTGCGTCGCCTAAACAACAAAATTAGCTTCCAAGGCAGCGGAGCTAATACAAAGCAGAGAAGGTTGTGGTAAAGTTCACTCATGAAATCCAGAGACGTTGCCGCTGAGGCCGTTCTAAATTAGGATGGAAATAAAGCATATTCTCGTGAGATCACCACTGGTTGGGCCTGGTAACAAATCACTCCCAGAAGTCTCTTGTAAAATCTTCTAAATGATTATGCACCAACTGGAATTTGGTGGAGTGCACACATTGCCGAAACAAACCTCTTCCCATACTGGTCTTGTTTGTGGCCTAATTATTTGTGTCAAAACAATAGAAGATTTAAGTTTATGTACTTGTGTATGTTTATATATTTTCTTTTAGAGGGGGGTTGTTTCAGGGCCATCTTTCTCAAGCCTTTATCGTTATTAGTTAATTCATCCCACTCATCTCTGGGGAACGGTTGTACTCAATAATGCTGAGGTCCTGACTCTGCCATAAAAAGCACATTGACATAGCTGTCCTGGGTTATATATTTGCTAGTGTTTGCTCATTTTCATGTAACCTAGTTTAGCTTTTTCTACAAACCTATTTGCTAAATTTTGCCGAAAATTCCATTTGGTCGTTCCAATAAAACAATTAAACCCTTGTCATATGTGTCATGGTAGTGATGACCAGAACTCTCCATTTACTCTAATGGAAAAATTATATAATTGCACAATTTTACCAAATGACAAGGGAGAAAGGAAACATTGTTTTTCTCATTGCTTATACATAAGGTTTCCAAAAACATCTAGGCAAGGCAAGTTTATTTGTAGAGCACAATTCATACACAAGTTAATTCAAAGTGCTTCACAGTTGCATAAAATTACAAGAAAACAGATCAAATCAATCAATAAAACATCAACATAAACATGTATCAATTACAGTAAAAGGCAAGAGTGCAGGTAAAATACTTTCAGTTTTCATATGCTCGGGTAAAAAGAGCTGTTTTCAGCCTGGATTTGAACATTGTCAGAGTTGAGGCCTGTCTCACATCCTCATGAAGACTGTTCCAGATTTTAGCTGCATGAAACTGAAATGCAACCTCACCGTGTTTATTATTGACTCTGGGAACCACCAGGAGACCCCTCCCTGAAGTTCTCAGGGCCCGAGATGGTTCATACGGCTCTAACATGTCAGAGATGTACTTTGGTGCTAAACCATGAAAAGACTTGTACACAAGCAGAGCTGTTTTAAATTCTATTCTCTGAGTGACAGGAAGCCAGTGCAGAGACCGGAGCACTGGACTAATATGGTCGTATTTCCTGGTTCTTGTCAGGACTCGAGCAGCAGCGTTCTGGATGTTCTGCAGCTCTAACAGCTCGTTTAGAAAGGCCAGTGAGCAGCCGTTACAGTAGTCTAACCTGCTGGAGACAAATGCATGGATGAGTCTCTCCAAGTCTGGTTTTGACACTATTCCTCTGATCTTAGCAATGTTTTTCAGATGGTAAAAAGCTGATGATGTTATTGCTTTGATGTGGCTGTTTAAGTTCAGGTCTGAGTCCATGATTACTCATAGATTTCTAAACTGATTTTTTGGTTTTAGAGAGAGAGACTCGAGGTGACTGATAACACTTTGTCTTTGTGTCTGTGGGCCAAAAACAATGATCTCAGTTTTGTCTGAGTTCAGTTGGAGAAAGTTGTTTTGCATCCACAAACTGATCTGTTCGATGCAGTGACAGAGTGTATCTGTCTAGTTTTCATACTCTCCATGAAAATCCCACTACAGTGGAAATCTAAACATAGTGAAACGGACTATTGTTCAAGTTGAGTTTGAGGACTTTACCTTAATGCAAGATAGACACCCTCGTGTTGGTGATCTGTGCTCTCTCTAATGCTATATATATTTGACTTCCATCATAAGTGCAAAACTGTAAGCCTTACAATGGGTTGCAATGGAAAACTGTCTGACCTGATTTGAGAATTGTGTGAAAGTGTTTGCTGGAGTTTGCTTGTCCTCATATTGGCCCCGTGCCACCTCTGTTAATGCTTCACCTTCACACCCATTAGCACTATTGCCAAGTTGTGTCCTCAAGGAGCCCACCCAGGAAGACTCCAGTCAATTAAAGTCAAGACACAGGTTTATCTTTGAGAATACAGTTCTTTCCCCCTCACTCTCTCGCTTTTGTGCAGCGACTGAAGTGTACGTCCACATTTTCTCGGTGTGGAGGGAGGGGGCACCGGTGCTCTCACTGTCTGTGCGTTGGGGGCACATTCTTCACTTGATTTAGTGGGCATTAAGATTAGGAGGAATGTGTCAGAGCTGGTCAGGGTATTTGGTTTGCTGTGTGCTGTAAAAATGGCTGGGGAGGTTTTCCCGACAGCTCACTCTGAAGGATGACTGACACTTGGCTTAATGTGAAAAGAGACGAAGAGCAGAGGCGTGTGGTAGAGGGCAGCAGGGCGGAGTGGCAGGAAGGAGACATGTGAGAATTAAAGCAATGGATGGCTCAAATGTATCTGGCACACATCATTTATTATTGAAAGGCGAAACTCTCGTCATTATTCCACAAGCTTATCTTTATTTGTTCAAGATGATTTTTATATTCGAAAGACACACAGACAAGACACAAAGAATTTTTTGCCAGGTCACTTGTGGAGCTTCTGACATGATAGAGCTGATCAAAGAAAAGCAACACAAGTATATACAGTACATTGTATCTATCTCCACTCCTTGCTTTTGATGTGAAGAATATTCATAAAAGTCTTAAAAACGGCTAAATCAAGATGTAATCTAGACCCAGTGCTACAAAGTGTCCATCTAGTCAGAAAAAAAGTCTGGATAAAAACACATTTGTTGGAGGTTGAGTCCTGAGACGTTGGAGGTGTAATTAATTTGCTAAAATAAATATTGTATTGTTAATTGTACTGCGTGCACGTGTACTGTGCTGGTAAAAACTACTCCGCACGGCGAACTGAGAGTCGGAAAGCTCTTATAAAAGCTTTTGCCACAACACTTCAAACATATGACTGCCTTTGCAACCCCCGAACTGCAAATATAGCACAAAATAAAAGCAAATAAACCTATAAATATAAGACGTGCAGTGACCCACAAATGGCACCACCACACAGAAGTGAAAAAGGCAAAAGCAACTTACTTATGTCCTGAAACCATTCTTAGACCATCCATCAAAGTGCAATACCCATTTAGACAGATAAAAGCATGCATCATGTACAGTCAACGCACTGTATGCATGATACACATACATTATGAGATTCATGATGTCCGGCCCCTCTCATTGTTACATCCTTCTTTCTGACATAAAGCTATGTGACAGCACAGGTTAAGTCAAAGTGCACAAGATCAAAACAAATAGAAAAAAGGCAAGAAATGAGCACTCTTCACTGTAAATCTCGCCCTGGTCAAAGTGATGCTGATGTCGGCGCCCCCTGCAGGTGGTGGTGGGGCAGTCCCCTCACACAGTGAGGGAGATGAAGCTGTTGTATCTCTGGATGTTCCTCTTGAGAATCTCTGAGCAGGGCCCCAGCACGCGCTCAAAACGAGGCCTGTCCAGCTTCACACACTTGAGCGGGCCCCGGGCGACTACAGTGGCTGCCCTGGGACGGTTTAACAGCAGCGCGATCTCACCTGTAGAGGCCAGGAGAACAAGGTCAGCACTGTGGTGGTTCATATAGGAAGATTACAGCTACACTTAAATGGGCCAATGAAACTTATAAGTTAAGGCTTATTCATACTTCACAAGATGCAAGGACTTTGTTCTTACATCAAGACCTGCAAGAGCAAAATTAAGTCATTTTTACCTTGTAACCATGTAGATGTCTTCATTTACAAGACGTTTCCATGGTTACAAGGCAACAAGACTTGTAAAGTGCTTTCAGCTCTTTGCGTAAGAACAAAGTTCTTGCATCTTTGCCACCATTTGATTTCTCCATTGCACTCAAGTAAAACATACTGCAGACTGTAAAATGTCACATTTATATGCTATATACGCACCAAAATAGTCAGATGGTCCGAGACGTCCGACTTCCACGTACTCCTCGTTATCTGACCGGCGCTGCAGCACTGAGGCTATGCCCTGGAAACAACCAAGAGGAGAAGAAGAGTCAATGAGCAGATAATACGAGGTGGGAGGGGTCAGTGGAGGGGTATTCCAAAAGGCTCTGAAAATCATCAGGGGGATTAGGGAGAAGGCAAAATTCCTCTGCTTCATAAGAACACAGGTGCACAGGATTTAGCCGCTTTCCGCCCAACAAACACCTGTTTGGTGAAATCGGAAACACACCACAGTGCAGTCAAATATTCCAGAGAGCTGTGGGAACTAAATCTCATTGCTTTTGTCTCAATCTCTCCATAGAGCAATGATGTTGTATTAGAGTGTGACTTCAGAAATCTGTCCAGCTTTAGCAGAACTGACCACATGACATGGACAAAAGGCTTGAACAAATTTAGAATACTAATCAAACATCTACACCAAATGATTAAAAAACACTTGGTCCAACAGCTGATGTTTGTTGGACAAAATCAGGCCGGGCCACACTAACTCAATAGAATGTGATAAATTGATAAATGTACATTTTCCACTTACACATTAGACGTTTTGCAATTAACAATGCCGTTAATAACTTGTAAAGCACTGGTATGCATTATCCCAAAGCAGCTTCCAATGGTTAATAATAGAAGCAGTCTAATAAGGTAGAAAGTAGGTTGTGTGCACTGGAGCTTGACACAATGTCATAAAAACAGTTTTGACTTTTTCCCTGCCCTCCTTCTCACTGTTGTTAATCCTTCTCTGGCCTCTCTTTTCCTTCTGCTGACCAAACCAATAAAACAATGTGGACATAATCGGCCTTAATGAGGACCAAAAACAGTAACTCAAAAGTTACATTTTCTCTTTGAAGAAGGCAAACATTCAAGTACAAAGGTCTTTTTAGGGGAAAAGATAATCTAGTGAATGAATGCAACACTTACTGAATGAATGGGAAAGATTCAAATAGAGCACAAAACAATCTAATCACAAATTTACTGATAAATATTGCAATTGTAATTTGTTTTCCAAATAATTCCTTAATGTTAAGTGAAGATTCAGTTAAATGTATAATTCAAGCATGTCCATACTATTATCAATTTAGGGAAATATGAACTGCATCCTTTTTACAAGAATCACAGGCCTTTTGTTGTTTGCCTATAATATTATGTTGCGTCAATAATTGCAGCTTTCACAATTTGCCAAATGCAAAAATTAATCCTGCCACCATATCTCTCACCACCGATAAATGATCATCTTTTTTGCCGCTTTAATGTTGCAAAGAGATAGATACTGTATGTAGGGATTTGGGAACCTGGGAGATACTGTAGGAATGGGCCTTACAGTAGATCTTTGGGGTTTACAACTTTTCCATTCAAGCTCTGTCAGGTACAGTAGAGGCCACATCTGGTGTGGTCCCGATAACCATCACGTGCCATCCCAGGGGCAGCACTCACACACATTTGCTACATAAACATTAGAAATCCTCCTCACTGTGCAGCGCAATGCAGACTGAACAGTCCATGCCCGGGGATTTCTGTCAAGTTAACTATAGCTAAAAGGATCTATGGGAGTCATCAAGCTTAAGGCAACATTTACATTGACAATATATAAAAAAAGTCACCCAATTTCTAAGTAAATTCTAAAAAAGAACCTGAAAATCGAATGCAGCGCTACAAGACGAGAAACCTTAAAAGATTTGAAAGCTCTGTCTAGCAAGACTTGATATTACTGAACAATTTCAATTTCAGTGTGCTCCAAAAAGTTTAAGCAACTATTTTTCCATCAAAACAAGACTCCAAAAAATATTAAATCAGGACTAAAAACAAGACAATTGAGAAGTAAATTAGGAAAACATGACTAAAACAACATTTTGCAGGTGTTCTAAGTAAGTTTGTGTTTACAAAGTCTTTAAATGTTGGTCATATGGAAGACGATTCAGTGATTTTGTCAAAACCCACAATAATAAAGAATCTGAAACAAGGAGCATAGAGAGTGTGTGTGGGACAAACTGATCACGAAAGGAACAACCACTAAATCAACAACAGACAAACGGAAGGACAGAAAGAGAGAGAGAGCAGCAAAGTAAGGTGATATCTGTGCACAAGGCCACCCAGCCCCGGCTGTGTCTGCACCTTGTCACTCACACACACAAAGACTCTGCTTATAGAAAACACTAGAGACAACATCCACTTTCGCATCTCACACTACAAGAGAGCGATGAGGGGATCCTCAGGGGACAAAATTAAAAACGTCACTCAGTTTATGTCTATGGTCATAAAGTAAGAATATTGATAAAATTAAGGTTAAGCTCCATTAGCTAAATTACACTTTACCAAAATACTCAGAAATGCCAAAAGCGAAGCATAAAAACTGTAAAATTAGGTCAATTCTGCAATGACCTGGAAGCTCAAGGGTCAAAGTTGACTAATATTTGAATGATCTTCTTCCTGATTTGTTTCTGCCGTTTTCTCCTCAGAGCTGTCCATAAATCTACGAGTGCACAGGGACTGTCACAGTGAGGTAAGGCCAGATACGCGTTCAGGAATAACAAACTAAATCTATTTAGGCTTAGGACAGTCCCAAAACTACACAGCTTTGCAATGTTTTGTAGTTTGTGGACTTTGAGAATAGGCTCCACACTGTTTTTAAAGGAGGGTGTGAGCATCACGGCATGAGCTCTTAAGAAGGAAGCAAATCCAACAGGGTGAGGCTTGTTTCTGAGGTCAGGTGAGAGTTTGAACAACAGGAGATTATAATAACGTGTCAATGTAACGTGATCACGAATGAAGTGATAATGCTCGAACTAAATCCCATTGTATTTGACAATGGCAATACTATAACTATTGCGCTGAATTAAACACAAATCTCTCCAAAGAGCATCCCTGACATGTTGGAGCCATATGAATCATCTCGGGCGGTGGCTGAGTGGTTGGTGCTATTGCAGAAGGTCCCGGATTTGATTCCTGGACTGTGCTGGTCTTTCTGTGTAGATGGGTTCCCTCCGGGTACTCCAGTACTACACCAAAACATAGGATTATTCTTCCGGCCAAGTGATTGAATCAAATGTAGAGGACAGTTATTCAGTTAACCTCTTACCCCCCACCTTAACCAAGTGCATTTTCTCCAGTTCAGCTTTACCCAAATCTAAAAGCTTCTCGACTGGAGCTTACTGCCTATAGGCCAGAGTAACGCCTCACAATCAGTCTTGTAGGTAAAGCTAAGACCTACAAAACTGATTGCGACTTTTTTGTTTTGTATTGTCACCGTGTTTTTGTAACTTTTTGCCGTATTTTCATCTCTTTTGTTGTCTGTTTTTTTGTAGGGTTTTTGTTACTTTCTTAATCACTTCTTTTACTTGCTTTTTGACACTTTTTTGTCATGTTTTCGTCACGTTTTTGTGTTTTTTATTGTGTTTTTGTTGCTTTTTTGTGGCTCTTTTCTTGCTTTTTTTGGTCACTTTTTCTGTTGTATTTTCATCTTCGCTATTTTTATGCTTTATTCAAGAAGCTTTTAGATTTGGATAATGCCAAACTGGAGAAAAATGTGCTGGACTCAGGTGGGGGTTATTCAGTTAATGACGAGAAAGCACCTTAACCTTCAGCTGAAATGTTAATAGACTTCCTGAAGATGGTCTCTGCAAAAGTCAGAGTTCAGATCCAGGCCAAAAACGCTTGTTGTGCTTATGACAAATGAAGTACTTTATATCCATTCTTTGCATTTCTGATTTTTCTTCTTCTGATTCTTCTTCTTCTTCTGATTCTTTTTCTGATTCTTTTTCTGATTCTTCTTCTGCAGCTTCTTTAACTCTACTGTACATGAACCAAAACCTCTACAACAGCTACAACTATCTCAAGAGATCTTAAACCCTATGGAACAAATATTTCACATATTTTCAGATAAAAATAAGTTTACTCAGATCTTAAAATCATAGACGAGTGTTTTTTTTCCAACAGATTACATGTAAACAAGCATTTTAAACGTGTTCTTGTCTTGCCCTTGTTGGAGTGATAACTAAGCATTTGCACACATCTTAATTGCAGGTTTTGACACCGAAAAGATTATGAGGCTCGGATGTGGCGGTAAAAAAACCCCCCCGAAAATCTCCTCTTTCTTTAAACTCTCTCCCATCATGAGTCGCTGGCCTCTCTGACTCATCCCGTCTCCCTCCCGGGGGCTGGCTCTTTCGACCCCATGTGAAAGTCGGCGACACACATTCCACCGGCGTCCGGAGCGCTCTGGGAAAGTCGGGCCCTGCTACTACCGCCCTGACACCGACTTGTGCACACAGAGGGAGTTTGGTGGAAAACGATAGGAAATATAGGGATTACAGTTAAACAGAAACACTTAAGGGTGGGCGAGCTTGCAGAATAAAAAAGATGTGGCACGTGTTTTTCCCCAGGGCAGTAAATCATCCCCCAAAATCTCTTTATAAAACATTCTTCTGCATGACTTGTATGAAACTCGGATGATGATGATGACTCAAGTGTTACCAACTGCTATATTTGCAAACTAAATCCCTGTGGGGTCTATTTTCGGCGCAGACAAACCGGCTTTCAAGGGAATTGTGCCGCCACCAGGGATGTTAACTTTCAAACTTAGCCGGTAATGGTCAACGTGGCATATTTACAGTGCAGCCTATGTCCGGAACGATCGAGTGTATCAGCACATCCAGAGAGATATGGTACTATGCTTTGGGAAATCCTTAGTCGCTTTAGATTCACATTAGCCGTAAAAACAGACAATGGGGGAAAAAGATAAACTGACCTTGAAGCCTGGGAAAAGTGGCAAAGGCGCAAAACAAAAGTCGACTTGACCTCTATCCTGAAGTGACGTTGAAAGATGTGCGAGTGTGGTGTTAATCAAAAGTGTGTCAGGGCGGCGGGCAGGGGGCTCTTTATGAAGCCTGACCCGCTGTGGCCGGTGTGAAGAGAGTCGTCTAGGGCCATAGGGGATCAGGCCAGATTAACATGTCCGAGGGTGTGAAATGAGAAGTCATGACGCCGGACAAGAAAAGCTTATGGTCTTGGACTAAATTTTAAGGCTGCACAATATATCGCAAACATATCGTATCATATCGCAAGAAGCCACTATATATATATAACTGTTTTGGCCCTGATGTAGTGTTTTTCAAGTGTTGTGTTTTTGACACCATTTGCTGAAAACCTAGTCACTAACAATTTGTGTTTAATTTAAATGTAACATATCGTGTTGAAATGGTTGAAATACCCCAATAATATCGGTATCGCAATATTGCACAGCCGCTATCGCTTATGGCAAAGTACTTCAAAATCGTTCAGCCGAACTAAATTCTGTCGTTGTCCTTTTGTCTAATTTCTTTAGAGGGTTCTGTAGCTGTTTGTATTTTGTTTGAGTCTTGATGCAAATCTTTCGTCATCATGGCTTTGAAATGGAATGGTGTAGAGCTTTTCACATGACACAAGAAACCATTTTTCCTTCACTCCGTGCTCTTTGTTGGTAAGTTACGCTTGGGACTGGTCAAAGTCAGAGAATAAACTCCTTACCAATATTAGTAGATATAATCACATAATCACAGTCTTCTTCATCTCTCTTCAGAAATTATTTGTCTTTTCAAAACAATGTCTTTGTTTGTTTGTATACTTTATTATCCCCATAGGGGAATTTGTCCTGTGTATTTGACCCATCCTTCGATGCCGCTGGGGCAACCCGTAAGGAACAGTGGGCGAGAGCAGTGTCGCGCCCGGGGACTCATCTCCAGATGTGGAGTCAGGCTGATGGTCAGAATCACCTGGCTGGAGGATTCACCTGTCATACATGTTTAGTGGTAGGGGAAACCGGAGGAAACCTATGCAGAAAAACTCTTAACCTCTGTCTTAACCAAGTTCGGCATTACCCAAATCAAAAAGGTTACAGCCTATAGGCCAGTGCAATGCCTCATTTGAAAGCTAAGCCTTACAAAACTCATCTAAACTGATATTTTTCCTTGCGTTGTTGCAACCTTTTTTGACATTTCTTTTTCATCACTTTTTTGTTGCTCTTTTGTGGCATTTTTGTTGCTTTTTCATCACATTTTTGCCAGTTTTTTGTTATCTTTGGCTGCTTTTTATTGCGTTTTTGTCCCTATGTCGTTTTCGTCGCTCTTTTGCTGCATCTTTGTCCTTGTTCTCGGTTCGTTTTTGTCACTATTTTGTCGTTGTTTTCAGGAAGCTTTTAGATTTAAGTAATGCCAAACTAGAGAAAATGTAATGTTAACGTGGGGGTTAAGAGGTTAAATGGTTTCAGGCGCATTGAGTTGCTTTGTGTACGAAATACGCTGTATAAATAAAGTTGCCTTGCCTTCATTTCCACCAACGAACCACTCACACATTCATATCACAGTGACAGTGTGAAGTGGCACGAGCTGGGATCAAACCGTCAAGCTTTGGATCATTGGGTGAAAACTCTTCCGACTGGGCTAAACTGATCATTCAAAAGAAGATTACTAGGACTAAACGTATAGAATCACAACCAAACCAGGATTTATCCAGGACTAAACCATCTGTAAACAAAGACTAAACCTGACCCCATTTGAAACAGATAAAGCCCTGGCTTCCCTGTATCACATGAGACTATATCAGTGTGAAACAGCATTAGTGATATGACTATATTCGCCCTCTTACCTCTGTTATAATAAAGAAGTCGTCCCCAGGTTCTCCTTGCACCACGATCTTCTCTCCATCTTCAAACTGAACTGGCTCCAGCGCGTCAGCCACAGTCAGACGTTCCCACTTATCAAGCGACTCTGCATATCAAAACACAAACCATTTCCAACAATGACCTCAACACTGTCCACTATTTCTACTGATTAGAAAAATGTACTGAAATGTTCCAACGCCGACTACATGTTTGCCGTTTTTGATCGATGGCTGAAGATGAGCTGCTGGTGGTTCGGTAATTCCCACCTTAGTCTAATCCAGTCATTCATCAGGGACTGTAACATACCCTGTCCAGTCCGTCCTCGCATGGAGACGAACACCCAAAAACTAAGCCCTAAATCTGGAGGCCCACACACAACCGGATTTGGGTGACAGCTAAATCAGATAGCTCTTTGTGGAGTGCAAAGGTTTTCTGTACTTTTGTTCTGTTCAGCGGTTTTCTTGAAATGTCTTAAAATGGCGAAAATAATATTGTATCCTGTTGATGTTTAAAACGATTTTGTTTTTGTATTTTAATTGTGTGAACTATGACCTGGTTAAACGGGCATCAAACCAAAATAAAAAATTGAGGCAAATAACGCATTGATCAGACACAAAGAAAACCATTCTTGTTTTGTTCAATATTCACCAAAAATATAAAGGCGGGGGCTTTTACAACTCTTTGAATGATGATTTGAGGATGGTTGAAAGGAAGAGCCAAAGTGAAAATCTCATCAGCGCCAGTTTTTGTTTAATATAGATGTGCCCAGTAATTAGAGAGGCATTAACCACAAACCAGGTCAGAACCTCTGCATTTCGACAGTAAAAGACAAACCCTAACCATAAACTGACCAGTCCTCCACCTCAATAGGACGCTTTCACCTTGTACAGTGTGCTGCTGTAACTGTGTGACGATAAGAACTGACCGAGTGGAATCTCACATAATATCTTCGACAAGCAATCTCTTTATGCATATTCGCTTGTGGAGACAGCTGTCTTTCCAGCCGGCCCGCCACATGCACAGTGACGTGGTTTAGTCCGAGATATTTCTAGAAGTTGCTGGTATTCACGCCGGGACCAAAAACACAGACAGCCACACATCTTCACTGCGCATGATGTTCCACCCCGCGGAAACGTTTGAGGAACATTTGAAGTGTGGGAATTTAAAGTTAAGGGGATTTATACGGAGATAGCCACACAGACGTCCTCTCATAATAAGCCTCCTGTCTCCTCGGCCTGCTCAGCTTTGTCTGGCCGTGGTTCACAGTGTTTTGATTTGGCCCAGACGCGAGGATCCCAGAAACCTCTTTGTGTCGTCGCATTGTCTCCGGAAGTGTTCGGTAACCGATCTGAGAGTGTGTCTTTATGTGTCTTAGGATTAAATAAGGCGAAGCGTGGTGTCGCGGAGGTGTCCAGTGTCGCCGTGCAGTGGGGCCGTAGAGTCTGCCAAACCCCCAGATGGATGATGTCCTCTGTCTCGCTAAAGGCTGGCTCCTGTTGAGGTGATCCTTAACGGCGAGCCCAGGTAACACGATACGTAAATGTTCAGGGAGAGGATGCCTACTATCACAAGCTCACCTTTGCTAATGGCTTTGGAAACAGAAGAAAACCATAGCAGAAGCAACGCCTTATTCTGGGTTTGGGATTTAATAAACATTAAGTGGTCCAATTTTTTCCACAAATTTCTATATTTACTGTTAATTCTGTGGCAAGTTGAAAAAGTTCAGACCTTAAAGTGTTTTACCCAGGGAAAAACAATAGTATCTGCTCATGTGATTCCAAGACAAATCGCATTACACCAAGACGGCAGTAACAGTATTTAAGAGACTTTGTTAGCAAATGAATAGCACACTTCAGACTGCACCGTGAGAGGACACGATCAACCATGCAGGCAAGTGGTGAAACTTCTAAAAAGGGTGACGGGGGAGTTGTTTTTTCCCCTGACATCAAGGCTTGTACTAAATTTTGCGGCTATCTCAAAAATCAAAGACAAACATAATCAAATACCCCGCCCCGAACCTTCTTCCATTGAGAAGGAAGGAGAGTGACAGAAAGAAAAATGAGTAGGAGCTCTGCTAAGAGGAATACTCAATACAGGCCTCGACAAGGTTTAGAGAAAGAGAATGAAGAATGAAAAGAGAGCGGGTTCGGCTAAGACCTCAATTGAGTGTATGTGTTTACTCAGCCAGCTAATAACTCTGTACAGGGGGCACGGCCTTCTTCTATACACCACACACAAACCATCAAGTGGAAGGGGACGGGACGTCAGCTCTAATTGCAACTGGTTTGAAAGTCTCATTCACCGGCGCTAACAAAGTGAGTGGCCTGTATAGCTTTGCCATTATCCAAATTCCAGGGAGAGAGAAGATTAACTTCACCCCCTTATGTTTGAACGCAATGACAGTGCAAAGTGTGTCCGGGCGGGTATGAAAAGTTTAGAGGGGATTACTGTAGGAGAGCGACCGCTGGCCCAGTGAAACAACGTGCGCCACTGTTTATGTGGGCTAATCTATAGTATATGCAGCCTATTTGTCTGCACTCTGAACTCCTCGACCTGCTGGTTATCGTACACGTGCAAACTCACTCATGCTACCGCTAATGAAGGCGTACAGTATGTGCCAACTTACCCAAGATGGAGACTTTGCTGAGGAACTCTTCGTACATCTTTCTCTTCCGGAGCGTGCTGCCCTGCAAGACACAATGACACATAATGGGCACTGTATTTTCCGGACTATAAGTCACCTCGGAGTACAAGTCGCACCAGCCAAAAAATGCATCATAATGAAGAAAAAACATATATAAGTTGCTCTGTAGTATAAGACGCACCAGCCTTGGCAACTACTTGGGCACGGAATTGTAACTGCACCGTTTTACAAGCCTCTCCCGGCAGCACGATGTTCAAGCTCTCATTTGTGAACTAGTTCCTCTAGCTGTGCCCATCTAGCTTTTAGCCTGCGAATAGCTTTTTTGGTTTTCTTTGTTGCAGTATGAGTAACCTCCGCTTTTTGCCAGTCCCTCACAAGTTTCTCGCTCAGTCCAAACTTTCCTTCTGCACTCGATTACTGTTTTTTAATCTTCAGTGGTACAGGAGTAGAGATACTGGAACACAAGCCTAGAGCGCCCTCTAGCAGCTGTCAGTATGAAAATACATGTGAAATTATATATTTTGATATACAAGTCGCACCTGAGTATAAGTCGCACTCCCTCCAGCTATGAAAAAAGTGCGAATTATAATCCCCCAAAAAATATGGTATTTTTGGGGATACTTCAGAGACTCAGTTGATCGAATGATACATGCACAATTACTGTCAATATTTTTCCATGTGACTGACCATGCTCAATAGCAATAGAGTTGTTTCTGTACGTCTCCTGACAAGAAGTGTCTTTATTTTCACATGTTTGACAAAGAACTACTACGGAACAAACTTCTATTTTAATTTCTAGGTTGTCATAGTGTGCTTTGAATCAAAATGAATTTTCTTTTTAACTTGTCTGCATAGTTCAATTAATCCCCATGACAGACGTGAGTTGATAACTTCATTTATAATTGACGTCTTGAGGCTAACTTTGCATTTCACACATAAAATAGACGCCCTTGGGTAACGTGTTATTACCGAAGTTCACAGGGTCACGCCTGTCTGAATGTGTGTAAACCATGTGCATGACATGCTGGAGACGCGAGTGCGTGTGGCCTGTCCCACCCAGCAGGCGGGACTTTCCCTGCGCTCCTCTGTCAGGACCATCAGGTGCTTCATGACAAGTCTAAATCCCCAGGACCCCCTTCAACTGTATTCTCTTTCCCCACTCAGCTCCACTTTTACAGCGGCAAGAATAAAGAGAAAGAAGAGGGAGCAAGGACCACCGATCCCATCTGCAGACAAGCGTGTTGCATATGGGAATGATATATCGAGGTTTGGGGCGTCTTTAGTGCAGAAGTTCCTGCTGCTGCCGCCTCTAATTTCATATAATTTCACATTTTGTCTTAAAACAGGAGAAAAAGTTCCCAAGTGAGCCAACGTCAATCTTGGAATCGTAAACAACTTGATTAAAGGAATTCGACTCTGCATTGCCTCCCTCCTGGGTAAATGCCTTCTTGTCTATGCAGCAGTGTGTGCAGTCTGTTTTCAGTTCTGCCACTTATGTTTCACTGCTGTTTCTGCAGAGACAAACCCCAAAGCCCATTAAGACTGTAAATACAAACTCACACATGTATGCTCAACTTCTGTACGAGCGCACTTTCCCGTTTACCTCCCCATAGGGCTCCTTAGATAGGCTCACCGGGCTTAAGGGCTTACTGTGCATTACACTACACAGCGGGCAAGATTTATACCTCCGGATTAGCAGGGTATGTGACTGACACAGCAAGAACGAGTGTTTGCAAAAATTCTGATTATTCATTTTTTTCCTTTTCGACATCTGCCTTTTGTTAGTCGACACAGGAGGGCTTCATATTTGTTCTGTCTGAAACTCCCCTGCTCCTGTCCTCTCGTGGTTTAAGGATGAACCAGCCTCTTTGTCTGCCGCCCGACTTTGAGGTAGGATCATCAAAGGGGCTTGAGGTGTGGAACGAAGCCAGGCTAAACCAACCGCATCTCACGCCCCATCAGCATCACCTTCATCTCCGTCCAACACCAAACACGCCGCGCTAACATCCCGCTGCATTTTCACCATCATTTTGTCTCTTTTCCCCTTCATCTCGGCTTGAGTTTGTCGACTGTCTGTCACCTTGCTAATGGGCTCGGCGTATGTTGGGATACCAATGTGACACAACAGTGCGAGTATTGTACTGTACGTGATGGCCACACAGGGAATTGGAATTACACTGTTCATCCGAGGAACTTTTTTTGCAAGATGAGAACTGAAGGGAGGCTAGAGCAACGGTTTTACATATCACAGTGTTGTGGAAACGCACCTTCGTATTGTTAAAGCACCCAGGTAAAGTCATAAAGCAGGTATTGTGGGCAAATGTATCACTTTCCCTTAGGATAAGTAAGTAGGGGCTTTATTTGTCATTGTACAAGCGTACAACGAAATAGTGTTCAGGTGTTCGTCCTGAGGCGATCTGCCATTGTGGGTCAACCTGACCAGCATGTTTTTGGAGGTTGGGGAAAACCGTAGCACCCGGAGGAAACCTGGCTGGCTGCATCGCCTCCTGGGTTTGTCCCTGTTTCAGAGCATGGTGTCCTGCACTGGTCAGCTCATCCACCTCTACCTTCTGGGAAGAGCTTAGCAGTTAATCTGTTTTATACTCCAGTGAACGTCCATTAGCCAGAACAATAGAACAACAGGGATAGAAGGCACATGTGGCTTAGCTTTGAGTCTTTCCCGGATACCACCTCGTTTGTCTCTTCCTTGTTTCCTGTAGCGCCTCTTGTGACGCCTCCAGTGTGCTGCAGGTGTGACTCTTGGTGCCTCTTCAGTGTTTCAGAAGAAGAAAGATTAACAAACTCAAAGATGTGTGCGCCTACTGAAGGTGCACACTGTCGTTGTGTCCTTGGGCAAGACGCTTCACCCACCTTGCCTCCAGTTTCAGCTCACACTGGTGTATGAATGAGCGTGTGAATGGGTGAGTGGTTCCTTGCTGTAAAGCGCCTAATGTAGGTGGAAACGCGCTATATAAGTTGAGACCATTTTTTTACCCCCACAAATGCTGTTCCTTTGCCAATCATTTATCTGAGCTTGGGAACAATCCCCGTGACACAATGACGGCAACAGGAGTCCTCCTTCCTCGCTTGCTTCTAACCAGCAGCAGACCCGAGCCACTGTGCATAATTTTGAAGTGACGGAGAGACACACACACACACGCACTCAGACACACAGACTGCTCGTTATGTTGGCCGGCGCTGCTGCCAGAATACCGCACATTATAAAAACGGCTTTACAAATCATTGACAGCAATAATTAAATACAGCTTCGCGTAATTGAATTCCACTTTCGCCCCCGGCTCGCTGCCTGCGTCGCTGCTGTTTCTGGTGCACAAAAAAGCGGCGAGAGCTTAAACTGGGGGAGACGGATGACGGCGCTTCACAAAAGAAAAGGTTACCGGGGCGGACTGTGCCCTCACCTCAACTATGCGCCACGAGCTCGGGCAAGGGCGCGTCGAGTGTCCTGCCAACTTCAGGACACTTGACACAGGGCAGACATTTTCAACCGCTAAGCAACCGCGCAGCCAGATTAATGTAAGCTTATATTATGTATGGCATAAGCTGTAAAGAGCATTAGCGGAAGTATTCTGTTCGCTATGGAGGCCTTCCCAAGAGCTGCGCGGTTAGTAATACGTTACTCCTGCAGCGCCCGGTGTTGTGAAGAAGTGTGACAGCCCGGGCAGAGCACATTATGTTTCCAGTTTAAACATTTAGACATTCCACCGAGATAAGCTCCTGGTGCAGCAGCTACTTTAGGGCTGACCCGACGTCTCCTGCCCAGCTCCCCTCCTACCATCGCTCTTCAACCCCCTCCCGCAGAATTATAACGGGAGTAGGCACTAAGGGTGGTGCTGCTGGGCATGCTTTAGTGCTGTTAAGCGTTTAAAAAAGCCTTAAGTGGTTGTGTGGGAGAAAACATTGCGGTTAAGTAAGCGATAAGGATGAAGTAGTGCACTAAAGTATATTTTTATTATGCTTTCTAGTAATATTTTCTGACCTGAGAGACAGCAGCAGATAGAACAAGGCTTGGAAATAAGGCGGTCTCACTTTAGATGATTTAACCTCTCAACCCCCACCGGAACTGAGCACATTTCTTCAGTTTGGCTTCTTGGTAGAAGCTGTTAGGGGATTATTTTCCCCATATTGATCGATCTCGATTTTCGATTAGATTTTTTTTGTTTAAAAGAAAAAACGATAAATGTGGTCTTTCCTGGACTAGCAAGTAAACAGATGCTGCGGCCAAACTGAAAACTCCGGCGAACTCGGCAGCAAAAACTCCACACTTCTAGCGTCACAGTTCAACATCCCCTCACAACAACACACAAACATCTGCAAAGGAGACGCAAAAAGTGGAATGTTTGAAGAATGTCAGAAGCAGACAACGAGTGAATGTCTGTGTGCGGAGCCTCAAAAGGCCACGACGTCACGGAGTGAAGCGCTAACAACTTAATATGTGCATAAAGAAATTAGTAAACTGCGCATATTAGTAAAACAAATGTTAAAACTTACAATTCACTGTTAGAAGTCCAGCTAATCCACCGCTGCAGCCTCAATAATAGTCCACATGGTCCAAAAAGCGATCGATAGTTTTCCTCATCAAAGGTAAATTCTTTATAACCTCTGACAGCTCCCCGTGTGTTTCTGTTTTGCCCATTAGACGAGTTAACGCAACTTTGTAGTTGATTTTACACGTAAAATCACCAGGTCCTTTCCTCATGCTGCTGCCGCATTTGGGGTCAGCCCTATGTTCCCCGGTACCTATGTTCCCTGGTACCTATGTTCCCCCACTTCTATTGATTAAGATTAGGCACCAGCCCACTATCCTTAAGGTTAGTGGCTAGGGCAGGGTCAGGTTTAATACTGTATGTATGATGTTTCACTCTCATGACTTTCGCACCCGCTGCATTTGCCATCCTGTGCTTCCTGTTTGTTTGGGCCGAGTGATCCCTGGGATTGACCTGACAGGCGCTGCAGCATTGCGCCGTCCATATTTTTTTCCAGAATGCGACAGGACTGGCCAATTCTCCTCGATTAAAACGCACCACGCGATTATCGTGATCGACCTTTATTAAAATCACGATTATATAGAAATTTGATTAATTGCCCAGGCCTAGAAAAAAGCCACCAAAGAGCAAAAAATGTGGCAAAAAGTCCAACAACAAAAAATGTCGAAAAAGTGGCAACAATGTGAGGAAAAAGCTCCTTTTAGATGAGTTTTGTAGGTCTTAGCGTTCGAATGCGGCGTGACACCAGTCGAGGAGCTTTTAGATTTGGGTGAAGCTGAACCGGAGAAAATGCACTCATGTGGGGGTTAAGAGGTTAACAAATGAAAGTACTCAGACTATAAACTATA
This sequence comes from Proterorhinus semilunaris, assembly GCA_021464625.1. Taxonomy (NCBI): domain Eukaryota; kingdom Metazoa; phylum Chordata; class Actinopteri; order Gobiiformes; family Gobiidae; genus Proterorhinus; species Proterorhinus semilunaris. The sequence continues at coordinate 20,282,272 of CM038352.1, read as the reverse complement.
ATACGTAAATACATGCATTATCCCTTATTTATCATTAGTTAGAATTGGCGACCTATTACCATTGTCCTGTAGTGTGATGTGCCAATGATTATTTGCTGTATGTGGAAATGAATCGACGCATTTGTACCATGAGTATACGCCGGTAACTGTCTCGATCGATCCCCCACAGTTTCAGGTCCGTCTTGGCCTTCACAGTGGCAGCTCTCGGAGTCCCATAGATCAGGGCCAGCTCTCCGAAACTCCCTCCCTCTCCGATATTGGTCACCAAGTCCCCATTGACGTACACCTGGAGAAAAAGAATAGAAGACCAACCATCACCCAAACATTTATGCGAGCCATTCCTTTTGTCTGCCGAGACACTTTGTTAAATCTCCTCAGTTTCCGGCCCGTTTGATTTTCTCACCAGGGCTTGTCTCTTGAGTATTTGATCCAAGTTAAGCCTTTAAGTAAGACCCTTTAAAAAGCACTCTATCCCCCGTGCCTCCTCGCCCATTCCTTTTATTTCTTCTGCCCTGTCTTGTTAGTGCACTCTCTTTGATTTTGGAGTGACTGGAGGAAGGCCGCGGTTGTCTCTTTAGGGCTATTTGGGGCAGCTACAATAGACTTTAGGACAAAAAAACTCCTTGGTACTCTGTCTCTAGGGCCGTCACGATTCACCTGCCGACACACTATCCACTCCGGCGGTGACTTAATAACAGAGAAAGAAAAAGAGTGAAGAGGAAGGGCTGGTCCCGCTGGTGACTCCAGGCAGGACCCGGCATTATCCCAGCTCACAGTATACCACCGGGACAGAGCACTTTAAATGTGATTCAAAGAGATGAGGCCATCCCAATTACATCATCCTTAAAAGTGTTCCCTTGTATTCATTTACATGGGACAGGGGTATACAGTTTCCTGCTTTGGAATTAGTTTTATTCCCATCAAACATGTTGCAAAAAACATTGGATTAAATTGTGCAGATGGTAAAGTGGGGATAAAAGAGCTGGGTTTTGAAATATTATACAATGACTTCTTTCAGCTTTTTTGTCTTTTAATTGTTTGTAATTCACTCAAAATGAAAGTTTGGAGCCAACACTTAGTTTGTAGCTTTGAAGTTCAGAACATTTACCCCTGAAGAAGAATATCCCCAACCTAACCCAATAAAGTGTTTTATTTGTCAATTGTGTAGATCATTCAGGCATGAAAGTCAGTTGTAAAGTTTATATTGCCCAAAATATAAAGAAATGTAGAGCAAAAACCTACAATGAATACACCAGTTCACATAAAACGTCTTTGTTTGGAAGACACCACAAGCACATGGCACATTTATATACTGTATCAAACTGTATACTCATCAAACCTTATTACCAAAGCATTCATTATCTTTAAAACACTCAGAGAAAAGGCGAGTGCATCACAGGGTCCAATTGTGTGTAGCAGGTGCTTTTCAAGGATCGAGGAAAGGTACTGACATGCAAAATTAAAAACAGAGACGATAATCTGAGGCACTCCATGGTTAAAGTCCTATAATGTTAACACTGGCATGTTAAGCGTTAACATGTCACTGCATGACCTGTTTTTAATTTGGCATTCATTATCTTTGCTGTTTAAATGTAGTGCTGTGTTTAACTTAATACATTTCTGTGAGGTTTACATCAGTTTATGGGGTAGTTGTAGATTTACACTCAGATCTAATGAAAGACATTTCAAACTTCAAAAGCCTGAAGTGCCTCTGCTGCCACTGAAAGGCAGCGCATGCCTGTGTGAAACTCAGACACTTTACCAAAATGTTTCAGATCACTGAAGCTCATATGAAGATCACTATTTGTTATTGAATGGTGTGACTAATAACTTTCTTTATCCACGGCTTATAAAACTATACCAAGACTAAAAATGCTGCAAGGACAATTTTTTTGTCGGGACCAAATTATATCCAGGTGTCATTTTACAAATGAACATTTGTCCAGTTAATAATTGTCTTTGGCCATGTGAATAAGACATTGGCTTTTTCTTGGTAAAGTTTGTCTGATGTTAAATGAAGTTCATGTGTACGCTATATTTAACAGGACAATCACAGCAGCCAGGATTACTTCACTTCCTGTAGCTTCATTGTGGTGGGCAGACTCTATCAGTCGGCATGGCTCAGTGTCTCTGTACCCACTGCCTGTACCAGCCTCTGTAAGACGATAAGGCCACTTCCCGTTTAACTTTGTGACAGCTCCTCATTTATCTTTCCACTTAACTCTATCGCTCCGTTTTAGTCACTAAGACAAAAGACCTCCTCAGTTTGGCTTGTCCCACGGTGAGCTGAACCCTATAGGGCCGCGGTGTGATTGTCATCGGAGTGGAACGAAACCTTTGTAGAGGACAAAACATACGGGCAAGCCAACACAACCAACCCTTTGTTGGAGGGAAAGGTATCGCAGTACGAGTTAGAAATCTTTTCCCATAAATAAATGCACATCCTACTTGTGATTTTAGTCATTATCTGAAGAGTCTATTGTTATAGCGGATACTTACATCCACTTCTCCTTGGTCAATCACGTAAAAATTGTCTCCTTCGTCCCCTGCAAGAAAGAATATATATTATTACTGTAAAAGGAGCAGGGGTTTGCATTGCCACAACTAAATATTTCAAGTTGAAATAAATACAATAAAGACTAGTCAGCGTTGTTTTTCATCCATTTGATGCAATACCAATATTTGCGCACAGGATAGCTGCAAATGCAAATACAAATATAGCCGCAGTTTTTTGTGTTTTTTGACATTATACAGAGAAAAATGTGTATGAGTTTGTATCACACTATAGCTGTAAACTGAAGCCTATTTGTACATTTTACTTAGGGTTGCGGATGCGCTGCAAAAAATCCATCTTTGGTTCCTCACTTCTCGCTGAATTATGGAGTTTAACATTTTTCCATCAGAATAAAATGGGACGTTGTGGTCATCGCTACGGCAACACCGTTAAAATTATGGCATGGGTGTGATTGACTTTTCTGATCGGAACGACCAAATCGAATTTTGTGCCAAATTATTTTAATTTTCGTAAAATTAACATTTGTTCTCTCCATATAATTCCTATAGGGGGCGCTATCGTGCCCAATTTGAATTTTGCCAGATGAAAGTGTTTAGGACTGTGACTTTAACAACTGATGACAAAATGAGCGAAATCGGTCTTCATATGTGCGAATGGGAGCCATTTTTTGTTTGCGAAAAATGGCAAAATACTTCATACAGTTTGTGCCTTTGCTGCATAAAAAACATAAAACTTAGAAAAGTAATTTGGATATCTTTTAAAGTTCTACTTCTCAAGATTACTCTGCATACTCTATACGATTACAAGAGCCCCTTCGCCAGCCCTGATGGCGCTCGGGCCTAAAAACAACCGCAAGGCCCGAGCACATGGCTACTCTGGAACAAAGAGTCCATAATATAGCACCTTCAGTCCCAATGAGCAACACATACTTATGCTAAAGACTAAATGAAGGCATCAAGGAGGTAATACAAATACTTTTTCTGTGTTCATTAGAGTTTTTAGCAGCTGCACACTTGATGAATTGATTGGTATCACTTTATTTTACAATACCTTGATACATTGTACTAGGGCTGGGCGATATGGACCAAAAGTCATATCCCGATATATTTAGGTTGGAAAATCGATATACGATATATATCCCGATATTTTTTCCGCAAAGTGAGAGCTGGGAAATTAAATGTTAAGTCAAAGTCAAAGCCAAATACGTGTAGTTTTATTGAAAACTCACTATAAAATGAAAACACTGTGTAACACATTTAAATAAAAAAAGGCTTACGGTTAGAGTTATGTCTTATTACATTATGTACCTACAAACTAACTAAACCATTAGTACAAGTTATGACACATTGTTACAGAGCACATTACATTGTACTAAATGTAGTTAGGTGTATCAAAGTATCAAGGATACAGTAAAAGTGTTACCAATTTATTTGAGTAGTCGCTGATACAATAACAAACAATTATCCATTATTGGTAAACAAATCAAAAACCAGTATCAGGACCACAACCATCCTACCCCCGTCTTAACCAAGTCAATTTTCTCCAGTTCAGCTTTACCCAAATCTACAAAACTCATCTAAACGGATAATTGTCCTTGCGTCGTTTTTGCGACTTTTTCATCACTTTTCTGTTTTTCTTTTGTTTCTCATTTCATCGCCTTTTTGTCACTCGTTTGTTGCATTTTTATACTCGTTTTCATCTCATTTTTGTTGCTAATTTGACACTTTTTAAAAGAAGCTTTTAGATTTGGGCAAAGCCAAACTGGAGAAAATGTGCTCGGTTCAGGTGGGGGTTAAGAGGTTACACACCTGTATAGCAGGTCTAAGTTAGTTTATGCACTTTGATCCGGCTGAACAAACTACAGCCTCACTCACATGATCTCTGACAGAAGCCGGGGGAAGATAATGAAGGATGCAGACTTCTCGTAAGCTACAATGTATTTAAGAATTGGGAGTACAATAGCGCCCGTTGTGGACTTTTTCAGCAAATTTGTCCCACATTGTGTCCCGGTATGTTCTTTACTTGAGGAGTTGAAAGAACCTGAGCAGCTCGTGTGTAAAGTTCACAGGAGTTCACACGGCTAATTAATAGTGAGTAAAGAGTGCCCATCCATCATAGTACCGAGCTCTGTCCCGGCGTAGACCCCGGCATCAGCCTGGCTCTGTTGCTCTCTCTTTCATCTCGTCTATCTCTGCTCCAGATCCCTCTCGCTCTCCCTCTTTTCTTCTGCTCTTCCTGTCTTTTATCACGTGCGTATTCAGGTCTTTGTGTGGCACCACTCTAGCCCGCCCTGCGCCCGAGAGTGTAGGCAAATATTTGGCTAGAGCATCCATACACCGAGGCATGTGCATTTGTTTCAACACGGCATAATTGCTCTATTGAAGCTCGTTAATTTTCTCAAAGCTACAAGGCGTTTTACCTGCAAATTCCAAGTTGTTTACAAAATGGCATTGGCCCAATCTTAAAATGATAATGATTAAGGTTGTCTCTTGCAAATGAGACTTTGAATCTCAAGGGACAAACCTGTATGAAAAAAGGATAAAAACAAAACAAAAAATAAAGTATGTTTTCTGCCTCTTTCATATTGATCAATAAACCATTGAACTTCCTTACGCTTTCTTTTCTGAAAAATGAAATTGTCATATTTGAGGGGCCTTAAGGCTAAGTCTGAACATCGACACTAAGGGGGTCATTCACCAAGAGAGGTGTTAAACAGTGGCCATATCGCCTTTGCTCTGCCCGATCCTGTCAGATCTCAGAAGCTAAGCAGGGAAGGGCGTGGTCGGTACTTGGATGGGAGACCGTTCGGGAACACCAGGAAGCCTAGTGAATGTAGTGGGTGGTTGGTGGTGGTCGGATGGGCCGATGGCACAGACTGGTTGCCTCGCTTCAGTTAGTCTACCCGTCAGTCAAGTTGTGGCTACAATAGTAGCTTACCATCACCGAGTATGGTGTGAATGAATAATGTACGAAATCATGAAGCGACTTTGAGCATCTGGAAAAGCACTAATAGGCCACAAAATCAAATAAGTAAAAAAGAAAATGCAGCATGAGCAAAATATGACTTGGCTACTACTCCAATTTTGCACGTGCTATCCATGAGCAAACGCTTTGGATGACAAACTCTAGAGCTGCACAGTATTTGACCAAATTACTATTATCACAATATTAGACAGTTGGCTAAAGTTTGGACAAATGTAGCCAAAAATAAATAAATATAAAATGCTTACAACTTAATGGAACGTGCAGTGTTGAAATGCTTTTGAAAAAGCTGCAATAATATTGTTATCGCTATATTCAACACAGTTAAAACCACAATCTTTTCTCATATCTCATATTGTGCCGCCCAGTTAATCCAGTAATTTGACACAATAATCTTATTCCCTGCTCATTAAACTAAATACATTTAGTCAGTTAAGTGTGGTTTTAGTTTTTTGGTTGGTAACATGTCATTATTTGTTAAATAGTGTAATTATTGACACCCGTTAAAAATAGCCCAGCGCGCAGCAGAGAAAGAATCCATGGGTTATTCTTAAAACATCTCCACATTAATGACGGTGTGTAAGCATCATCTCGAGAGCTGGTATCCATAAAGCTATACAGTAGCAGACACAGGGAATGCATACTGTACAGAGCAGTGTATAACAATGAGCAGCCTCAGATCCGGAGATGCTAAAGTTACTCTATCACCAAATTAGGACTGATCTGTGTCGTTAGAGAACACGAGCGCGGCCTGTTAGGCTGGTACGAC